>OZ020578.1:6930354-7211373 GCA_963971525.1 Cephus spinipes | reverse complement strand
TTTTTCGTTTATTATCGTAGAATATCCTTTCATATCGAATATATTGTAGTTACTTTCGTTTTATCGTAATTTTAGTGCTTTGGAATTGTCGAATATTTTATAAGTTATCGATTATTTTCTCGACCACGTGGAAACACTTCGGGTCCCGGCGTCCCCGGCTTGGCCCGTTTCCCGTTGAGTCTTTCTAGTTGCTTTGATTAAATATCTTTTGGCTTTTCTATCGTTTCCGGCGTTATATGTGGCTTTATTATATGGAATTTTGACTCTAAATAATTCTTTTATCGACCGTATATTTTCCTGTATTTTTCGCTGTCGTTCGAAGGAATGGCCTCCTCCTCTTGATTTAACTTATATTTCAATTTTGCAGAAATTCGTAATTAACGTCTTATTGTAATATTTTTCTGATACCTTACGCTGTTGTTCGAGCGTCGAGTCACCTTTTTTTTTGTACGTGCTCGCCTAATGCGAGAATAAAGGACGTACTGACTATCAGTGGCGTACCTACTATTAATTTAGTTTTGCTGATTATAATATTCTGGTGATCCTTTTCGGAGAGCTTGCCATTTCTTCTAACTATTCCTTATTACTTGTACTATTTATGTTAATTTATTTGCGTGCGTTTAATACCTGTGTTCCTCGCTACCATTATATCGCTTACTATCTGACTCTTTCCGATTGTCGGGAAATTTCGCGAGTGAATTTGTTCTGTGTTTTCGTCCGATACGACGTTAAACTTTTATTCTCGCGTGTATTTTGTAATCGCGGATTTATTGAAACCTTGTCGAAAATATCTTTTGCGTCGGCGCGGATTCGTCCCGCTGCCGTATCGTTTCGCCAAAGGGCCGTAGTCCCTCGCTAGTTCCGCGTTTCGTTTTAAGAATTTTAGTTTATATAGAATCCCTCAAGAATCTATGGCTTTGTATTAGTATTTTAAGGATTTTGGCTATCGAATTTCGCTTTCGCACCTTAGTATTTCTAACTGAAAATTTACTTTTGCTTTCTGCTTGTCGCACGCTGTAGCTTGTTGTATGGCTTGCATGCCGCTTCCTTGCTTTGATTTAATATAGCTTCGGTACGTTAAACCTTACTGATTTTTCTCTAATCTCTTTCTTTTACCTTTTCTCTTATCGCATGCCTATTCCGTCTCTCGTCTAGCCTCTTGAACGCCCACGACGCTCTCCCAGGTGAGCTAGCCTCCGAACCGGGTATATTTCTGAGTTCTCGTCGACCGCTTGATTCTCTCTCTCTCGCGTCTGTTCCTATTTTTCTTCGCGCTTCCCTCTCGTATCTTGGCGGTGTCGCCGTTTTCGTGTTTCGTTCGTTTCCCTATTTGGCGGTGTCGCCGTTTGTGAATCTGTCACTTCACGTTATTGGCGGAGTCGCCGTTTACTTATATTTCTCTTTCTATTTTGGCGGTGTCGCCGTTTATCGATCTTTCTCTTTTCTATCTTGGCGGTGTCGCCGTTTATCGATCTTTCTTCTTTCTATCTTGGCGGTGTCGCCGTTTATCGATCTCTCTCTTTTTCTTTCTTGGCGGAGTCGCCGTTTACCTTTCTTTCTCTTTCTATTTTGGCGGTGTCGCCGTTTATCGAGTTTTCTTTCTTCTATCTTGGCGGAGTCGCCGTTTACCTTTCTTTCTCTTTCTATTTTGGCGGTGTCGCCGTTTATCGAGTTTTCTTTCTTCTATCTTGGCGGAGTCGCCGTTTATTCGTAGTTCCCTTTCTATCTTGGCGGAGTCGCCATTCCTATCGTTTCACTCCTCTTCCCTTGGCGGTGTCGCCTTCCCGGTTTCCTGTTCCCTTTCATTGTTCCGAGTTTTCCCGCGTCTTCCGAAGATTTCTACGATCTCGAGTGCCCTGCACTCGCGGTGTTCTCCCCGGAGATCACCTGGCGCCCAACTCTATCTAGCCTATCGCGTATCGGGTCTTTTGAATATCGGAATTTATAGAGAGAGGATCATACGGCGTTTTGTGTACGGTTCCCTATTTCCTGAATACCGGTTGTCGTCTGTCGAATTTCGAATTGAGATTTTGTTTTAGGGAATAACGTCGCAATATATATATACGACCAATCAAAAACGTGGAACTGCTTCGAGGGCCCTCCGCTAAGGTGGCGCGCCGAAACCAGAGAAAAATTGCGACCACCAAAAACAGGCTCATTGGCAATCTCCCTACTCATCTCTGGTAAGACCATCGACGTATAGCATGGACTGCGCACTCCGTACTTTGAGCTCATTGAAAAAGTGTCGGCTCGAATAGACAAAGAGGGAGCGAGGTGGCGGCCAATAGCTTTCTTTTTTTAATGTTCCTATTGACTACTTTTTTATCGCTCAGAGGATCTCAGGAACGTACTGTTAGACGCTGATCCCTTTGCTTATAAATTGCTTGGCATAGTGCTTATTTCGACTTGTAAGATGGAATATTGTAATGTAAAACTGTGTTAAACGATTAATTATTAATTTTGTAACAAAAATGTATTGCGATATGCCAAAAATACATTATGCATATAAATTCTTTCATATTGTTACCTTTTCTCACGATTCACTTTCCGAAAATTATATAAAAAGCTTAGTTTTCAAATGTCTAAGATATATGAAAATAACAATAAATAGAACGTACTAATAGATCAGAAAGCGCTTGTATGAAATCTAGAAAACAATACGAATATTTAGAATTTAATTATAACATTATGATGTAAAAACTTATTATGTCCGGGGTCCTCAAATATCTCACTACGCTACTGATTAGAAAGAGACAGGGCTTGACCGCTACCAATCTCTATCTCTTTCTATCAGCCGACCATGTTTTTCTATGCCTGTGCGTAGTCCATGCTATACGTCGATGGGTAAGACCGTGGGTAAAACTGCAGTATACGACTCCGAACTGAAGTTGGCTGCTAGTGACTTAGGTTTTTTGAGGGAACGCCATCTGCCGGATATAACGTGAATCGCATGAAATAGTCACGCCCCCTATTAGAAAAAAAATTAACCATAACCGACAGAAATAGTACCAGTCGACCATCGCGTGCGGGGAACATTGAAATTCCCACTGAGCCTGAATCTGGGTGTACTTATGAATCCAAAAATATGTCAATTGTAAAATTTCGATCATTGATAACTTCGATTTGCCAAAAAACGAGCCAGCTCTCACTGATCTCGTTGTTTTGCAACTACGTCATTGCCAACTATATTTGTCCGAAAGCAATTCAACACTGCATTGAATCATGTCCTTATCGCACACTGGACACTTGAAAGTCCGAGCTATGAGTTCGTATCTTTGTGCAAAGGTGATTACCTCAAAAGAAGGTTTCTCACCTAGTTTGAACAAATCTACGAACCGTATCACCAGTGCAATCGATCACACACAATCCAATTTAAGCAAAAGAAATAATAGCACACTTGTGTTACATGCTTTGCGAGCTACTAACGAAAATCATGCTTCTACATGTTTCACGAAAGCAGACGATACATTGTAGCAAAAAAATCTCGAAGCAGTAGATCAAATTTAATGCTCAATGTACAATCACGAGCTTGCACTTATAGATACTTATATTTTTAAATAATATTATTTATAAATTAAATATACACATATTTAATATAAAAATATGTAATAATATCTTCATATCCAAATATATGTATACATAATAGGTGCAAACCTGTGTGGCGTAGCACGAAAATTAAACGAAAAAAATCTCCATACATGGAATATTGCGATTACTAGATCATATTTTGTGAAAATATATTTTTATAACAAGATAATACATATGATAACAGTAAAAATATATTCATTTCATATTTTTAAAGATAGTTGCGCTTTTTTCCGATTAGGGGGCGCCACTATTCTATGCAATTCGCATTACATTTGATAGATGGCGCTACGTTAAAAATCTGTGTCACTAGCAGCCAACTTCAGTTCGGAGTCGTATACTGCAGTTTACCCGTCTGGGCACATCTCCTTATTGGAGGAGGCAGCCATAAGGAAAGGAAGGAAGGATATCACCTGCGTGAAGTTGGCCGGCCAACTTTTATTTTTTAAACTTTTTTTTACTCAAATCGTTTGATAGTCGTTTGATAGTGTTTGATAGTCTTGTAAAAACGTTTGATAGTCAATAGATTTTTCAGAAAATCAAAATCAAAATCTGGTGTGAAGTTGGCCGGCACTTTTTTGTTTCTAACCAGATTTTGTTTTTCCAGGGCTCAATCGATGCAAAATCGTTTGATAGTTACGAATTAGTTAATAAAAACGTTTGATAGTCCATCGTTTGCAAGAAAAATGAGAAAAACCATATGCGAATCAAGGATACCAATCCATACGATACAATCGATTCCTCAATAGGTGTGTTTGTTGAATTAGACTATATTCCAAACTTTTTCTACTTCCAATCGTTTGATAGTCGTTCGATAGTGTTTGATAGTCTTGTAAAAACGTTTGATAGTCCCTCGTTTTCAAGAAAAATGAGAAAAACCATATGCGAATCAAGGATACCAATCCATATGATACAATCGATTCCTCCATCGGTGTATCCGTTGACCCAGACAATATAACAAACTTTTTCTACTTCCAATCGTTTGATAGTTGCTCGATAGTGATTGATAGTCTTGTAAAAACGTTTGATAGTGAATAGTTTCTTTCAGATATCACTGTCGCGATCAAATGCATCCAATGAACAGAGAAACAACGATGCGCTCTCCGCTCTCGGCTCATTCTCGAACACACCTATAGTGCTGCGCCGCACGTGCAAAAGCTTCTACGAATGGACATATAGCTTTTCCAGGGCTCAATCGATGCAAAATCGTTTGATAGTTGCGAATTAATTAATAAAAACGTTTGATAGTCCATCGTTTTCAAGAAAAATGAGAAAAACCATATGCGAATCAAGGATACCAATCCATATGATACAATCGATTCCTCCATCGGTGTATCCGTTGACCCAGACAATATAACAAACTTTTTCTACTTCCAATCGTTTGATAGTTGCTCGATAGTGATTGATAGTCTTGTAAAAACGTTTGATAGTGAATAGTTTCTTTCAGATATCACTGTCGCGATCAAAAGCATCCAATGAACAGAGAAACAACGATGCGCTCTCCGCTCTCGGCTCATTCTCGAACACACCTATAGTGCTGCGCCGCACGTGCAAAAGCTTCTACGAATGGACATATAGCTTTTCCAGGGCTCAATCGATGCAAAATCGTTTGATAGTTGCGAATTAATTAATAAAAACGTTTGATAGTCCATCGTTTGCAAGAAAAATGAGAAAAACCATATGCGAATCAAGGATCCCAATCCATACGATGGCTCCACGTAGTTAGCCCCTCATCTATCACGGATTTGAATGATTTTTTTTGCAATCGTTTGTAGGTCGTTTGTAGGTGTTTGATATTGCATCCACGACGTTTGATAGTCCCTCATTTATTTATAATATTAAAATTAATTTTCTAGGGAATTTTTCTTCATGTTAGCCCCTCATTAAAATATTTTTTAAACTAATCGTGTTTTGCTCATATGCAATCGTTTGTAGGTCGTTTGTAGGTACTTTATATGTCATTGATGATATGAAATAATTGATTCTTTAATCGTAAATAATGAAAGAAATTTAATCTAGGGAATTCCATAAACTGCATCTAGCGCGCATGCGTGAAGACTTCAATATGTGAAATCACATTTTACATGTACTCGTCTGTATATTATTATTAAATATTACAATCCGAGATATCAGATATTTATTAGTGCTCTTTTCTTAGTTCTGAAATATTTACAATTGTACAGTTTAGTATTCACTATTTCATATTCATTAAATTGTAGTACTCTTTCTTCTGCTGTTTAGGTGATTGTACATCTTACGTCTGGATACCAGTATCTCTTCTGGCAAAGAAAAGAGCAGAATTCAAGGTGCTTAGGGAGAAATCTAATATCACGCAACATAAGAGTTTGGAGATGTTTTTTTCCTTGTTATACAAATTATTTTATTAATAAATACTATAAATACATAACTGTCCGAGTATACTTTTAAGTACTAGAATAAATTAAATATGTATTTACAATTGTGATGGAGGTAACAGTATTTATGTAGAGATAAAGGCAACGTTCCATTCACGTTAAGCATCCAAAACAGAGTCTAACTTTTTTTTCAAGAACAATTGATGATACATGTTTATCCATTGTTCGAGCATCCATTTCTGTAAAAAAATACAAATTATGCATGACGCTGTACGCTATGTGCATCAAGTTCAATAAATTGATAAGAAAAATTACCTTTTGAATAAGAAAACAGAGAACAGATTGCACAGTATTTGCTTCTCTGTAGATAATAACTGCTTCAAACTCTACCTCAATATCACCAGCATTCAGAAGAGATTCAAAATCTCTGCTGACACAATTATCACCATCGTCATTCGTTTGCTGCATTTATCATATAACCTTAAGAGTACTGCTCGACCTTTCTTTATAATCGTCCACTTAATTATACAATTTAACGAATATGAAATAGTAAATACGAAACTGTACAATTGTAAGTATTTCAAAACTAAGAAAATAGCACTAATAAATATCTGATATCTCGGATTGTAATATTTAATAATAATATACATACGAGTACATGTAAAATGTGATTTCACATATTGAAGTCTTCACGCATGCGCGCTAGATGCAGTTTATGGAATTCCCTAGATTAAATTTCTTTCATTATTTACGATTAAAGAATCAATTATTTCATATCATCAATGACATATAAAGTACCTACAAACGACCTACAAACGACCTACAAACGATTGCATATGAGCAAAACACGATTAGTTTAAAAAATATTTTAATGAGGGGCTAACATGAAGAAAAATTCCCTAGAAAATTAATTTTAATATTATAAATAAATGATGGACTATCAAACGTCGTGGATGCAATATCAAACACCTACAAACGACCTACAAACGATTGCAAAAAAAATCATTCAAATCCGTGATAGATGAGGGGCTAACTACGTGGAGCCATCGTATGGATTGGGATCCTTGATTCGCATATGGTTTTTCTCATTTTTCTTGCAAACGATGGACTATCAAACGTTTTTATTAATTAATTCGCAACTATCAAACGATTTTGCATCGATTGAGCCCTGGAAAAGCTATATGTCCATTCGTAGAAGCTTTTGCACGTGCGGCGCAGCACTATAGGTGTGTTCGAGAATGAGCCGAGAGCGGAGAGCGCATCGTTGTTTCTCTGTTCATTGGATGCATTTGATCGCGACAGTGATATCTGAAAGAAACTATTCACTATCAAACGTTTTTACAAGACTATCAAACACTATCGAACGACTATCAAACGATTTGAGTAAAAAAAAGTTTAAAAAATAAAAGTTGGCCGGCCAACTTCACGCAGGTAAGGATATCTG
Source organism: Cephus spinipes (assembly GCA_963971525.1). Lineage (NCBI taxonomy): Eukaryota > Metazoa > Arthropoda > Insecta > Hymenoptera > Cephidae > Cephus > Cephus spinipes. Next base: position 7,203,990 of record OZ020578.1, on the reverse strand, counting down.
CTTATGTCGGAGCAGTGGGCTGACACTTTAATACTCCCTTCCACTTCTTAATTGCCAGACTCGCGGGTATGCTGTTGTGCCAACTGTAGAAAATAAGTGAGGTATTTTTTGGTATATTTATGTATAGGTTGGCTGCACTACATCTGCCGCCATTTTAATACCTCAGTGAAGTTAGCCGGACAATTTTAACTTTTTAACTTTTTATCATACCAAATCGATTGGTGGTCGTTTGGTGGTCATTGGTAGCCTAATAAAAACATTTGGTGGCCAGTCATTCTTTTATAATCAAATAATCAAAATTTGCCCGTGAAGTTAGCCGAAATTTTTTTTTTCAACAAATTAAGTTTTTCAGGTGCTCAATCGATGCGTAATCGTTTGGTGGTAACGAATATCATAATTAAAATGTTTGGTGGTCGTTAGTTTTCGTAAAAAATTAAAAAAACAATTGCAGTGTCCAGCTTGACTGGATATGGGTGTAGGAACACACATTTACGGTCGATAAAACAAATGTTTCTGAACAGATTCTCCCTTTGAAAGAATTAATCAATGCAAGAACGCTAGCTGATGATTGGTAGTCTAATTAAAACATTTGGTGGTCATCAATTAATGCACGAGGTATGAAGTGTCATACCTCCGCTTCACGGGGAGCACCAAATGCTGTGATTGGCTGAGAAATGGATACAGGGGTATCGTATCGAAACACATTTTACGTGATAACACTTATAATTCTAAACCGATCTTGCTCGGATTGGTCCCATTCGAAGCAGAAACTGTAGCCGATGATTGGTAGTCTAATTAAAACATGTGGTGGTCATCAATTATTGCACAAGGTATGAATAATCACACCATGGTGTGTAGGGTGGTGCAGAGGACATGGTGGGGGTATGCCAAGTTTATACTATAGCAACATGTACGAGGTTCGTATCATTAGTCAGTCACTCGTTACGGCGTTTAGACAATTAAATTGTGAATAACAAATTAAATATAACTTTTTCAACTTGGTACCAAAACTTTCTACAATCTGTACTCATTATATTATTATTTTTTTAATAATTAGCATATCGACCTTTGCTATGCTGGCATAGCTGTTGTAAAGACTAATATTGTGAGCCTAATGGATTCCGTGATTTCTTAAATGAATTTAGCATTCTCGCATAATGTAGACTCACACTAACAATGAGAATTATCGCAGAATGAAATTTACGCAATATAGATTAAAACGTAGCGAATTTCTAACTTAGTATTACGGGCATCGTTCTAATAAATTATTTATAACTACAATACATTTTTACGATATACTTTTATTTTAAACTTTAAAAAACATAATGCGAAGTGAAAAGTTACTCCAAAAGCAAGTGCTATACGAAATTTATATAATGCTTGTACTACAAAGTACTCCAAAAACACCCACATAGATTATTGATCTTACCAAACGCCATAAATGGTGGAACAAGCCAAACGATAACAAAATCAATGTGTATTAATCCAAAACGGAGCACGAGGCGACACAGTAACGTAAGCGAAAGTCTCAGATTATTATAAAGAAAACTCCAGAGCGTCAATATCGCCGGAAGTAAAATTCTGAGTACAGCGGAAACATCGCTAAGAAGGTAAACCAATTTTATTGGTCGAATGCCCCAAATCCATTTCTCAGCCAATCACAGCATTTGGTGCTCACCGTGCAGCGGAGGTATGACTCTTCATACCTCGTGCATTAATTGATGACCACCAAATGTTTTAATTAGACTACCAATGATCAGCTAGCGTTCTTGCATTGATTAATTCTTTCGAAGGGAGAATCTGTTCAGAAACATTTGTTTTATCGACCGTAAATGTGTGTTCCTACACCCATATCCAGTCAAGCTGGACACTGCAATTGTTTTTTTAATTTTTTACGAAAACTAACGACCACCAAACGTTTTAATTATGATATTCGTTACCACCAAACGATTACGCATCGTTTGAGCACCTGAAAAACTTAATTCGTTAAAAAAAAAAAATTTCGGCTAACTTCACGGGCAAATTTTGATTATTTGATTCAAATGTTTTTATTAGGCCACCAATGACCACCAAACGACCACCAATCGATTTGGTATGAAAAAAAGTTAAAAAGTTAAAATTGCCCGGTTAACTTCACTGAGGTCATTTTAATGGGTCCGGTCATTGTTAAAACGTGCTGCCACGTGCTGGGATGTATATCCATATTTGGCTAAACATTTGTTAACTTGTTGGTGAGAAAGTTGTTGGTTAAAGTGTGAAGATCACGGCGCAACAATAGCAATGGACCTTTACTCTATTCTTATTCGTGTATTTATCAAACAGCAATGCAAAACTCTGAATTGCAAACTGATGGAGACTGAGGTTTTAGCACATGCAAAAGTTCGATAACATACTATACTATATACTACATTCTACATACTAAAATAAAGGCTTTAATCCAAGTAAAACAGTGTTAGCTCACGTTCTTACTACCACTTACTACCCTTAGTATTACTGAGTATTGCATGGTATTACAATAGTGAGTTATTTCAAATTTTCCCGCGTGACCTGTAAAAGCAGAAATACCAACATCGTAGCACGAAATACTTCACCCGCTCTCTAAACATTTTACGAAGTTGGCAATATAATCATACCCCTTAGCACTCGACCAATCAGCGCGCGGGCAAATAAGCGGAGCCTGAAAGCATTGCGTTTCAGCCTAGGGGTGTCGATTCTTCCTAAAAAAAATCGATCTCTGAATCGATTCGAATCGAATGTAACAGAATCGATTCTCAATTAAATCGAGCACTGAAAGATCGATTTTCGATTAATCGATTTTTTGAAACGCTGTTTACTGTATATAATTATAACATAATTAAAATGGAGAAATAAGTAATATAATAAGGAAATTATATGATTTTATTGAAATTAAACGAAAAATTTACATTCGCCAATATTTGGCATCGAGTTTTAAGTAAAATACAACATACATTTCTCGACAAATAGATTTGAATCGAATCAATTAACATGATATGTAGCTCCACAATACAATTTAGTATTTTTGGATGACTATAACCTTAAAACACACCCAATCTAGCCAATATTTTTATTACTTATTTAATAAATTACTTCATTACACTTACTCACACTTGGATTGAAATATAAACCATTTGCATTATTGAGGGCATATTCAGTAATTAAACCACAGTAACGGTTATTAAATTTCAGCCAATTGCATCGATTGATTTCGACTGGTGACAAAAAAAATTCGACGTCATTGACTGAAAATTAATAACCGTAACTGTGGTTCAATTACTGAATATGCCCTTAGGCTTGATTCCACAAAAAAAGTTTATCGTTTAAACTTCTTTTATCTTCAAAATACAAATTTCTGATTGGCTAATAGCGGAGGTAAACCGAGTTTAAACAATAAACCGTGTTTGTGGAACCGGTCCTGAATAAACATCATTTTACTATACAGGGTGTCCCAGAACTACCTGACCAACGGGGTATAGCGGTGTTCGGGAGGCACCACTGATCACGAAAATGACCTTCCTTTTGTCCGGAAGGTCATAGTTTTTAAATGGGAGCAGGTCAAAGTTGACCAATCAGAGGAAGGCGTCAAGAGAAACGTAGGCACCTGCGAACTCTGAGTTTTCTTCCCTCGCTTTTGTTTCTCGGTACTTCGGGCAGGATGACGTCAGCCGAAGACATACTGTAACGTTTCGCGATAGTGCAATTTCGTACGCTCCTTATGAGTGTACGAAATGGGATGTAGGTAAGTGCTCGGGACTGGCGACTTTAAGAATGTAAGCGACACAGGTGGGTAAGGTAAAACAAAATAATAAAGTTTTATTGAAGTAATCGATAATCGGTACAGAAGTTTTGTAATCACGGTCAATTTCTCAGTGTTAATCTATTGTCGGTATTGTAGGAAAAGGATTGTCCAGGAAGCGTCCTATACTTGTTGTCTATTCCTATCTCTCTCTAACCGGTCGGTGCGGTGTCGAGAGGATGCCTAAGTATTGTTGTTAGCTCTAGCGGTGCTTTGCCTATCTATTGGCTATGGCACGGTGTGCGTCTCAACTAATCACGGCGCGGATGATAGATCAAACAAAATGGCTCTCGCTGATATGTCTGAGATGGATCTCGGTGGTCCCCTCAAGACTATGACAACTTATCTCTACTGATCGGTCTAGGCGGAATAGCGAACGCTAATGTGCCGTAGCCGTCGACAATATTTTCTATGGTGAGATTGGATGATACCGTTATGCTCTATCCCAAAAGGGCATAGATCGAGCTGATTGACGATTTTACTGTTCGCGATCCTTTCGGATTTAATTCACTTGACGAAGTTCGGTGTGTTCTTGTATTTTGACTTCAGATAACTAAATTGACTAGAAAGCTACTATTTATCCTGTTGCTTTCCTACATTGATTAGCGGGAAGCGTTAATCATCTAGCGGATTTAATTATTATTATTATCCTAGAATCTACTTGCGGGAACTGCTGTCCATCTAGTGGCTGATATTGCCACTAGCCGCGCGTCCTCCTTGTCCCCTTGTAACGGGTACGCTCTCGGTACAGGAGTACTGAGAGGTTGCTTGTTTTGTCACGTTACAATACATATTGGAAACAAGAAAGAAGCTACCGAGAAACAAAAGCGAGCGAAGAAAACTCAGAGTTCGCAGGTGCCTACGTTTCTCTTGACGCCTTCCTCTGATTGGTCAACTTTGACCTGCTCCCATTTAAAAACTATGACCTTCCGGACAAAAGGAAGGTCATTTTCGTGATCAGTGGTGCCTCCCGAACACCGCTATACCCCGTTGGTCAGGTAGTTCTGGGACACCCTGTATATTGACTTAGTTTCCACCGTGCAGGGTTTGAATAGAGTTAAGCAGCTTCATTGGTTAATTCCATTCAACTCCTATACGTGATTGGTTAACTCTATTTAAACTCTGTATGGTGGAAACTAAGCCAATGACTTGCTTGTAATGTGAATCGGTTCGATTCTTACTGTTCTGGGATCGATTCACTGAATCGATCCAGTGTTTCAGATCGATCTAAAAAATCGATTTTCTTTCTCCAAAGAATCGATTTTTCGATTAATCGATCTCAGATCGACATGCCTATTTCAGCCCATGTGTCGGAGCACGCCGTGAGTCTGACTATAACTGTTTGTTATAAAATATCATTTTCCATTACAATATAAATATGGGTGATGCCCAAGAAATTAATATTAAACAAAATATGGATAAAGATACACATAAGGAATCAAGTGAGGATGACCATAATTCTGAAATTAAAACACTTATCTCCATAAGAAATAAAACAAAATATAATGCAGTGTTTCAAGGACCTTTACAAAAAAAACGAAAAAATGAATACAATCCTGAAGAGGAGGCGAGGTCAGTTTTAATGTTTAGAAAAATTTAAATAGTTACTTTTTACTGATTAAATAATGACGTTGATGCAAACTTATCTAACAGGCTGGAAAGGCTAGTTTTTGGGGATGCTAATGATATATTAAGTAACTTATTGAATGAAAAAGAATCAAAAGATTCACAAAACATCTTATTAAAAAATGATGCATTTGAAAACGAGTCTGACAATGGCAGCATTTTATCAGAAGAATCAGGAGTTGATGAATGTACAGATGTGGAAAAAGAAGTTGCATGGATAGATGAAGATGATGAACAATATTCGTAAGTTGGTTTATTTTCATATCGGTTTACAATGATCATACATGGGTTATGTATTTTCAGGTTAGATTCTGGTTTACGTGCACAGAAACGTAAATTGCCAGAAGGTAGATCAGAAACAAAATTTACTGAATTATTGCAAAATAAATATAAAGAAATTGTTGGAACTCCCAAATGGGCTCAATTAAATAAAGACAATGAAACAAACTCAGATGATTCTGCTGATGATATTTTAAATGTAAGGATATATTTTAGTATTATGCATGACATTATTAATAATAAAGCATTATAATTATAGCACACTAATCACCTAGCAGTGGTAAAAGTAAAGAAATTAAACAAGGGAAAAATTGATATAAAACTTCTTACTGACATTAATAAAGAAACTGGAAATGAAGGTCCTCTTGTTACAAGTGTACAGTTTCATCCTTCTTCTACAGTTGCATTGGTTGCTGGGTTATCCGGAGTATTATCGATATTTCAGGTAAATGTAATATATTTGTTATCATATTGTATTTGCATTCCTTACATTAAATTACTCCATTTGTGTTGTAGGTTGATGGCTGTGAAAATAAAAAGTTGCACAGTATGAAATTTTCAAAGTTTCCTATTGACAGAGCAAGATTTACACAAGATGGTTCCGAGATCATAGTAGGCTCCCGAAGACATGCCTTTTGTCATACATATGACTTGATTACTGGAACAACTATAAGAACACCATTGGCACATACAATGACGAATATGAAGGTTTGCAAAACTCTAGGTTGCACTGAATTATGATTATTATAAAGCATTACTTTTCATAGAAATTTGAGATTTCGCCCGATGGTAAATTTATTGCTGTATGTGGAAGAATGGGTCAAATACATTTACTATCTTGTCGGAGTAAAGAACTAGTGCATACATGGAAGATGAATGAAAATTGCAATGCTCTTGCCTTTACGCCTGATAGCCGACAGCTGTTCAGTCACGGTGGTATGGAATCATCCTGTATATTGAAGAATTATGAGATTTAATTTCATAAACGTAATTATATATATATATATATATATATATATATACATGTGTATTTTTTTGTGTGAACAAAGATGGTGGCGAAATGTACGTATGGGACATTGATAGACGTATGTGCATACATCGCGCAATAGATGACGGCTGTCTCTCCGGTTCGGCGATCGCCATCTCACCAAGTGGGCAACTTCTCGCTGCTGGAAGTCGTCAAGGCGTTGTGAATCTCTATGATACTAAAACGCTTTCGCAAAAAAAAGTACCTACTCCAATGAAAATCATTTTGAATCTGGACACATCAATTAGTTGTCTAGCATTCAATCCAACTTCGGAAATACTTGCATTTGCGTCCGAGGATAAAGAAAATGCGTTTAAAATGATGCACATTCAATCGACTACAATTTTTTCAAATTTTCCGACATTTAATACAAAAATTTCTAAGCCTTTGGCTCTGGAATTTTCCCCAGGCAGCGGCTATTTGGGAATTTCCAATAATAGAGGTAATGCATTTCTGTGTAGACTTAAACACTACGGAAATTATTAAGTTAAATCTTCTACAGTCAATAAACAATATGAATACAAGTTCGTTGTATAACATTTTTTATATTTCCAAACTCTATAATGTATGTCAAATACTTCTTGTTTTATGATTTTTGCGTTTGATCCAAAAATTGTAATACTTTCATCACATGATCGGAAATACTGTCCAAAAGCTTAAAAGGGTTCATTAAACAATTCTGCATTGTATTTCTTCGTGGTTTCGTTTCCAGTTTCCATTATAAGGAAATCTCAATAATCTTGTGAAGTCTAATATTATTGAAAAAAGATTATTTTGTACTATATATTTGCCTTTTTTAACTTCATTTAAAAGAACTTTACTCCTCTCTTTCCTATTCATCTCAGTTGAGTCACAGGTTCCATACAATTTTTTTTTAATAAGGAAAAATCTTAAATATTGACTGCTGTTTTAATCTCACGTTTATAGTTATCGTCATTGTCAAAGTCAGCGCCTCAAAATCACTACTGTTGCTGCTGCTCTTGGTTTTACGTGATACTTATATCAATTATAAGCTACGATTACCATTAACAGCATATATTAATATACTATATACAATCATTTGCAATTGTAAAATTGTGTGAGCGTAAAAAGTCTGCGAGTGAAAGTCTATTTGTAGTATCTCCTATGTTTAGATACATTAATTTTTCTGATGTTTGTTGGAATTATACAATATAAATAATATTATAAAATACTATTTTCATATAGCACGCTATTCACTGTGTTTCGTTATTTTCTTGGCATTTCTTTACAAAGAAATATAACTATTTTGCCATATTCTCCCATACGTGACACGAGATCGCACTGGTGACATTCGTTTCGCAGCTACTATCACTTTCAAAATCTAAAAGATCACCAGGATGCACCAAATTGCATCAATTTACTGTGTCCGCTTTTTATTTCCATAATACCTACTTGCTTTGTTAATTCCGCAAAATGCATGGCTTCGGCTATAGAATTGAAACACGTTTGTAAACATAAATATATACAGTACACACATTCATTCATTACATTGTTTGCCTTAATACATACACATACACCGATAGACGGGAAAGGGGCGGAAGTTCATACTGAAAAATTTTGCGAACCCACTGGGAGATTTGTTTTTTCATAAGGGATTTTCAAATTTAAGGTGAGCATGCGGCTGGCGAACAGTTTGACTCGAGGAACAAAACAATACCTACTATATTTACAAACTACTCACGACCTTTTTTAATTTTATTTTTCTGAAGTCGAATTTTCGAGTCTCTATCTCTGGCTACGTTCGTAAAATGTTCAATGTCTATTTGTTCACTCTCAGGATTCTTTTGATGAATCGGAGTGAGAAACACTAGCTATTGATCACCAGCTGTTGTCGTCAGGGCACTCGCGTCCCCGCTGCTACTCTCAACAATCAACATCACAGTCTCGGCTGCTCCCCGGACGCATTCTTCTTGGTGTCCTGCCCAGTCCTTTCGCTGACAAAAGGTGGAACAGTATGGAGTTCTTCTGCATAATGAGCATTCCGCAAATGCTTCCCGGTTACAATTGGCGCACTAGTGTAACAAGTATGTTTAAAATAAATAGTAAATACTTGTAATAAACAGTAAGAAAACCTACCTGTCCTTATTTGAAAAGTTGTCAAATAATTTAGACATTTTACCTTTTTGTTATCAGTATCCGAGGTTGGCTGCAAACCGACTGTCTCTATGACATCGCCCCTAGCACCAAGTTGTGCAGCTAACGCTTGCTCTCTGCGTTGCTGCCTACTCAACTCTTTTGCTTCTTCCAACGTTCTTCTAAACTCATATGCCAACTTTAATAATTTATTAGACATTTCGTCTAGTTTTTTAAAAATATCATCATTTTGTCCATTTTCAGTTTGATGTACATTCTGCATAACAGTATCTTGTTGTTGTGGTTGCTGTACAACCAACCCATCCGTTGAAACAAATTGTGGCCACACTTCCTTGTCAGGAACAACAACTTCATTATCACTTTCATCATTGTTGCTTCCATCTCTGGAATTGTCGCTCTTATGCTTACGAGATGGAGTCTCTCCATCAGAAGCCTCTCTTGTTCTTCTTCGCCTTTTATAAGGCGTAAATAATCGAACAGGACCTGTCTGCATCAAAAAACGTTGTGTCGTCTTCAAAATAGAGCCAAAGTTTATAATTTACAAAATCAAGAGGAAGCCTACTTACTGCACTATCATCATCACAGCATGCAGCACACGTACAAGAGGTTGCATGTGGTTTTAAAATTTGTTCATCGATTAATGTTTGCAAGCTCCTTCCTCCAAACCGTATGCTTCTTTTCCAATCTTTGCTGGAAGCTCTGCCACATAGTGCCTCAAATTCACTTGGCGTATACCAGTCTTGGCCTAATTTAATGCAGCGTCCTCTACCTCCAGAGCCAAATCTACTTTTATGAAGCTCAGCATTGGTATTTTTGCATCTGACTGGCAAAACAGCCATATTTGCGGACTCCGACCAACTGCATATTGGCTGAGAATTGCCGGCAGATACGTGAATTTGATCAGATTCGGCTTCGTCTGTACTGTTTTGAATAACTATGTGCGTGGCTTTGAGTTCTCCATTCCAACGAAGTGGATCCGTATCTTTATCATGGCGTGGTTCGCAAATAAAGCCGTTATCGACACATAGCATTTGCTTGAACTGCCCTGAACCAGGTAGCTGCAAAAGAAGTTTTCGTTGATTGATTTCAAAGTACGAATAGAACGATGATGAGTACTTAAGTAGAATATTCAGAGTCGACAGTTCACCTGCAGCTGATCGGACGTGATGACATTGAAGGTCGTACCATTGCTCGAATTAGCAACTCCAATTATTGAACCTACCGGCAGAGAAACCGGTACTCCAACACCGGGAACACCGGTAACTCCCGAAACCGAAGAGACGTTTGCCGTTACGGCGACCGGATGGGCTTCGTGCTCGCCCGTTAGGGTGGACGCCTCCTCGGTTTCGCTCGTCAACGGTTCGGACATGTCCGGTAACACAGCGACACTTTCCGATGTTTGGTTCTCCTCCATTTCGGCTATTCTCGTCTCCTGTTCAATGGCGCCAGCACACTCGGCACCGTTCGGGCAGCACTTCAATTTGGTGACCGTATAATTATTCACGAACTTACTGTTTGGCACAGGAAGAAAAACGTTTTTTCCACCGATACGAGAGTAATTTCGACGCCAGAAGCCATAGAAAACTGGTGTAGTTAGTCTACAGACGAGTAGATGTCAGACGCTAGCTCGTACAGCGGCCTGCACCCGGCTCGACCAATCGCAGCCGCTTTAACGGACGGACATCTTTTTGCGTAGCTAAGCGCGCCGGTCTCGCGCGTCCTTTGCCATATTCTATGCTAGTTCAAACTTTGTATTCTCGCGTCCATCACATCGTAGTATTCTTGGCTTTAAGCTGTATCTTGTGATATTCTGCATCCTCGTGCACCCATACTTTCCTTATAATGACCGATTATTCTTTATGAAAATTGGAAAAAGGCATTTAAATTCTGTGACTGTGGCATTATTTCAAGTCTAGAATACTCATAAAGCTTGGTTTTTTCGCAATACAGGTTAAGTTTTAGTATTTTTATTTTAATACTACACAGCTTAGAATTACATATTGAACGTTCAATTCAATGTTAATTTGTATGATCTTTTAGGATTTTTGGGGGTTCCCTTTTATATGCCACACGTATTACGCGGGGTGTATTCCAAAATACACTGCCAGTACTACGATTATTGTCGTATCTCTGTTTAGATGCATGTAATGGAGTGTGATACAGCAATACTTGCAGCGAAATTAGAATGGATGAGAACGCAAATTGCTTCAACTGACTAGAGAAGTCGCTGAACAGACAGTATTATTTAACAGTGTTTTCCATTTATACAATAGTATAAAATGAAAATCCTTATAAATAGTGTCAGTTTGCTGATTGTGTTGAAGGATTCTGAATATTTGAATCTTTGGTGCCTGAAACGAATAACAGATGACGCCACAATTGATTATAGCGTTCTAAAGGTGAACTGTTGAGGCGGTTTGGAATTCCTCAAAGGATAGTCTTAAGATGAAGGGTTTCTCTTTCAACGGAACAGCATACGAAAAATTGGGGGCAGTGGATAAAACTTAAAGTAATTTAGCATGGATCGTGTGGAGATGGTGGTATGGTGCGATATATGGAGAAACGTGCAAAGCCAGGGCAAACAGAGTCAGAGTTGATGAACTAAGCGATCTTCGCACTTTGCAAAGTTTTCTGTGATTTATGAGGGCGCGAGCGAGCACACCAGAGAAACCACAAGGATACTTTTAAACACAAACAGTAACTAATTTTTGATCCATAGAATTGGCATGCATATTCATTGCCTCGTTATTAGGATCGTGCAAATTTGCTATTTTATTGAATAATAAGAAGAAAAATGAAAATCCATAAAAAATGAATACGATTCCAAAATGATGACGTTCGGTATTCGTATTATAATTCATATTACAGATGACTAGATTTCACAGACGTGATTGGTAGGTAATATTTTGTATAAATAAACATTCATGAGATTAGATTAAATCTGAGTATTCGTACAAGCAACGTACTGCCTCCTAATGCTTTTGTAATACGAAGAGTATCTTTCGCGTGAAGCAACTAATGTATAGTTAGGGTTGGTCTTGTATTTCCTCGAGTGAGGGCAATGTTTATAAATCGTGTGAACCGGCACCACTGTAGTGGCCCATAGCCGCGAACCCACCAGGATAATGAGGTTATTTAGAAGCGCTGGAAAACGCAGGAGTAATAATGAATCGGCTCGTTTATTCTAGATTAAAGATCTCCTATGGTGAACGGTCCCTTCAATTATTCCCCAGGTAGACGAAAATTATACACAGACCTCATAAGTCATGCGACGTCTGCGAATCACGTATCTGCTATAAGTATCTTCTAATACTAAAAGAACACGATGAATGTAAGTTGTCGTCTGCCTTTAAACTCCATCATCATGTGCTTAAAAATGCAATTAAGAATACAATTCTCGCCGGGGAAATATAAATATAAATTAACTCTCCCTTTGGTGGCAGGAGGGTGCAAAATGCGAAATACTATTGATAGAATGCGTTTATAATGGCTCTGTTCTCCATCCTTCATTAACTGATCCGCCAGTTTCTTGGATTTGTTGTTTGCCTAAAAAAATTAGTCGGTAACTACTTTTCTATCAGAAAGCTCATTCTACTTGGAAACTATTTCCAATTGGTCAGTTTATAAGCTGTCATCCAGTAATGAATTTAAACGGTTCCAAGCGACTATCCGTGGATCAAAGGAAATAAAGAACTAAAAAAAATAGGTAAAAGAACGTGCAATCGCGTAGATTTAATGAAAAACAGAAGAACAGGAAAGATTCTGATAGATCCTAACCAGTTTTCAGGATCAGTGCCAAAATCACAATCTTAATATGATTATTGTTACACGCGTGGTCATGTGCATTTACATGTATCCACAAGGAGAAAGCTAAGTGGGAATCCTTTCTCTTTTAAATTTGCCAATGGTCCAGCCGCAATCGCAGCAATGCAGACTTTCGTATGTTTCCCGTAAACTCCATACACGGTCGGCGATACCACTTTAATGCATAGTTGAGCAAAGCTGGCGCTGGTTACCGAGACCCTTCTGGATTAGTTTCTTAGGATCGTGGTCGTTGGAAAGTAGTGAATTCTTGGATGTTGCTCAGCTCAAGAACTCATTTATTAAGTAAACGCGATCGTACTTCATTAATAACTTGAGTATGAAGAGAGTTAACCTTAGTATATAAGGTTATGGAGAAAATTGGAACAGTTGATTAAGCAATGATCCATACCTTATTTCCAGATCGCAATTTCTTATTGCCAATCGTCAACGTCAACTCTAAATAACAGCTCGTTGCTGGTGGTGAGTGGTTATGTGACCTGTGCCTTGGCTATTCCTTAGTAGCAATTTGTTGCTATATTCTATAAGTGAGTTGCAAGAGGAGAGGGAAGGTGATTATTAGAGTCGGATGAGACACTGGGAATGTAGAGAGAGCATAGAGAAGCGAAACTCGGTGTTATAAGAGAGCTGGGTAGGGAAGCATTGTCTTGGGATCGTGAACACTATTTGCTAGTAAAGTAGATTACGATGCCATTGATAGAGAGTGGAAACGAGAGAGCGAGACTGAAGGAAGAAGGCCGTGTTCTCCTCTTGAAGGGTGATATAGACTCCTCGGATGGGATATAGCAATGAAGTTTCGCTGGCGAGGTATAACCATATTAGCCGATGCCCTTTGTTGTATCAGTGCGCGATTGCCTTAAGTTCTGATCTTGGAGGATATTGATTTTCGGTTCGCCGTTGGCCCTCAGAACTCATATCGCTTGCCAATTTCACGCTTTCCAGGGCCAGTCGCCTCGAAGAACAACTTGCCAAGAAAATCGGTTTACTCATGCTATTGAGAGACATTCGGGACCGATGCTTCTAGGGGTTATACAATTAAAGAATATGACTCCCATAAGAAATTTAATAAGCCTGCATTCCTGCCTGCAGTTCCTGAGGGGGGCGAGAAGGTAGGGGGAGGGGGGTGACAAACTGACAATGAGCTCTAGCAGGCCGTTTACGTGAGACATGGTGCGTTATTAGTAGCAATTTTTCACTCATTCTTCGCGGTACTAAGTTCACCGGAAATTTCTGGGCGAAATCAGCCTGTCTGTGATAGATTCACAGCCTCATTACGTGGCCTTCTTGCCCCGAGCGCCTGGCCTAGGCAACCTTCCGCACCTCAAACCCTGGAGTTTGAGAACTAGCCAGAGTTTACGATTCGTGCATCACGCTCGCACTTCCTGCTACGAATGAGTGAATTTCAATGCCAGCGTTTCATTAAAACGCAAACTGGTGATTTATTTGGTACGCTTCTGTTTATTTAACCGATCCGTATAGTATTGCATCTCACTGATGGCAATTATGAATCGCCACCCAACAGTACGATAACTTTTCCGTGTTCAATCTTCATACTTTTTCATCGGAGCCATTTCTATTCTCTTTGAGGGAGCTCATCGCGGGATGTCTGTAATTGTCAATTCCCATTTCGCCTGGTAGGATTACCTATCAAGCGTAGCCTTCCCAATCATCCCAATTGCTCACTTCGTTGGTCGCTCATTTCACCCGTCTGTTCGATTCTTCGACCGTTCATTCATTCTTATAAGGATCCTACATTTTGTTCATTGAATTAATCAATTGGCAATATTATGTCCGTACCTTTTATCTCCACAAAGTTGCCGAAACTAGATATCAAGTTATCCTTTGTATCTGATGTTTTGGTTAGTTGGATGGTTGGTCCCTATTTTTCCTTCCATGTTCCAGGAAACGTTTCTCTTTCCCACTATGTACCCTTTCACTTCCCAAGAGGATATTAGGCCACCGCAAACCCGTCTAAATTACTCGCACTTGCGAATTCCAAACTAAATGCATAAAATAGCTACAAGACGCAGGTACAGAGCTCCAATTCCAGCATTTACACCCTAATTCATTGGTTCCTCCGGATAGTTGAATGGTATGCTAATTACTGGATATTTGGTACAATAAAGAGATTCGATTGTAGATATAATTTTCATGAGAGACAGAGAGCTAGAACCCATGGTCTTCTCACTTTTTATCGTGTAGCAAGATGTCACGCGAAGCCACGTAAGGAATTGATCTTCGGTAAAATGAACGAACGATTGACTGAGAGAACAGGTTGCTGTGGATTCAACAAAACTAACACTTATTGTTGGTTCGTTCTTCTAATTCCTGGTATATCTTACGCAAACGAGAGAGATGAGAGCAAATGAGACTCGTAGCGGCCTAATATGCCCATAATTGGACGTTCTCGCGTCACATTGAAGCGTAAATGAAGGCGATGAGAGGGAGAGAATCGTGTTCCATGCATACGTTAACCATACCGCAGTTTCAGCCCTCCAAAGCGTAACCACCTCGCCGCCTTATCCGACATTTAAGGCAGAGCTAGAGTCTCGGCTCGAGGATCCAGACAGCGAGATATTAAAGCACAATGCTGGATTTAATTAGGTGTCATTGCCGCAGCCTCCTTCGCGTTTCTCCCTTAATTCGCGCTCACCCCCTTCGCGGCCCCGCAATTCCGCATCAGCATCTCAACATCCCCCCGCGCTGGCGAGACAATAAGCCCGCAAGGAGAAGCTTGGGAAATCAAACCACCGTTATCAGAAATATTACAGCTACGGAAGGAGTACAGTTAAGGAAGGATTTTTCGTTAGTCGAACGTTATGTTTTAATCGATTCCTCGCGTATAACTTTACTCCAAATGGAGTCGTTCTCTTGATTTCACAGAAGTTTCACCATCACACTATCGACCTCTGAAGGGAGCCCTTGCTAAGTGCGATAGTCGCTAAGATTCCTTTTTGCGTTAAATGCCAGAGACTGTACGAAGAAAGGTGAAGAGGATTGCTATCAAACATCTTTAGAAGGTGTGCGAAGAAAACGTCAAGCCTTCTGGGATTTGAGGCTCTTCTTCCCCCAAAAGCAGGCCACTTGACGCCATTGTGTGTACAACTTTCCCGTGACTCGTCATTAGAGTAAGAATTTAATGGATGTTTTGAAATTTATTCAATGACTCCTGAAAGCAAGGATTGTTCTAAGCTTACGGTATTGTTCAATGTCCCACTGGGGATTGAAACTGGTACGATTGACGTTTATGTTGATGTCGTCGGCAGTCAAGTCAGGGTCTCATCTACAGAGAGAATATCTTCAGGACAATATCGTGATGCAACAGCCTTGTCCCTTTAGTTTCCACACCAAATTTTTCCTCGCCATAAGAAAAGCAAAAGGTGGAGTCGGAGAAGAAAGATAGAAGAAGAAGAAAAAGAAGTGCTACTTTATACTCTACTAAAATGCATTTTCATTTATTTATTTAATATATTTATATTAAAATTTATTTCTCTTTGACAATTACATTTTATTGTATAACAGAAAATATAAATTGACAAAAATGGGAGACAAAAATAGATAAGACGACAGCAAAAATAGTGGAGGGTTACTGTGGAACGGTAGGCTGTAATTTACTAATGAATAGCTATGTACACGCGTAAGAGGTACCTGCTGATATGTGCATAACATCTGGCGGCGTATGAAATGCAGACACAGGCGGCGTGCAGCTGATCGTTACGAGTCTAGAGAATTATGAGTTCTGGCTCAATCTAGGCTCACCATTCGCAACTCGTCACTCATTTCTCTTACTTCGCTATTATTTTTAATGCAAAATTTGAACATTGTAAGAAAAACTCTTCTGGAAATCTTTGGTAACTCTTTCTCATTTTTTCTCTTATTTCTATACTTTTACGTGGTCTCTGATAATGGTGGTGATGAAAGCGAAAAAAAAGATAGAAAAATGTCCGAGTCGTTGCTTGCCTGGATCTTGAGAAAATCTTTGACGTTTGCATTGAAAGCAAACGGTCGGCCCAACTACTGTAAAGTGCAAGCTAATTTAAATTACGGTGCACGTAGGTACCGTTTTCTCAATGTTGAGATCCTCAGAACATCAAGCAGTCATGACCACCACGGGGCATCAACATATTTTAATGCGTCCCGCTTAGCTCTATCTGTGAGCACATCTTGTCTAGCTAATTAAGCGTTTGAATGAACGTGAGAGGAGAGAGACGAAAGTATGAAGGGTGCGAGGGAAATAGGGGAATATACTCTGCAGCCCTGAGAAAGAAAACTCAATTTGAAAGAAACCTCTCGGAGCGGTTTATTCTACCAAATGAAAGGACTCGCGAGTACAAAATCGCTCATACAAAATCTAACCCGCTTGTCGGTACTCAATACCTACTTCACTGAAGCTTTGCATTCTGAACAGGCTTTCACGTATGTACCCCCCACACTTTAAAACTCGTTTCATTCATCGCTATTTTAACAGCCCTTTCGTATTATTCTACCGATTACCAGTCCCGATTTGAACACCATTGGCTTGCACACTCCAGCCCTATGTCGAACTCTTCAGGAAAGTAGTTGGCCCAATGATCGCTACCAACATTCATGTCTTTTATTTCCTTCGTTCCTTCATTCCTTCATTCCTTCATTCCTTCATTCCTATTTCCTTCATTCCTTCATCCTTTGGCTGCGATTTTCACTGGCTACTGACAGCTGCCGTTTCGGCATACGCGTGGCCATACAAGTGGATATATACATATGTATAGATAAACTGCCGGTGAATATTTGGACGTTAAGGGGGCAGGAAACTGGCGCTTGCAGTCGCGCCCGATGAGAACCGCCGCGGTGATTAATGTTAACATTTCCGCGTAAGCAGGTGGTGATCCATAACGGGTACGCTGCAGAGGCCGTTCGCTCTCTGGCAAGAAACATTTTGCCATAAATGTCGGCGGCAAAGGTCGTCCCGCCTATGGAGCCTAAACTGCGGAGGCCACAGCTCGTTTCCAAAAGCCACGGGCTTGTGCAACAGCCGCACACCCCGCCCGCCTATATCCTTTTAATGTGAATTCTTGAAGTAACACGATCACGTTAGTTACACAATTCTCTCGATACGTAGTCGAATGTCCTTGAGCTGTAACAAACCATAAATCGACTGTTTCCATATAATGGCTGTTTCTATTTTGAGCCAACCCGTTGCTCATTGATCGAACATTTGTCGGACTGATTGGCTTTATGATGGAGCCAATAACGAAGTGGACTGGGCTGACAATAACTTGGATAACTCAGATAACGCAGATAACGTCGGCAACGTGGATAACGTGGCAGCGTGCTGAACAGCAAAATATCGGAAAGCTGCGTGGCTACGTGGCTGCGGATCGGCCTGGGACGCGCGATGACTTGCTCCTTTCGCAGCACGCAATCCACCTTTATTTAATCAGCTTGATTGATATTAATGCGATGACCGCCTTTGGGGCATTCACTAGACAATTCGACATGCATTCTCTTCCCTCTTCTTTTCACTTTATACTTGCGCTCTTTACTCGCTACTCTGGCTCATCCTCGTGTCGTGGTGCTTCCAACATTTTGTAAGCTTTTAGATTTAAATTCATGAATATTCGTCGCAGCGTGCGCACCGCCCGGCTCTTTCCTCTCCTTCCTTTCACCCTCTGATTCTTTACCGGTTATACTATTCCCTGTAACTACTGGCACATATTGTACCAGCAGGTTTACCGATCGACGAGGAAACGTGCGCCAACGAGCGAATAAATCCTCGAGTATAATCGGCCGACGAGCAGGGCAATGCGTCCGTCGTGTCGTAGCGCGTTGCGTCGCGCTGGATCGCATCGCGGTGCCGGTGTGAACGGGACGCAGAAGTGTGCGAAGGGTTACACGACGTACACGCGGGAGTATAACATTCGGGGAAAAATGAAGAGCGCCCGGTAATTCTCTCGGTATTTATTGCTCGGGGTTACACACACTTTTTCACTGGGATCGTTGAACTCCCAGAGCCTGCTTGTTCCCTTTTCCCCTTTCTCCCTTTTCCTCGTTTTTCCAATTCCTCCCCTTTTTTTTTCATTCGGCCCTACCTCTCGTCTTCTTTTATACCTTTAATTTCCTTACATCAACTCTCAACCCTCCTTCTTCTCTGGACCAACTAAGTTGCATCTTTATAATATGGATTGATCATTATATGATAAAAATTACCCTGACTGTCACGGCAATCGTGGGATATCATGACTTTTAGTCTATACTATATAGCTATACATTCGAAATAATAATATAATTATAGTGAAATATTCTGCAGGTAACATTCAAGGTTTCAAAGTCGTATGGTGAACTTTAATATATTTATAAATACATTTAAAAATATTGGCTGTCAGTTTTACCACACAGAAAGAAAATTTGGGCGCTACCTCTATATAAAGTATTGCTAACAGCAGAGCTGTCACTAACCAAATTGCTGTCTATTCGATACGTATTGCTATATTTGCTATATTATATGCTTACATTATTAATATTAAGCAGTCATACCGTATATAGCTATGACAGCTGACTCAGAGAAATTTGTAGTTATCATAATTATAAAACGACAACTAATCATGAATAGTTGGCGCTTTAAAATGGGCGTATAACCCTTGTAGTAACTACAACTATAGAAATTTTCCTGAGTGTTCGTGGAAAAACATGGTAATGTTGGTTATTATCTTTTCAGACAGTAAAAAATTTGAAGCGATATTTACGCTAATTTCATAAAAAATTATATATCTTCTGTGTTGCCGTTACATTCCAAATGGGTAATTTTACTGGCAATTTGTGGTAAAAATATTGTACAAATATTACTAAACCAAATGTGTTTGAAACTGCATTTGCATAAAATTTATAATAACGAACAGTGAATGGATGCAGCTTTTAATAATATTGCGATTATATGGTATTCTTTTGTGCCACGTAAATAAGTCATGGTTGTACATATTTGTATAATATAATTACTTGTGTGCCAGGTAATTTGTACTTTCAATAGTTATTGTATCCTGAATGTTACTAGGCAATTTCGTAATACAATAAGCATGCAATTTGTCATGGGTGCCATAGTTTGCTAATCGGAGAAGAAAAAGTATATACGTTAATTTTATTTAAGGACAAAAAGTTTTCCAGCAACATTTTTTAAAAATAAATTACTATAGTCATATTTTATATAAATTTAATAAATGCTGTATCATTAAAAATGAAATCTATATATACATATAAATCATGACTTTTATGCCTTTAGTACTCTTAAATCGAATTAAAATAATAAACTTGGTTGGTCATTTGGTGGGCAGAGTGTTGCGCTCCTCACTTGGAGCAACCCGACAAATGCAGGTTTGAATCGCACTCTCGGCCTCACAAATAGTGTACACAAATCGCGAGTACGCGCGAACATCTTTTTAAAAATTTTGTTTCATTCATACGGTTATATGTATATATTGTGACGTATACCGTTCATCGGCGTCGCCTACAAATAATCCGTGGCTGCTCCCAACGTGCTGTAATCAAAGAAAAGATCCGAAGATCTAGTTGTTGGGCGCCAGGTGCGGCTTTCCCGCACCACCATCCCTTACCACGGCCGTTTTCAGGTCTCCCGGCGGCTCAGCCTCAGCGTACTGAAAATGGTAGAGGGGAACATGGGGGCGACGAGAGAGAATTTTGGAGTCAACGGATAGGCGCGCAAAATTATAAAACAGCGAGAAGGATACCGTTCCGTTTATTACCATTAAATAAACGGCGGATTGTACAATACAAATCCCGTCGCGTACAGTGTGTCCTCCAACGGCGGCTCACGACTATTCCGAGTCGTGATCTCTAGCCTGCCCAAGACCTGTCCCTACCTCGGTGTGCCTACCGAATTCGCGAATCCCCTCGCGATCCTAACAGGTCTCGTTGGAGACGAGCCTTCCCTTCCTCGGGAGTGTGCCCTCCGACGTCGGTAGCCACGTGAGGCATCCGTGTGTCCGCACCACTCCCGCTCGGCTATCTTCTCGCGCAAGCTATTCTCTAAATAAGACCGCTCTCGCGGTACTTACCGAGAACTGGCTGTCCCATCAGTCCCGTACCAAATCCAAATCATGGTGGCCGTGTCCCTTCCGCCTATCCCCGTGGTGCCGCCTCCCGGCTCCACGAAGGTGTCTATCAAGCACGCGGAATTTCACCCACTCGGCCACGCACTGGCACTAGACCACACAAAAAAACCCGGGAGCCATGGCTCTCTGCGAGAGACCCCGATAATCGCAATCCGCGATTATCCGATAGCTCCGCTATCGCCCGAGCACGGAAGAAGGACTCCTTTCTCGCGGTCCGCCGGACACGCGTGTCCTTACGCACGGACTCCCCGCGACACACTCTCTATCCTACCTACCGCTCTTCGCGGTAGGTCAAAAATCAAAACAAACTCCTCTCCGGCGCCCTCCCCGCGGACCCGCAAACCGTAGCCGATCAAGGTTCCCGGGGTACCGGCAGTGCGTCCTGGCGGTTGGGCACCCCTTGCGTGCGGGCTCTCAACCCAAAAGGGCCCTGTGCCTCCGCCGCCAGTCCACTGCTTTCCCCCGTTCCCTCCTCTCGAACCACGGACCTACGAACTCCTTGGAGATGGAGGCCGGAGGCACTGCCGTGCCGTCGGCAGCGCGCGGAGGTGCGGGGCTCTTGTAACGTGTCGTCCTGACGCCACGTTACAACTCCCCCCCGCTTAGACCGGGTCACACTCTTCCAGAAGGGAATGAGTGTGACACGGCAAACCGCGGCCTTCTTCCTCGGGAAAATCTAAAACCAGGCGAATTGGCCTGCCCGTCCCACCCTGCGATAATCCCGGGGCCTGTAGGCCTTATCGTGACGACGCGGACTACTTCCCTCCCCTTTGCGCACGACTCCTCCCGGTGTCTGTCATCCCGACGAGAGCTTCCGGTGTCTGCGCTGGAGGTTCGTCCTTCCTCCGTCGTCCCACGCGCCCTTGCTGCCCTGTTGCATACACCAGCGGATCCACTTCCTGGGGCCATCCGCTCTATGCACTGGACCTGCAAAATCAAAACAGAGCCCCGCTCCTCGAGTTACTCCTAACTCTTGCGGGCGGCCACGCAATCCGTTTCCCGGAATGCGTGTCGTAAGTGTTACCTTACTATCCATTCGCCCTAGTACCGTTATGCACGGTCCCTAGGCCATCGCTAATCCTTTTCTGCTACTGTTTACATCCCGGCCGAATTCCAATCGGCCGTCACAACACTGTGTGTTGACGCCTTCCCCTGGCCGCTCACTCCTCGCGCCACGGCCAGGCTGGCGGGACTTCTGTTTACTTGGCCAGACTCTAGCTGTCGTAGGATCCCCTCCCTGGACGTCTCCTAGTCGAGGTCCCCTCAAGCTGGTCGGCCAAATCATAACATGCGGGAATATTCGGATTGCAACGCCGTACTTGTACTCGGCATTGCCACTTTCCGAATTTTAATTTCCCACGTGTTTCTTCCATACAGTAGCGTCCGCGTGGCTAGTTTCCTCTCCGGTGAACTATTTCGGCAGGCCGTTCTTCCCGGCCGTCTCCGAGTCCGAGACTTCTTGACACGCTGTTTTCGTCGTCTCCGTTCACCTGGCTCCTGTACTGGCGAGACCAATTCCTGGTCTGCCATTTCTCTCGCCGCTGGTCAGAGACTGCCTGGAATACGCACGGGTCTTACACCTCTGACCATTCCACTTCGAGCCTGCGGGAAGAATCCGTTTCCTATCGGCCTCTTCCCTCCGATGCTCGTTTCTATAATACCCTTTCTGGCGGTATTTTCCAATCCTCTCGCGGCCGACTGTCCAGTTGCCGCTTCCCGATGTTCTGCGACGGGACGCGTAGGCCGCCTCCGATCCTTCCACGGCGGTGTCCTATCCCGCATCCGATCGCGGAACGACGCGGTCGCGCTCCGACGAAACCATCGGCGCCGGCCCGCTCCCAAGTTCCGCTCGCAGTAGCGTAGGTAATCACTATTCCTTCTATCCATCCTCCGTGGCGTTCGGTGCTTGGCATCCTGGAGGCCCTCAGCTCTCCTCCGGGGACCGGACGTCTTGGTCACTCTCACAGCGCACTGGAATGTTCATCAGCTTCTGTCTGCTACCATGACCATCGCGATGGATCTGCCGTTCTCTCCGGCTGATCCTTGCAGCGGACGTCGGTTTTTCCAAATCCGGGGAGTGTTCCTCCTGCCACGTGGCCCGAACGTTCCTCTGTTCCTGGGTTACCTCCCAAAGAGTGTCGGTGAGCCCACCCGGTCCATCCGCCTACGGATCGCACGACCTTGGGCTCGCCGAACTTCCACGGTTTTCTCTCGAGGCCCATCAGACGTTCCTTGAACTGACTGGCCTTCCACTGGTCATCTGCTGGACGGATCAGGCCTCTCATGCGGAGGGGTGGGTCATGCGACCACCATTCCCAGGTGTCTGCGATGATCCCCTTTTCCAGCTAGGCGAAACTCTTCCTTGCGATCCCAACACGCAGGAATTATCAAGGGTCGGCCGACCTTGGCCTTGGTCCCGACCGATGGCCACACCCCGGTGAACACCAGGGAGCGCTCCGGCCCTCTACCTGGAGCCGGGTGTTTCCCGTAACCGAGCGCGTACCCTCAGGTTGGATGACGGCTTCCGGTTCACCTGCCATCCGCAAGGCTAGTCCGCCCCGGCCGTCCATCCCCTGCATCGCAACTCCTCTGGCTAACTGAAACTGCTGCATCCCTTATGGCCCTCGCATTCGCCGAGCTGTTCCCTCTGCCTCGTGAACCGTGGCGTAAAGATCCTACTTCACTGGTTCCCCACGAGGTTGTCTTCAGGCCTGTCCCGGTTCATCCCGATTCCTTTATCCCTCGGGAGAACCTCCTGCCCTGACCCCGTCGATGAAGTCACTTCGCTTCCCTTTAAAGAGGAGGAATTCTGTTCCTGGTGCCGAAATGTCTTATTCTCGCTTCTGCAAGGACAATCAGCATAAGATGTCTGGCATCCCCAGGTCGAGTTCTAAGGCCCCGCGCAGCTTCCCTTTGGAGCTGGAGAGGTTTCCCCCCGAGTACTCCACGTACTCCGGCGGAGGCCGCACTCGCTCCTAGTGTGCCCTCCACTTGCCGTTTCCCGACCGGCCACCAGAACATCTCGGGCACGTTCTACGTTCCACTCCGGGAGCGCCGCAACGGATGCAGAAAGGCCTTTATCGGGATCTTCGCAATCCAGGTGGCGATGTCCGGCCCGACCGCAATCCCAACATGCTGGTCGGCCGCCGTATCGTCCACCAGCTCCCCCTTCCTTTCCGTCACCCGGCGTCGGAGTACCCTTCTTGCTTATCATCGGCGACATTCTTCATGTCCTACCCAGGTACGCAATGGCGTAGAATCCCCTCTCCGGATCGCGCGGATGAGCCAGCCGCCGCTGAGATGGCGACTGCTGCACTCCGTCCTCTCCCCTTCCCGTTCCATCCGAGAAGGACTCCTACTTTCCGGAGTATCGACGTCCCCGATCGACCAATCCATTCTTGGTCGATTAGGATAGTTTCCTACGCTGTTCCCTTTAAACATGTTTTCGGTACGGCAGCTTCTCCCTCCCCGGACTTCCCTATCCGGCCCTAGAGGTCTGCGCGTTTCCGTCCTATCGCGTTTAAAGGGTGCTCGGCCGGCCGCCCTCCGATCTCGTTCCCCGAGATTCGCGGCCCCGAGTCCTTGCCCTGCAGTGCGTCCTCAGAGTCCTCGGTGCCATTCACAAACTGGTGGCTTCCGAAGGGACTCCGCTCTTCGTACGCCGGTATTTCTACTTCCCTCGGCAGGGTTTTCTAGTGGCGGGCCATGCTTTTGGCCTCCTTCGCCCTACGGTCGCCTCCCTCCCTGGAGAGCTCACGCTTCCCTTGTCCAAAAGGGTCACCACACCGCCGCGCACCCGGTGTCTCCGTGGCAGACCTGTACGGCTCACGAAGTCATCAACTCCTGGACTCGTGGCCGTTTCCTGGCTAACCAGCCCTGGTCGCTCACGAGAGTACCGCTCTCCAGTGCGCGGGGCACGGGCGGCGTGGAGGGGCGCGAGAAATATCCTAAAATCGGTTGCCGCTCGCGACTACTATCCGTCGCGATAATTTCGGCTACCCGACTGTTTACAAACGCCTCTAAGACAATTTGTTTTGACAACCGTTCCTGCCGAGTCTTCGCGGCTCGGTTGGCGACAACCTTTCTTGTCGTCCTCCCAACCGTTTGCCCGCGATCCGCTGTGCGCTCTAAACAAATCCGACCTTCCTGACTCTCTCTCAGGCCCCACGTTGGGCGCCAATTTTGTGACGTATACCGTTCATCGGCGTCGCCTACAAATAATCCGTGGCTGCTCCCAACGTGCTGTAATCAAAGAAAAGATCCGAAGATCTAGTTGTTGGGCGCCAGGTGCGGCTTTCCCGCACCACCATCCCTTACCACGGCCGTTTTCAGGTCTCCCGGCGGCTCAGCCTCAGCGTACGAGAACTGGCTATCCCATCAGTCCCGTACCAAATCCAAATCATGGTGGCCGTGTCCCTTCCGCCTATCCCCGTGGTGCCGCCTCCCGGCTCCACGAAGGTGTCTATCAAGCACGCGGAATATCACCCACTCGGCCACGCACTGGCACTAGACCACACAAAAAAACCCGGGAGCCATGGCTCTCTGCGAGAGACCCCGATAATCGCAATCCGCGATTATCCGATAGCTCCGCTATCGCCCGAGCACGGAAGAAGGACTCCTTTCTCGCGGTCCGCCGGACACGCGTGTCCTTACGCACGGACTCCCCGCGACACACTCTCTATCCTACCTACCGCTCTTCGCGGTAGGTCAAAAATCAAAACAAACTCCTCTCCGGCGCCCTCCCCGCGGACCCGCAAACCGTAGCCGATCAAGGTTCCCGGGGTACCGGCAGTGCGTCCTGGCGGTTGGGCACCCCTTGCGTGCGGGCTCTCAACCCAAAAGGGCCCTGTGCCTCCGCCGCCAGTCCACTGCTTTCCCCCGTTCCCTCCTCTCGAACCACGGACCTACGAACTCCTTGGAGATGGAGGCCGGAGGCACTGCCGTGCCGTCGGCAGCGCGCGGAGGTGCGGGGCTCTTGTAACGTGTCGTCCTGACGCCACGTTACAATATCAATTATATTTTCCAGGTATTTCAGTAAATATGGGTGTGTTCTGAAATGTACTGACAGTACTGCCAGTACTGTATCCAACGCTGTGTCCTTATTCATTCATACGCATCTAAGAGAGATGTAATTACTTTTAGAGTACTGTCAGTACATCTCGGAACACACAGTTTAATTAATTTGCTATATCTTCGTATTGCAATAGTATTTTTTACAGATATTTTTATTATAAATTGCACTCATTGCAACTGCATTTATCGCAAGAATACATTTACTGTTAAATGAAACAGATGATTACATTTAGTGAATATTATTCACATAATTGCCGGTCAAAGTCATACATCACTCATATTACTGTAATATTTAGAGAAAATTTTGTTCCTTGTCAGGTTTAAAAGAGTGGACATCCAGTTTCAAAGATAAGTTGATGGGTTCATTGCGGATTTAAAAACTGATAAAAGCATATCAGTATTAGAAATAATTTATTCTAACCTCTATCATGGCTAAACCGCATGCTTAGTGTAGCAATCTCAAGTTATTATAGCAATCGCTACCATAGCGATGCAGTGTATCTGACGTTAGCTTGAGTTTCATTAGCTATACCATATAGCACCGAAAGACAGAAATATTCTTCTTCTTGGTCCTTGATCGGCTTTATGAGGCAGAACTATTGCGGTACGTCCAAACTTTTGTCCCTGCATGCTGATTAGAAAATTCACTTGTAAGATTAGGGAGAGATTACTATGTTAATATAAGAAAAATATCAATATGACAAGTTGTCCCGAGGTTACCATGTTCACGGTAATTTTTATCTTGAATTTTTAGCATTAAATTCTCTTCGTTTCGACACTTTTTACTCTCAAGAAATGTTGCTTATGAGGCGGGACATGATAATAGTATCATAAGTATATATTTGGGAAAGATGCTAGACCGTATCATTCTAAATTTTTGCTTTATCAGGGTCCAGTCTAATTCTGTGCATCTCATACGTTTCTCGTTCTTCATTCACTGCGTTTTACTGACAATAAGAGAATGATCTATTTTAATCTTGTCACCTTCTTCTTGTTGTACCTACACCTTCAATGTTAATCAATTCTTAAGGTGATATTGAGCCAATACTCCTAAGATTAAATAAACAGATTATAGATTCTCAAGAATTCTAAGTTGGAATTCCAAGGAAAGATAAAGAGCGTGGCCAGAGCGATGGCGGCGGGAGCGAGCTTATCTCGCGAAGCAAACGATCATTTATCAAAAGCACGTAACACCTATGCAAGAAAAATCGACAATGTTTTAGCTCTAGTGGAAGGGGTCGGCGTGCTCGTGACGTGCGAGATGGATGTACGGACCGAACCCTCTACATCCTGGACTACAACAACATTATGTATACTAACCGAGGGTAAAAAATGCTAACAGACTCTTGATAGTCTGCAAATGCATGCAGTTGTAAGACCCTTGAGCGACTTCTTAGAAAAGAGCAAGCGACAAATGCTTTTCCTTTAGTGCCCATTTCTCTTGTTTCGTATTTATCCCAATTGGTGAATTAGTCTTTTTCGTGGAGTATGAAGAAGTCTCCGCCAGGACGGCTCTGACCGTATGGGGGGTACAAAGAAAACAACCGATTTTATAGAGCTAAGAGGAGCTATAAGAGGAGTGAAGAAAGTATGAAGTTAAGAGAGGAAGCTGTGTCTGCAGCCAAATTAAAATTAATTATTGTTAAAGACAACACCGTTGCGGAGCTGAAACGTTGGCTGGCTGGCCGTAGTTCGCTCATATCTGGGAGAAAAATAGAGTTAATCGAGAGGTAATTTTTGACAGCTGTTTGATGATTTTTTTTTAATTCCATGACTATATCTTGTTTTCTGCATGTGATATGGCAAATAACATTTTTTAACGAAACATCAGACTATAAAAAGCAATTGAAATAATATTGTTTGCGCTATATGTTTAAATCAATTCTCCTGGAAGCTTGAATCCCGTTTGCGACACTTTTTTTCCTCGACACTCAATTTCGCAATGGGTACAAAAGTCATCCTATTCTGCGGGTACCGACTGTCCGACGTACAATTTCCGAATGCACAAAGCTTCGTTGATATCTTATCACTTATTTGTGTAGCTATAAGAATATATTGCACTTTCTTTTTTTATTGATATTATAAAAATCAAGACATCTCCAGTCTATCAAAATTGTACGATTTGTTCGTATAACCAGTGTTGCGGGGTGGCAGCCCTGTGAATACCTATTAAATATTACGATGTGAAAGTCTGGTAACAATTATGATTATTATTTATATCGTTGCAGAAGTAACATATTGTTTAAAGGAGACATTTTTCATTTAATAAACGTTAACATAACTGAACTAGCAATCAGAGTATCCTATAGTATATTAGATTCTTGCTGAAAATTATGAACACATAAAACTTCATATTAGTAATTGCTTGAGAAATTTTTATTTATTTTTCATTGTTATTAGATTGCAACCTTGGCTGCAGAGAGTTCTGAAACATTTATTATAAAATTCTTAATTATGAGTAAAATAATTCAAAAGTTTATCAAAAAGTGCTCAAACTGTGCGTTTAAGGAATTCTTATGTGTCAATATTAGATTTCGTAAAGATATTGTGATTCAGATCTCGAAAAAAGTTTTTCTGCAGATTGCAAAATTCGCAGATCATAATGGTAACAAGTTGATAAAAAATTGTAACACAGCTATGGATGCAAGTGCGTTACAATACACACTCATACGAATGCCATGAAATTTTAATGCCTCCCGGTTTCACTATTCTTACTTTATATACTGTACATAAATTTCCATGTATACATAATTATTTTACGGACTATGGTTGCGGATAATGTGTTTCTGTCGAACAATATAACCAGTGATTGTTAAAAAGCATCCAGATTAAGCTTGAACTTTCATCTGACGGAGGATTTCTACGAAAATTTTTAAGTTGTCTTTGATATGAATTTCTTAAGAAATCTTTTTGAGTTTTGTTTTGCCTGGAAAGTTATTAGATCAACTAAGGAAATCGAAGCTTGCCGGACATAATTCTTGGCCAGCTTAAATACACCCTAACAGTACTTTTGCAATAACTATAGCTAAGTAGAGAGAAATTGGCATAGCGTGGCATGGCATTGTTGGGCAAATACTTGAATCTGGTCCAAGTCTCTCTCTGTAATTATACCGAAGAACGGCTTCTCTTACTTTTCGACTCTCTCATACGTAACTTATTCTCTCAGTTGAATCATCTGGAACGTGCACCGCCTAATTTCAACTTCTAGGGCGGCAACGCATTAATTTGTTCAGAAATTGATAATCAGAGACGTTTCGTTGTTTTCGTGTCGCCTAACTCATAGATTAGACAAGATGATTCGATGAAGATTCGATGAAAGACGAAATCAGGATAGAATAAAAGAAAAAGAATAAATAGATGTACTAACATAACTGAACTGTTATATGAAATTGATATGGGACAGCGGGAATAGGAACGAATGCGGCGTGGGACGAAAAAGTGAAGACGTGTACGCTATGTAAAATTTACCCCTATAAAGGTAGCAGAGCAAAGTCCCCAAAATGACTTTACCATATACAGAAATAATGTGCTTTTTATGTGCTAATTTCCTGCTAAATTAAAAATTTTTGTGCTCCTTACGTTTTTCTGTAAAATCAATTTATAAAGTGCGCCGCTAGCTTTACATAAAGGTAGCAGAGCACTAAATATATCTTCGATTTCGTGGAGTCAAGTTACACTGAAATTATGTGCTCTTTATGTGCTTTAAGAATATCCGAAGCACGCACCCCTAAAGCAAGCACTTCTGCCAATACCACCCCTAAGAGGCCCAAGCTAACTTCAAAACTGAATTTCGTCTATTTTTTCAATAACATTGAATTAAAATGCAACACATTTTAGTGCTCTTTATGTGCTTTGAGAATGTCAAATACAAAACCTTAAATCGCAAATTTCCCCAGAAAACCACCCCTAACAGACTTGAACCACACTCAGGAGTAAATATGAAATGAGATGCGAGATTGGCGTCCAAATAAAAATTTTCTCCCGGAAAGGTAGGTGAACGGGCTATATGTATGCGCCAAGTACTCAATAAGGAGGCTGAATCATCTAAAAATCGCGAATTTAAAATTGTGTTGTACTGCGTAACAAGAATAAAAAATATAGCTTTTTTATAAGTGCAATTTCTCTCTGTCGCAGAGTTTAGTTCACACCAATAGATTAAATTGGCATTATTCTCTTCACGAGTAGACTCTCTCGATCCCAGTATAATAAGTTCCATTTGAAGTTTTCGCGTAGAATTTATAAGAGAATGTAACCGAAATGTTACTACGTAGAAAATAGTTGTCTTATCTATAAATACTAAAGTACAAACGTATACATGAAGCGTTAGGCATTAGAAATGCTTGATTTAGGGGTGTGTGTTTTGGATATTCTTAAAGCATATAAAGAGCACTAAAATGTGTTGCATTTTAATTCAATGTTATTGAAAAAATAGACGAAATTCAGTTTTGAAGTTAGCTTGGGCCTCTTAGGGGTGGTATTGGCAGAAGTGCTTACTTTAGGGGTGCGTGCTTTGGATATTCTTAAAGCACATAAAGAGCACATAATTTCAGTGTAACTTGACTCCACGAAATCGAAGATATATTTAGTGCTCTGCTACCTTTATGTAAAGCTAGCGGCGCACTTTATAAATACATTTTACAGAAAAACGTAAGGAGCACAAAAATTTTTAATTTAGCAGGAAATTAGCACATAAAAAGCACATTACTTCTGTATATGGTAAAGTCATTTTGGGGACTTTGCTCTGCTACCTTTATAGGGGTGTAAAATTTGGCCCAGACGACTGCGAGACTGCAACGTTCCGATTTTGTTTTCGCTGCATGCACGATTTCTTAGCGCTTTGCTCACTTCTCATGTGTCACAGGCATAGTCATGAAATGATAAATCACTTTTTGAAATAATGAATTGCATTGCTAGCCTGCTTCGACTGAATAGAAATCAAATTCCCACTTTCGCTATCCCCGATAACTGAACAAACCTTAAGGGGGAATGGAATAGGCTATTTCTATGGGTAAATTGTCGCACGGTCCAGGCTCAAAGTACCATTCCCCCTTAACGCCCTTTATGCAGTCCCATGTCTTGAGTCGTAGAGTACCGTATCCCATGTTCAGTTTTAATCTTTGGAAGTCAGGAATTCAAACCCAGTCAGTTTCCCTCCTATAAGAAGTTCGATCCAATTTTTATTATAGTATTGGACTCTCCTTATCCGAGAACTTTTCGGATCGATAGATTTCGTTTTTCAGTTCGTTCATATATTGACTCTAGATAATGTTTTTTTAAAATTAGAGTTGCATGAAAGACTGGAAGGAAAAATGTGTGACTAGGGAGAACGTTCAACCGGAGTTTGCGCTTCTCGGCAAAGTGTGAAGCTGGAGATACTCTTGACTATCGCCAACGCCTGCCCCAGGCCACCCTCCTTTCCGGCGGGCTGACAAGGGTGCTGTATTCGTGTGAACGTGACGCTGTGCGTCGCGACGCTTCGAGGCGTCGGATGAGCAACTGTTGCATCCTCCACCACACGGCCACCCCTTGGCAACCCCTCTGCCTCTTGCTTGACAAACCTACTGTTCGTGTGGTACTATACCGACGTTGGCTAGACCCTATAGCTGCTACGCTCATGCTTCTCTCTTCCTCTCACTCCCGAAGAGCTTAAGGATCTCCGTCTTCGTAATGACTTTCACATATACCCATTGCTTCTTCCACCTCCGATTTCTTCAATATACATTTTCTTTAATTTAATATATGTTATTCCCAACAATGATAGTATTGCCATAGTTGGAACACACGGTATCAATGTTACATCCGAGGAACTATTTTTAACGTTTAATCTGTAAGGTCTTTAAGGTGTTTCGTATAGCATCATAATAAAGTAATTCAATTTTTGTGAATTTAATGTATATCGTTCACTACAAAAATATTTCCTATGTATGGTCTATATTTGAGATAAGTAAAAAGACAAAGATTGTTTAAGTGACTCAGTTAAAAATAATGAAAATATTTCAAGATTTTCAATTTAAATGTCAAAGTAGTAATGTTCGATGACTCCTAAAAATTTCATCTAATTTTATCGTTTGGAAGCTGAGATATTTCGAAAAAAAATTTGCTATTGTAACAAGTGAAGTATATCTATATAGTGCCTTTTTTGACTACTTTTATTCCGTTTTTCTCGTAAAGTAGACGGTAAATAATTTTGAAAGTTTGCATGCGCGACTGTCAAGCACTTTCCAAGATCATGTTCAAAATTCATATTCGTATCTTGGAAGTGTTTAGTGATGGAACCACCTCAAGAAGACGTTAGTATGATTATACTTACTGTAATAAGTAGTAAATGATACGCTTTGGATCTCTGATCTATAAATAACGCACGAATGATCTATGAATGCTCTATTTTCTTAATGTGTGGAGAAAATGATATTCAAATTAATTCCGGACTTAACGCGTAATCATTGTATAAGGAAGATTTTTCTCAGATCAATTTTACGATCCCTCTTGGATTTATTATTCGTAGATCTGGGCGCGATGATGAAGTATGGCATATTATTATTAGCCATCAGACACCTTGTGAGAGAACTTACATGGATAATGCAAAATGAGCTACCAGTGATTCATCCCATATTTGAAAATTTTAGTAAATGGAAGGTCATAAGGTATAAACTCATGCGGCAAGGTTCTAGAGGATGCCGTGAGGATATTAGGGGATGATGCGCGGGCCGGCTGACGCTGCGCCCGAAGAATCGCGAGAAAAGGCGAGCGCCCTCGACGGGTTACGTCGGGACGTCCAGCGCCGACGTTAGAGTCAGTCCGCGTCCGCCAGTCGACGTGACGTTACTTGTTGTAGAGCGACGTTTTACGCCGAGAACTGTTCTGCTCACCGGCCCTCTAACCGACTTGACGTTTCCGCACTTGAGTTTTCCTAAACTAGTAATTCCAATTGCCGCTGCTGCGTTGTTACGTTTAATTGCGTTGATGCGGTGCGACACTCTCACAGTTTAGTTTCTGATCCGCGTTGTCACGTATAACGTGCCGAAATCGTGAATCGCGTGAAGCCTGTTGAGTTTTGTACAGGAATAGTGAATTCGGTGCACCTCTTTGCAGAAAGTTCAACTAGTTATTCCTGTCACGTTCAAACCAGCACTTCATTCGGTGAGTAATATAATCCAACATTTAGCTTCTTAATGCCTTGTTGCTTATTGGAAATGTTTTCAATGATACTTCCTCTCTGGAGCAACGACGATTCCGCCACTGGAATCGCCACATATATATCCTATAAAACTCTGTTACACCCTCACATTATTCCTGCAGTTTGTATGTGACGTACGCTTGCAGCGTAACCACGTATTCTACCATCCGTTTGCATTGGATTGTATTGGAATGCATTGCATCAAATCGTCTTATATATTCCAACCCCTGTCCTCTTACGAACATGCTGCTTTCCCTCTTTTAATGGCCACTATTTCGTAAATGTTAAAAGTTTTAGTTTTGACGCATTCACTGGCACTCATTTTTCTATTTTTATAAAACGCTGACTTCGGAGAAATTTATTTATTGTACTTTTTACCATGTTAATACGAAAATTTATCTTAAACGAACGAAAGATTACTATGGTAATATAAAAAATATCAATATGACAAGATGTCCCCACATTATTTTCACGGTGATTCTCATCATAAATTTTTTCACGAATATTTAGCATATTATTTTACTCCGTGTGTATATGTATATAATATGTATAATTTGTTTTCCTCCCGACCAGCGAATTACAAATAATAACTAGTTAATGACTGATAATTAGGTTCAATTTCATTCTCTTGATTCTGTCTCTTTTCCGTTTTGTTCTCTTGAATTTAAAATAATAAGACATCGAATGAACGTCATCCTTCTAGCGCCGAAATCCGTATGGAGTTAAAGATAAGGATCATTCTGAGAATTCTTGTCATCTGTAATCGAAAATCAATGAGACGTTTTCTTAGGTCACCGTACTAACGTAATGTCAAAATAAACTTCTATTTTGTTGAGAAATGAAGGAAAAACTCTTTTTTCCTGAATTGATGTGCCCTCTTTTTTTACTGATGAAGGAAGCACTTTAACGCTACACAGCCAAATACATCACTTTAGTAAGGATTGTAACGTAAACTAAACCTTAAAACTACAATACACAGGAAGGGTGTAAGCGATATGTATCCCTGGTATCTATGAGCTATAGTGAATATAACCATTGCACAGGGAGAAATAAAGATAGATGTCGCTTAGACATTTATTATTTATTTCTTCGCCCTCGATATGCTAGGTGGTTCGTACTCTTGAATACTAGAAAAGCTCATGGACTGGATAGTTCAACAGTTCGTTGATACCCTCCTCCTGGGTCGATATACCTTTATTTTTACGATTTATTACGACCAAACTTTATGTGGCCTTAATATCTGCGATCGTTAAATATCCAAATTTATTTTGCTTGAATAGATCTTTCTAATTTAGAATTTTATGAGCCAGGTCCGCAGTATTTACATTTTGTAAAGGTTCAGATGCCGATAATCAGTTTCCGCCTATTGCTAGAAAGAATCATATAAACATGCGAATACTAAGAATGTTCCTTACAAATAAGGAATAAAGTGTATTAGTAGAATTAATTTCTAATAGAAGAATTAATGAAAAATTGGCACTACTACTGGGACGGAACGGTGTAAACGAGAGTTGAACTGAGCTTGAACGGGGCTACTTGACTGCAACTGCTTGTAAATGCCAGAAAGAATTACGAATATGGCGAGTTTCTTTTCAAAATATACCGGACTCACTCTTGGATACCGCCGATGTGACTTTTATGAAAAAAATATTAGTCGTAATAGAATATTTATTCGGTATGTGATACTTGAGTCGATGCAGTATAGACACTTATACGTGGATAGTTAGAGGGATTTTCGAAGTTGTTGTGCATATGTTTCTGCATGTGTGTCACAGATATCAGATTAACCACAAAACTCTTCTAAAAAATTCTGGAATTGAAGCATCAGTCCTTGCAATGTTTCGTGTGGAAAGAATCAACTCTAAGGAGAAATGAGTAAGAAGTAGATTTATTTGCAGAAAGAAAGTTTCCTTTAAGGACGATTCCTTGGCCCTAGCCGGTTTATGGTCGAAATGGCCTTAGGGCGATCTGGGTGTCTGCCTTCTCACCTCATAATTAAACTCCGCAGACACAGAGTATTTTCTATTAACATTCCTGGCTAACCCAGCATACGCAAAATGACCACGGCAATTGTGGTATGTTGCGGCGTGCACGGCGTAGTCGCCATCGTCGTCGCCAATGCCGACGTCGACTTCGTTCTCTCATTCTACTACCGGGAATGCCGTAGCTATCGCAAAACTATCGGTGTTCGTCGACGATGCTTTTGGCAACATTACTATATTTGAGAGAACTTGCTTCAAGTAAAAATTTA
The DNA here is from genome assembly GCA_963971525.1 of Cephus spinipes. Lineage (NCBI taxonomy): Eukaryota > Metazoa > Arthropoda > Insecta > Hymenoptera > Cephidae > Cephus > Cephus spinipes. The sequence goes on along the minus strand of OZ020578.1, from coordinate 7,168,704 downwards.
AGACATTTTATTTTTCTGTGTTTCCTTTTCATTTCTTTCTTCCTTCTTTCCCTTGTGGGTTTCTTATTTTGCTTGCAACGTTATACCATTACAGCGTTATAACGTTATCACGGATCGTAGAATGTGATATGCCGTTCAGACTAAACTCGACTCGCAATAGGAGTAATTGGAGGGCATATGCTCCAGTTGCCCTACAATTGGATCGGTCGGGATGCTCAACGTTGAATGTTCGGTGTTCAGCGTTCAGCCGCTATGAGGAATAGCAACGCGACGAGCAAGCCTGCATATTTTACGACCCGTTGCTCAAACGGCACCGACCACCTTAACCTCCTTTCTTCGACATATATATATATATACCCGATTACCTGCATCTGGATACAAATTTGATTTCCTTCGCCCATCAAGATCTACCCTTCCCTTCATTCCTTTCCTGTCCTCACGTCTTCGCACATCATCTCTTATTTATCTCTCGGCCAGTAATATCCTGACATTCTTCTCTTTTTTTCGAAAAACATGTCAATTGATTTATAGTTGGGCAAGACAATTAAATCAAGAAGTGCTTCTTGTATACCTAACGAATATTTTAGAAATCATCGGTTTTTTCTCTAGACACTGATTGGCAAGTCAAGGGACACTCGAGATAGAGAAAGAGAAAGAGAGAGAGAGAGAGAGAGAGAGAGAGAGAGAGAGAGAGAGAGAGAGAGAGAGGGAGAGAGAGAGGGGGGGAGGCTAGGGGGAGGGACAGAGCAAGAGCGGGGATGATGAGTTTCGAAGGAGGAAAGCAGAAGCTCAGGAACGGCAGAACATATGTATGAGTCCGCTGAGAAAGCTGTATGTATATTCTGTTGGTCTAAGCTTACTAGAGATATCGAGAAGTTATACTAGAGCTTAACCAGCACTCTTCTCGGTATCGTAGACAACTGGATAGATATTGCCGCTCAGAGTAGACATCAGAGTTATGAAAATTCTTCAAGTTATAGTAAAGAATTCGGTTGAGCTTCTATAGTTTTAACCTATTTCTTTCCATAGTTCTTTACTTCTTATAGGGTCCATATACTTCGGTATAGCAGTGTGGCTCAGATCCTAGAGCCCGGATAAAAGCGCCGTGAAAGCCCGTTCAACTTTTTGCCGTAAAAGATAAAAATTAGCATGTCGGGCGTAAAGCGGTCGTTCTCCCTGAGTAGGTTCTTCGTCCAGCAGACCAGCAAAGAAGAAGAATTCCATAGGCGGTTCTTTCTCTTACACGTCGATCTTCCTTATTAGATTTGGCTAGAGACACGCAAGACACGTGAGCCATGAGAATCACGCGACTGCATCTCCATATGGGATACCTAGTGAGATGGAGGCGTGTGTGGTAAGGATGCTTGAGGTAGGAAGGGAGAGAAATAACCTAATAAACTGGTGGAAGGACGAAGGAACAAAAGTTAGAAAATCACGATTTGAATTCTATACCAGTAAAGATCCGAGGTGCTTAAGTAGAGCCGTAATCGCTCCACCATCCAGCCGGGCTTCCGAGTATGAATTATGCGAGCTGCCCGGTATCTGGCACTGGCATACATGCAGCTCGGACAGGCGTACCTATTACCTACATGCATATTCAGAACTAAATAGTACGTAACTGTAATACCGTGGCTGACATCGTTACTGATACGAGGGTGAGAACCCCTTTGTTCGCGATACGGATCTTCCACGTTGCGGCTGCTTCGAATTTCCAGCTATAAATCCCCATGTAGCTGCTACATACAATATGCAGGTAGATACAACGCGTTCAGAACCCTCGCCCCTTCTATTTTCAACCCTCTACCCCACCTAGCAGTTATTTCTTCGACCACCTTTCACCCACCTTTCAGGTGTTTGCAGCGAACGTGGCGCTATGGGGATCGCGATCGATATCGCTTATTTCAGTTTGAATTGGTCTGAACTTTTCTTCGGCCAAAGCGTATCCATCGTGTATCAAAAGTAAAGAAGTAAAAGCGATAGGAGCTATCGAATATCGGATGAAATGCGATAGAATCCTTTTCGAGGAACTTGAAGTAATTACCAGATATCGACCTAATAGAGTTTCAACGCTCGATGAAATAATTACATTATCTTTCGTTGAAAGATTCGATTAGATTTCGCTTAACTTTGTTATTCTTACTTATTTTTCCATGGGTCACCAACAATTTTTCATGTACCCTTTTCAACGAAAGTTTTCTTACATTATTTTTCATTTTTTTATATACATTAATTGATATGGGTTATTATTTGTCATCATACATACTCACGTTGGTCATGCTAATATTAAATCTCTACTCGCTATCTCTTATCTTCTAATGTCCGGCAAACATATCTCGAATGCAAAAAGAACGATATGAGGCATATATGAAGGTTGCAAATGGTCCACCTACTAAAAATATTGAAATTGGACTGCAAATCAAGTTTGATCATGTGACAAAAATGTACAATCCATAATTATAGGATCTACAAGAAAACTTTGGGACTGGAAAATAAAGCTGGAACTTCTAGCTATTAATTAAATCTTAAATTCTATGTCTTATTTCTTTTATTTTTTTTATTATTTCTGTTGTGGTGGTTCCAACTTTTTTTTTGAGCTAGCACCGTCGCAGATTTTTACTAAAAGAGGTGGAGCTTTAAAATTTTAATTAAGGCACTTTTAATTAACTCTTAAATAGATCCTAATTTTGGAATAGATTTTATTTTGATTTTCCACTGTGGCGGTTTCAGCTTTATTGACGTCTTCACCGGGTTTTTTGTTTTCCGTATTAATATCGTGACAACTAAGCTATCTATGTTTTTTTTTTGGAGTTTAAAAAGATTTTATTACTTATATTTTTATGAACTTATATAATTTTAACATTTCCGAACAAGGGATCTTAGATTCTTGCGTACGTCGATCTTCGGAACTAGAGTGTTATATAACAGATGAAATTAAGGGGCATTTAATAAAAATTTTTATTCCATACAATTTTAAATTGATAATAATTAAAGCAACCTTAAGCTAGGACCATTATTTCAGTACCAGCAAACGGAGGACATTTGGCAGTTTAAGGTGGCAGAATCACCATATTTTTGTAGGTTAAATTTTCTTTTAATTCCTGGGTTCTGAAGAGGATTGCTAAAATATAAACCTTAAATTGTGACTAATTGCCTGCCAAATAATAGCAATTCATTGATATTAAAGCTCTCTATCTAGCTAGATCAGCCAACACGCGTAATACACTTTTAACAACTCTGTACAGGATTCAGAGGAAACCACTGAACCAATTATACTCAATATGCTTTTATTATCTTCCTAAAAGCATGCCTTATGCAATGGATTTTAGCGAAAAAAGTTTTACCTTTTTAATAAAATCGTTTGGAAATTTGGAAAAACTCATTTCATAGAATATATTCTTAGCTAAAAGATAAGCTTTAAATGATTGAAATTCGACCACCGGTATGGTTTGAATCGTGTGCAGAGTGTTGCAAAATATAGGTTGTGGGGTATTAACTTTTGGGTCTTGACATTAAAATGTCATGTATTCCTTCAAATCTTGATTACACTGAATAAAGCACATGCTCTCTTGTATATTCTAATCTTGTGTTGCTTTTTGTGATTAATACATCTTTTTCTATAAGATTTCACAGTATCTACAATAAACAAAAAATACTGCCAAACAATAGTGTTAAATTTTTCTATTGAATTTAACATTCTTATCACTTCTCCTCTTTTCCTAACCTCAACAATTGCTATATTCCAAAGCTTACTTTCGCATGTTTGCATTTTAACAAATTATGCACACTTGAGTTATCGTAGAAGCTCTTCCTATACTGCTGAAAATTCTGCTACGTCCGCTTGTCCATGATGTTGGAAGTTACAGCAAGCTGTAGACCTGCATTATAGCATTAAATACATAAAAGAACAGTTCATAAATATAAAATTAATATTATAAATTTTGTATGGATCATAATAATAGTCCCTTGGTTTTTTTTACATCCTTTTCCATAACTCTTTATATGAACTCTTCATAGAGAAACATTTTTCATTAATGGGTATTGTATAGTATCGAGTTCTCAAGTAAGGTTATAATAACCTAACCTAACATTTTCCTTAGCAGCCAATGACATCCCTATTTTATAGCGGGTCTAAACCTTGGACTCTTAGCTCCAAAGGTACTTGAAAAATGTTTAAAAAATTAGTAGTTACTAATTAAATTCTTGTAAATAAAAGAAATATGAATATATGTTGTGACGAAAATTCTCTTCTCGAATTATAACCGAATTTGATTACTCGAGCTGTTCGTAGCAAAACAGCTGATTTTCCGTCGACAAATTATAAACCCCTATCCCCCTGGAATACGATACCGAAAAAGACCGATTGGGCGCCAGACGCACCTTTGCGTCACGACACAAAATCTGTAAAATAATTCCAGAAGGGACGGAGAGAGTGCCACCGACCAGCACAGATAAGTCGCGAGATGGTAGAGGGGCAGGGATCACCGAGGTGTTGGTAATGGACTTGAGTAGGAGAATGAGAACCTCGGAATAGAAAACAAGAACAGGTGTCCTTTTATTTAGGACGATTGAGAATTTCAACAATTAACAAATAATAGTTTCGAAACAAGTCAAATAAAGGTAAATAATAACAATTTAGGCAAATCAAACGAAATTCTTTTACGAAACTTTCGGATACGATACGTGAACTCCCGTGAAGCGGGACACACGCGACGCTACGTGAAGTCTCGGGAAGCAAAACAAACACGATACACTACACGCGTTCTCGTGAAGCGAGAACTCGCGGATTCTTCCTGTTAGGTCTCCAGGGTCACGAGACTTTTGCGCTAAGAAAAGATTACAAAATCAAGAAATAATAGTTCACTAGAGAAATATAGGCGATACACGGAATCTTTTCCACGTTAGCGACCCTGAAATCATCCATAGGCGGAGGCCCTGGGAAAAACGTGGACGCGAAAACGATAGGAAAGTTAGCTGTATGGAAAAGATTTCGTGACTCGTTACAAGATTCTTACTGGTATTATTGTAACTACTGACGATACAAAATTCGCACCCGACCACGATGGTAACTCAGACAAGAATGTTCTACACGTAAAGTTCACTGTAGGGCTGGAGCTTGCGTCCCCACCAACAATCAAAAGTAGTACCCTTAGATAGCCAATTAGATCCTCGGGAGGATTCACGATACTCGTATCACTACGCCGTTACAAAAGTCATGCCGTTGGACTATTCCTCGATAAAAACACACAATATAATACTCGAGTGACATCTGTGGCTCAATCGCCTTACCCCTACGAGACGGACTTCGACAATATTCGGTAGATGCCGGAGCCTTCCTCTGAGAAACGATACATAGTACTCGGAAGGACGGCGCAAAATAAAAGTTCCAATCGCGGACTAAACGCAACACTTTGACGTCCAGGTCGTAAGTTCGCTAGCCACGCGGAACATAGTCACAGCCTCGCTGCCGTAGCTCGGGGTGTTCAGTGGCCTCTGGCGGCGATGAGATTCCGGCCCTGTCCTCGACGATAGTGGCTGAGATCCTGATGACTTCGGTAGGTCTGGTCGTTTCTGCATCCTATGGCATGCCAGTTACGGTGCCTCCACGCAGGGGCCCGTTGATCGTTCAGCACGAGGAGTCTGGCGGAACTCGAGACCTCCTCGTCTTGGTTACTAGTCCCATTACCAGGGACTATCGGTACTGACGATATAAACGATAGGTAGGGTGGAGTCCATGGCTCTGTCCTTTTGGGTTGACCCTCCATCTTCTTTGTTGGGTAGGGTCCCTTATAGGGTGGAGTCGTCAGGTCGACACGGCAGCTCTCCACGTTCCTCGGCATAAAATCTGCTTATCCTCCTTCGTTGGCTTCCAGCTGTCCGGATGGCTCGGTTCCGGTGAAGTGGTCGTGACGTATGAAATATTTGTATACGAAAATATTAACTTAATATTCCCTAATGCCTATGACCCTGGAGCTCCTGGCCGGTTGCCTAATATTTGATTGGAAAAAGGGACGTAAATGCGTCCCGAAATTGAAAAACGGAAGTAACCAATACGGGGCCTTTGTGACGTCCAAAAATAACGTCACAATGTATATATAAATCTAATTTATGGTAAAAAGTCGATCGTTCTACTGCGTCCACGGATAATGGAAATCGACGCATACGTAGTCATCGGACGCGAGGTTTGAATAGGTGCACTTGGTGTTGGAGTTCTATAACTTTATCGTTTTGTCGAATTCGTGCATAATACATTTTTTCCGTATAGAGCAAACATAAGCTAAGCGGAAACTCCTGAAAAAATCGAACTCTCTTCGAAAATTAGGGACTCTGTTAATCTCTTTAATCCTTTTCCTAATACAATGAGACCTTGCGATATATGTATATGAATATGATGTACCTACATTAACATTAGAATATTCCTCGTGGCAGCGAATCTTTTCAAGAGTTAAAGTTGGGAAAAGGTGTCTGAGGCGGAATACATGTTACTATATTTTTTACTATGGCGTCTGAGACACCTTTCTCTTATATGTTCAGAGAGTCTATTCGTGTAAACGAGAATCAGCGACGTTCTCGTAGGCGTATTTGAAGCCGTACTCTTAGTATCTGTATGATGTTATTCGCAATTTATGCAAATGACTGCATGCTGCATTATACCATATTTGACATGCATAGGTTAAGGAAGAACTTATTATTGATTTATAAATAATTAGTTTTATTTTTAAAATTGAATCCTTGTAGAACTTGGTCCGAGCTTTTTCTACTCCTGACAAGCGACTAGATGGGAATAACCGGGTGTTCCCAGGTAAGCAAACCTAATTGGGAACTTGGTCAGTCGAAGTCGGAAACAAATCCATCTATAATTCAATCAAGTGAGAAAGAATATCCGCTAGGTGTCAGAACGTGAATAATTAATCCGCAACTAAAGTGCATCTCTCCAATGTATATAATATATATCGGACTAATACTTTTCAGTGGTATACTTTAATTAAAGTGCGTGAGCTTGAAGAGTTACGCTAAACTATCTGAACACCTTGAAGTGAATCGGAAGATCTCTAACAGGTTATAATTTTGTGTATAAGTACATAAGTTGCGCGAGTGTTGTAGTTAAAGTATACGAACTTCTGTATTTCGTAACACGAGTAACTTGCTTCAACTGCCCTTCGTGGCGCTTTTCATACGAAGCATTTTCCCCATCGTTCGCGCTCTATTCTTCCAAACTAGCCTGATTAGGGTCTGGTTAGGACTTCTGGTCAGAGTCTGTGTAGTATTCCTGATCCAGTACTGGTTACGTACAGCGGGACATCCTAGCCCACGTTCCCGGACAGATTTCATGGTCAGTGATCTTGGTTTTAACTCGGCCTACTCCCGATTATAATTTCAACCATGGAAGTGCTAAATTTAAATAATATTTAAAAGAATATAATTTCACAAATTTCGTTAATTTTATTTTGTTAATCTCCACGATGTATTCTCGCTACAGTAATTGTTAATCAATGCACAAGACCAAATATTTGACATTTTTTTGATAATGGAATAGGTATTGCTTTAATTTTCATGTGAGTAGGTTGCTGTTTTACTTTTCGAGAGGCGTATGGCCTCAGTTTTCGAGTTATTGGTTATTAAAATCCTAATTGTGATGTGCGCAGCATTTTGTACTTAATATGGGCTGTCGAATATCATTGCAAACCGAAGTGTGTAGTAAAGTACGTTATTCCCTAGTCTTTTTATGTTGGTCACGTTTTGCACACTTACAAGTGTGTTGTAGAACGTAAAAAGAACACACTTAAAGTGTGTAAAAAGTGACTCCCATGGAAGGGATTATTGGGAACAACGTTAAATGCGTATTGTAGTTATCTGTAAATATTGAACAAAATGGGTTTACAAACAGAACTCTAAGATCTTCGTGCCACGACAGTATGCGTTCATAATAGAGCATTACCTAATTTTACCTGAAATGATCATCTTTCAGATGAATATGATGATGTTAATTTTACTTTTTACATAGAGAAGTTATAATCGATTAACTTATATATAGAAAGGCATGACGTTAGCCAAAATTAAATGCTTGTGCACTATCAAGGAGTGCGAGGACCGTGTGCCAGTTATTTTTGGCTTGCACATTCAGGTGGTTTCTAAATCTAACCAGTTGATGAACCGTTGAGTAATAACTTCTAAAATCGAATTTTCTCTGCAATTAAGAGAAAACTCGTAGCAAGCTACTTGAGGTTCATTTAGCCCAAAGATATCAGGCACCAAGCAGTAAGCAGTGACCTGTTGGTAAAAAAATTAAACATAAACCACACGGAAAATAATTTTTTGTGAATGTTACAACAATATGAGTAATTTGTATGGTTTTTACCGGTGATTATATGGATAACAGTTACTAGATGTAACCATTTTTTTTATTTAGCAGTAAATATATTCTTGCGAAAAATGTGGTCGCAACGAGTGAATTTAATATTAAAAATATTTGTGAAAATTATTATTGCAGTAAGAATACAGTCAATTAATTAAAATTTTAATATTTACTGAAATTTATGGAAAATATCATTTACATAATGATACATATCATACAATATGTATAAACAAAATTTAAAAAATGATACGTGTGCACTTTACCCACTGAGTCACCCGAACAATTTGTTAATGTTATTCGGATTAAGAAATATAATTGTCATTATTTATATATGTATATGGAAATATTCTAAACTATTATTAAAAATTAAGTCTGTATATTCGTTTTTAACGATACGGAATGTATTAATTTCATATAAAATTATCTTTGTGTAAAAAAATATTAAATGCATTATATTTGTATATTTTATTATATATAGAACGATAACAACTGCCAGTTTTCTTATAAAAAAAATTAACATATTGTGACGTGGAAGATTTTAGTCCATCAGGTCCTCGGCGGAAACTGTAGTGATACGCGGGAAAACGCGAAATTATAAAAGATTCCAGGCAAGATCCCACCATCTCAAGGGCCAACAATTCACACATTTGCTGTTTCTGATTCTGTTGTTTTATTTTTGCTATGTCCCATGCCGCGAATATTGTATTCACGGGCTTACCGAATCTCGAAAAGAATCAGCGAGGGTTCATCGGCGTGGTAGGAACGAGGACGAAAGGCTGAGTGACGTCAGAGTGTCAGCGGGGTCCTAGCTGCGCGCGCTGTCGCTCACCGCACCAATCACCTCGCGACTTGGATCAACTCTACGCATGATATCACCCGAGCTACATGAACTGGTCTACGCGTACCGAGTAACTAGCAGGAAGCTATTACTCATCCTGCGTGACAGAGACCTACGAACAACGGAGCACCTACCTACAACGCACGACAACTCGTGAAGGAGGCTCACCGCTACCGACAACAGGAACAAAAACTCGCGAACTGGAAATCCGGGGACGCTTGATGAACCTTTGCGAATTCCTATGGGACGGCGATGGGCTCCATCGCGGGACAGCCTGTTATCGCTGTTCCCGAATTGTATGAATCGTTGCGAAGACACACTTTGAACTTTGGCGCGTGGTGCCATATTGGGAAATTCCGATTTGGGCCGAAGGATCAATTAGAAGTGGTTGCGGATAAAGGAGAGGATGATCGTCTTCGATGCTGCCGATTACGATTGAAAGGGAAGACTAATTCCTTCTTCTTCCCTAGACTGTCGACGACGCGAGTCGTATTTTTGGGCCGTTTCGGTTTTTCGGGGGTTCAAGTTTGAGGAGAATCAGGGCGTTGTCCGAGGTCGCGTTAACGGACCAATTTTTCGGAATGAAGAGACTTAGAGATTTCTACAGACGAAATCTCGTAATAATCCGCGTTTTGTACGTGTTTGGATGGTGCCGTGGGCACGTGGGAGAAATTCCCACACGTAGAATCGCGTTCGTCCGGGGTACAAGATTCCGATGACCAGCAAGGCACTGTGTTCGCGTAAATGTGTTGCCCATCGTGGACATATTTATTTCGCGTTATTGTGAATCGATTTGAGTATGACTGTGTGCGAATGATTGGTTTTTTCGGCAGTGGTTGAGTGTTTGATTTCCGAAATATGTTGTACCTATCGCGTTCAAGTTAGGGACCTGTTGCCGAGATACACAAAATGGTCCTTGAGGTTGTGTTTTCCAAGTGTCGCGATTAGATCGCGTTATATTGTAGAATCGACTCAGGTATTGAGATTGTACGTATTTGAAAAGCATATCGAATTGTTTGAAAGTATTTATGGAATTTTTGAAATGTCGAATTTGTATCGAATCGTGCGAAAGTATTTATTGAATTTGGAAATGTGAAAATTGTATCGGATTGTACGACCGTATTTATTGACTGGTATGAATTTGACTGCGTGAAATAGATTGCGAAATTTGTTCGTAGGAATTTATTATGACCTTAGTTAACAATGGAAATGTTATCATTTTTAATAAAATGAAATAAAGACCGATTTTGTTATTGTTGACCCAAAAAGCCGATGTGTTATTTTTGTTGGAGCTGTCCTTCATTTCGAAGATCCCCGATGCCAAGTTACCCAAGAGAGGCACGAACAAACGAATTCATCAGAACGAATACGTGGTTCCCGTTTGGAACCTGGCGCCCAAAAACAGGGTTGTTAGATAGAGTTTAGGTTAGGTTAGCCCTGGGTTGCCTGGAACGCGAAGGAATTGCGTAAGTTGTGCGTCGGTGAGTCTCACATCTCCCGACGAGGCTCGATCGCAAAAAATACCTCACAGAACATATATATATATTTCCCTAATTAGCACATTATTGCTTCCATGACAAGTTAGGTGCTTATTGTATTGCGAAATTGCCTAGTATCTCATTCGGGATACAATAAGGCGTGGCTGGAAAATAGTGGACCGGTGGCAGAGGCACAGGAGGCCCTGTTGGATTGAGAACCCGCACATAAGGGGTGTCCAGCCACCAGGACACACTGTCAGTAGCCGTGAACTTCAACCGGACTTGAAAGGGATTTATACGAAAGTCAGTTTTCGGTAAGTACCGCGAAGACGGTCTTATTTAGAGAAGATCTCGGGAGAAGAAATACCCGAGGGGGAGTCATGCGGACACACGAGCACCAAAGAGGAAGAAGCTCGTTTTCAAAAAGATCTGCAGGGATCGCGAAACGTGCAGTGAGGGGGCTCGTGAGTTCGGCAGGCTTGTCTCCACGGCTAGAGGAATGGTTATGAGCCGTCGTCGAGGAACACACAGTACGCGACGAAATTTATATTGTAAAATCCTTCGTTTGTTTAGCTGTAATAAACGAAACGGTACACTACCCACTGTATAATTAGTTTGCGTGCCTGTTCAACGATTCCGAAATTGTCTCTCGTCGTCCTCACGTTCCCCTATATCATTTTCAGCAAGCTGAGGCTGAGCAGCCATGAGATTTGGAGAAACGAGCCGTAGAAGGGAACATCGGGGAAACTACACCTGGCGCCCAACAGTTTGGTTTTTCTTGTTTTTTTTTTATTTTAGCACGTTGCGATCGGCTAAGGATTTATTTGTAGGCAACGTCTGGAAACGGTGTATGTTACAACAAATGTCGAAAATATCTGTAAAATACAGGGTGCATAAATATTACACGTTAGAAGTGCTACATGTGCATATCATCCTACGGCTCTTAGATGCCAGTTAGACGTATTTTACATGTACATACCCTGCACATCGTAAATGTGACCCGAATGAATTTTCATAGAATTTCCATGGTGCCATATCCAAATAATGTCAACGACAAGGAACTATGACAAAGTATCAAATATTTAATTTGGAATAACTAATATACACCTTTTCGCACTGTATTTCGTATTTAGATTCACATTTTTCTATATAGTTATATTAAAATTAAAGGTTTGTGTGGTCCATTATGAAATCTGTATGGCTCATCCAGTCCTCATTTTTAGAGGATGTAAAATTGTATAGCTAAAACCAATGAGATCACTAATTATGGTAAAATTTTCTTAAATCTTGCATTTGTCAAAATCCTTCAATTTAATATTTTATTGTCAGATATTTTGTCGCGCGGACATTTTGACGTTGGCCGTACTTGCAAAGTACAAGTAGGCTAGATGATTGCACATGTATTGTAATTAGTTCAGAACGCATTTTTATAACGTGTAGGATATTGACGTGTGGGATACGTATTTCCCTGTAAAATAGACATGTATATACGGGCAATAAAACTTATATTCAAGATATAAATATTTTACTTAAGAAAAATATATTTTTTAATATATTCCAACTATATGTCATTATCATGTCATGTCATAACATCACACGTATTACGATAATTTGGTACGAATGTCAATGAATTAGTGGTAGATTTGGATTAGGAAGTCGTTTGATTGTCAAACATGAATGTTCATTTCCTATTAAGAATAAAAATACTGATAAAGGTCTTTCAGATAAGTCATAAACATCTTTGAAGCCGGACAAGAAACGGATATCTAAATTACGTCTTTATAAGCGTCTTATAATAAGGGCATAAAAGACTTATAAAAGTGATCTTTTTGACATTTCTTAAGGATCCCTCAGAAGACATGTTTTTCACGAATCTTTATGAATTTCGTATTGCCTGGGTTGCCGGGGCAAGTGTCCTCTACTTTCCCGCAGCGGCCCATAACAGTCTCAGGATATGGGGCCCTCCAAGTCCATATAATAATAACAGTTGTATGCCTAGATAAATATTATATGTATGATTATTATAATGTTATCGAAGCGAAATATTTTACTAGAAGAATCGTTTGTTATCGTGTCATCTAAAATTTAAGTCCAGTATAATTTGTTACATATTTAATCACCTATCGCACAATCATTCTGATCATTAAATAGTTTCTTAAAAAATACTGTTCCTGATGTTCTATAAAATTTGTCTCGATCGATATTCATATATCTCCTGAGGCATTCATTTCCCTAAGATGCTTACAAAATCTGTCATTTCATCGTGTCTGGCGACAAAATTGCACTGATATGCACTTATGCAATTTAATTTCGCTTGTGCACGAAGATTTAGAATGGTTTACAAGGGGAGAGTGAATGTGATATTCAGGGTTGAGTTTCAGGTTTGGCTGAGGTAGAAAGAGTAAGAGAGCCTACGCGGGCAGCAAAGTTGGAAGGAAGGCGCTTCAAGCAAAATACACTTTTCACGTTGTGTTTCTCGCGATACGCCTGATGCTTACAAATGGATTTAAAGTGAGAGTGCTTTTCCCTTCGATTTTCGATTTCCGATTCGCAATTCTCACTCTTTGCCATATCACATCTTGGCATCGCATATATTTCCTCCGGTAGTCCAATCATCAACAGATTTCTCTTAAAACTCTGAAAGACCTGCCAAAATCGCACATGTTCTTTTCGCGTAGGTATATGTCCTTATAGTGTACGTGTAGCTTTGATGTGTGTTGTGATATAATTGGCAACTGGGCGAGCTAACCTACTGATGTTCGTAGAAAATAATCAGGAGTAAAGCGAGTAATTAGCACGAGTCAGTTACGCATCTAATCCGTTTTCTAATCAAGAGATGTGCCATCGATATGTGCACTCGTAGAAACTTCATGTATGCCTGTTGCCATTATAACGACTTCAAGGGGTGCCGTACTAGGTTGGCACAATCAGTTTCTTTCACGTAGAGAAAGATTCGACTGGTTGACATTTGGCGACGTAGGGATCGATCTTGCAAAACCTCGTAAATTCATCGATAGCCAATGGCGCGCGTGCCTCGTTCTCGGTCTTCCTGCCTCAGTGCTATCGCCTGCCAAGATATTTCAACTAGAGTCCTCAAGATGTTACTCTCCGCGGTAGACTCGACGAGACTCGATAGATTCGATGGTTTACTAGTGCTGGTCATGATGGTCGACTTGGAGATGACTCGTGGACACGGTGGCGTTGTGGCTGTCACGTGCGACTCCGTACTATGTGCCAGATGAGTGGCAGACACATCGATTCAACATGCATTGGGCATCTGCCAATGTCAGCAGATGCTCACTGATTATTTTATATTCGCAGGCCACAAATCGCTCTCCCGGTCGAATGTGTTTAGTATTTCTCTTTCGCTAAAAGATTAGCAGCCAATTTCTTTTGATTTCTCTAGACTTCTCGGGCAACGTGCCATCTGCTTCTATGAGAAACAACCATTGACAGAAGCTATTGGTTTCTGTGAACCTAGCATATAATTTTTTTAAATCGATAAAAAAGAAACCAGTTCTGTTTGTATCCTCGTTGTGATTCTACAGCTCGTGATAGGTTTTATCAATAGTACTATGGATTCTCGATAATAATCGCGTTTCAAAGAAATGAGATGCCAACTTCCCGTAATACCTCATAGCATCTTATCGTATTTTGAATATTCAAGTGTAGGGGAATAAGAATCCGAAGATTCCTATAGCCTGAAAACGTTCTGTCAATAGTTATGACGATTAATCTACTTAAAAAATCATTTATCCACACAAAATCCGTCTAGCTCGCTTCAATGTGATATCTTATTAGCGCACGTTGATCGGTTTAGACATATAATGTCTATTGTTTGAATATTGAATACTATAGTAAGAACCGTACCGGAGCTGTTTGGGACCAGTCGGAACAACCCGTCAGAAGCTAGGATCTCATACTAACGTGCACTGAAAGGTACACTGTTTAAACAATAGATCTGCTGCGGGAAGTTAGCAGATTGTGTTTTTTTAACCGACTATTTTTGGGATAAAATTAAAAGTACTATCACTAAAATGTATGAGGAATTATAGAACTCGGTTGCATTCGATAGGAAGAGAATTTTAATTTTGATATGCTGATAATTGATATCCTAACTTCACAGTTCTCATAGAGCCATGCAAGTGTGAAATGCTAGCTTCTTCTAAGTTTTTTTTTTTTTTACAGAATTCCCAATAGGTCCGTAAAGTTCTGTTGAGTAACATGTGTTTTAGCCAGGCTTGGCCATCCCAAATGGTTTCACGGGCCACTTTGATGACACGTAACGTTACAGCGGACCGCACTTTAGGTAAACATGCTTTTAAAAAATGTAATAGAAATACAAAATGAATAAAACTATTCATTTATTTAATATTTTTTTTATACATACAACGAGAAACAGAAGTTTCAAGTGTTGGTCAGGCCTGCACTTTTAGGAATCGTTTTATAGATAAACAGTTTTTAAAAATTTCTTACGTTTATCAGCATTTCGCATTTGTTTTGAATCCAGTAGTAGGGACATCTGTAGATAATATCTGCCAACGATTTGTTAGCCATGAACAAGCATAATAATAATATTTTTCTTCATAAATAGAGCACCCCACCATGTGATACCAAACGTGCGTACAATTAAAATGAAAAATAGTTGTCTTCTGAAAAAAAATAATCAAAACTATAACGTGGACACCGGTGGCCATAGAAGCCAACATCGCACCTTTCAGTGCACGCGAATAAGATATCACATTGAAGCGAGTTAGACGGATTTTGGGTCGATAAATAACGTTTTAAATAATTTAATCGCCAGAACTATTGACAAAACGTTTTCAGGCTATAGAAATCTTCGGATTCTTATTCCCCTACACTTAAATATTCGAAATACGATGAGATGCTATGAGGTGTTACGGGAAGTTGGCATCTCATTTCTTTATAACGTGATTATAAGCGAAAATCGATAGAACTATTGATAAAACCTACCAGGAATTGTAGAACTACTACGGATGCAAGCATAACTTTTTTCTTTTTTTACCGATTTGAAAAAAATGGTATACTAGGTTCACAGAGGCAAGCCATAGGTTCTTTTTTTGGTCGATTTTGACGGCGTGCTCGAGATGGTATCATCTTTCCGTTTCTCTCGTTCCTTCTTATCTCATCACCGTCCCGTGAGAGAAAGTCAATACGTATGCTGTAAATTGATCCGCTTCTTAAAATACACACCGCCCGCTCGGAAGTGGCAATCGGTGCACGATTTATCGATCCCATCGGGACGTAAGTATCACATGATAGTAGGCGAAAGAGCATAAGAATATTTCAAGTATATGAGAGTGACTAAGAGAGTATGAGAGTATGAAAGTATGAGAGTATGAGAGTAACGCTTGGTGGTGAGAAGCGGATGGCTGCGGGAAGTCGCTGCAGGATGAGGAGGTCGATTTGCGCAGGAAAGCCGATGGAGCGGCCGCCTCTGGCATTATGATTTAAATGCAAAGATTAAAAAACCCGACACGTAGTGCTATAATAGTAAAGGAAAATAACTGTTGAGTAAATGGGACCGTAAATGAAAGTTGGATTGAATTCGCGCTCCGTTACTTTTCACCATAGCCGTGCAGTGTTAGATACTGTGGCGCTGCGAAAACAGCCTCTCTTCGCCAATTCTCCTCCCCTCATATTCTGTCATGCCTCTGCAACCCCGTGTCCGTTTTCTCGGGTGCATCCCCTTTACTATCTTTTGATATCCCCGATACACTTTCACCAGAGAAAAAGAATAATTCATTAAAATAAATGCAATTCTTAATACCTATTCAGACGTCATTCGTCTTGTCGTTGCGTTTTTTATGGCTTATGCTGCTGCCAACGCACTGCACTGACTTCGTCCGAATGAAAAACCCATTACTACCTTTATTCTTTTCGCTCCTTCACCCTCCTCCGACTATTCCTTTTTTACTGCCTTTACTTGTCCCACTCGTTGCTCCCGCCTTTCTTTGCTTACTTCTTTTGTACCTGACTATGAGATTGCTTGCACCATCAACCAAGAAAACATTTCAGTCGACTACTGCATTCTTGTGACGAAATCAGGAAAAAATTTAAAGATTTCACTGTGGTCGGCTGCTATGCTTTATTCGGTGTCTCTGGCAGCATGGCCGTTATTTATTTTCTCGAACAACGCTCTTGCTTTGAATGACTTAAATTACTCATATGCCTCTATGTTGCAATAGTGCCATGTTTTGCTGCTTGTTCAATGGATCACGTGCGCACGTCCATGCGAATGCGATGCTGAAAATTAAAGAGCTTTAATAGAGTACGGTTAAGGAGATAACAAGGGTAGAGAATTCCAGAAATCAATTGCAGGCTTAAAATACTTCATGATGTACCGAATGAAAGATAAACGGACGAGTGCTTACAATAAGTTTAGCTAGCGTATGTTAATAAATGACTGATTTCGGCAAAGTATTCCTGATCCGTACAAATAATATTATCCTGTTTGAGTTCAGTAACGTCGTGTGGTGATGGTGACCGCTGTGAAGCGAAGGAACTTCAAATGGTCTGACTGGTGTCGTCATTCGAAAATCACATAATTTCTAGAGGCGGTTTGAAATAAAAAGAGAGAATTGGAGTGAGAGTGAGAAAAAGAATGAACCCCCCCCCCTGCCCCCCCAAACAGCAACTCCGACTACACCCTCGTATTACCGGCAGTTTGTATTCATTTACGAGCGGTGGAATTTACCTTTACGTTTTTACGGGTTTTGGCTGGCACGGAATATTTTTATGGACGTCGGAAAGGCTCTATTTGTTTGCATTCGTTGGGCAATTAATCTTAATCTTTGAAGTTCCTCACTTGCTTAAAGTTGACCTTACTTATGGGCAAAGGCAAATTGCGGAACACAGACCACGTAACCAGGAACAGACCAAATCCTAAAGTTAAGACACTCCCTCCCTTTCACCGGCCGAATTTTCATGGGTTCGTGACATCGCTGTCTGCCTATGATTCTGTGGTGTTGGCAACTGCGACGCAGAGGTATCGCCGTCGAAGGTTTCGCCGCACGAAGTCGCGTCGAACCAAGCCGGCCGAAACCAGCTAGGCAGCAAACAATTTCCTGAGATTAATGGCCAAAATACACGTTAGCAGCAAGTTAATTAATACGCCATATTTACATAGACATTAGACAAACAGGTTGATTCGAAAGATATACGCCGGTATAGTTAGGCTGGTGGCGGCAGTGGCAGCGATGGTAGTGGTAGTGGCAATGGCAATGGCGATGCTGCTAGCGCGTACGACAAGGGAGGGTTAGCGTGCTGTTGTAAATACGGCTTGTATTCCTGCAGATAGGACTGTGATTCATGGAGGACAGCCAGCACGATCTATAGATTCAGCCCGATACCGAGACATCCCCCTGACTCTATGCACGCGAACCGACCATACGTTTACTCGGGATAAGGCGCGGCCAGGATACACGGAATTCCTCTAGGAGCTAATGAAGCATGAAAAACGTCAGTATGCTTGCCTACTCGTCTGCCTATCCCGTCGGCTACCACTTTCTCTCCCT
The DNA here is from genome assembly GCA_963971525.1 of Cephus spinipes. Taxonomy (NCBI): domain Eukaryota; kingdom Metazoa; phylum Arthropoda; class Insecta; order Hymenoptera; family Cephidae; genus Cephus; species Cephus spinipes. The sequence continues at coordinate 7,150,497 of OZ020578.1, read as the reverse complement.
TAGGTATTCTTCCAACAACCCTAATATTTTTATTCTTGATCGCTCCAAAATTTCACTCTCGCTCTCTTCCTATCTTTGCGCCTATCGCACACTCTGCTCTCCCTGCCATGTTTCTTCGCATCATGCTTCTCTTATCAGATACACTTGCAAATTGGCCTGCGACCAGCGTGAGTAATCGGTGTCCTCGTAAGACACTGGCGAAATTATTCTGCCTGCTAGCGTATAATAGGTCGGAACAGTGGCAGCGATTTATTTTTATTCTCTCTGAGTTTTCGGATAAATTTAAATTAGTACAGCGAGTGGTCTGACTTCGCAGGAGGATTTCTTGTTAGCGCCAAGAAAAATACGTCGGCGAATGAACGCCGAAAGCATGGTACGTTTTGTTACGAAGAAGAAATTGTTCCAATGAGCGATGGATTCTCTTGGCTTAACACACCTCTTCCCTCTCTCGTCTAAGTCTGAATTCGTTTGCTGTTATGCATCATCCCTTTAGTTTTCCATATTTGGCTGATTGCTAACGCGCACCTTACAAATGTTCTGATTGCTTTCATGGTAGTATCGGAAAGTGAAATTGCCCGATATAAATTAGAATTGTAATGAAAGTTGGTATTCGAAATACGGAAAGCATATACGGAATATTTTGGACATCGTAGGAACCTTCGTAATGGCCCGTGCTATTTCCATGCGAGCGTTTCCATGTAGCGTGCTTGTCTCTTTTCGTTTCCTTTGAAATAACGGATCGGCAGAAAGGAAGTAGGCACGTCCGTTATGGCGTGACGCTGAAAGGCGTGTCTGCCGTGTCGGCAGTCAATCACTTAATGTTTCATTAGGCACGCACACGCCATCTCCATACGTCGGTCACTCTTAATAATTAATTAGTAATTACAGTCGCATCGAATTTCAGCTAATCGCATGGATAGTTTCTCCGTGCAAAAGTCGCTCAAGAGAATCGAAAAGGAGTCTGCGGAGGTCGAGGAGAATTTCGGAGAATTTCAGGGAGGAAGCTGTATTATCGAGGCTCAAGCGATTTATCCCAATGAGTTGGCGGAGTGCACCCCATGAAAAGTCATTAGGATTCGTAAGACACGGGGCATGGAGAAGTGAAGAGGAAAAGAAAAGGAAGGGGGGTTAAGGAAAGGACAAGGGAGCGAGAGAGCGAGAGATCGTGAAAGAGAGTCTCGCGGAAGCAAAACGCGTCATGCCGTTACGAACACCGGAATAAAAATAACGGTCTACGTCGGACCGGGTCGCGCAGTTTTAATTGGCTTTTTAATGTCTATGCAAATCATATTCGCAATGTTAAGGCGCCAGCTATGGTCTGTTGCGTGAAAGATTTACCGCGCTATAAAACATTTTACACGCTCTCTCCTAGTTTGTCTGTGGGCTGCTCGGATACGCAGTTTGACCCTTCCAGCGCCATTCAGCAAACACTCCCGCGCAACCAAACACTCTGGAACAGTGAATACTAAGAACATCCGCTAGCAATTTTCCTGCTGCGTAGAAAAATCTTGGGAACAATTGAAAAACTGAATCACCGAGTCATTGAGCCATTGAGTCACCGAGGATTACTAGCATAGCTCATAGATAGCTGGTACTAACTTTTTTCTCGTCTAGCCCTTCCAATTGGCATGCTTTTTTTTACTCTCTCAGTTTTACGAAATCTTTAAGCGATTGTGATCTTGTTACGACAATTGTCCGTATGGAGGTCCTATATGGAAAGCTTTGTTCCGCCGCATTGCAGTCAGTCTCGTTAATATTGTATTCGCATTCAGAGCATTGCATTCGAGCTTCGAACATTAAGCGCGGCAGTAGGGCGAATGGGAGGTTTAGGGGTCCGTTGTGTTCGAAAGTAATATCTACATTACGCCGCATTAGCGTACTCTGGAATTATTGATTTTGCGCGAGCGTAACATACGGAGTAAATGTGGTTACTGTTACTTTAATCATTATATTTGGAATAAAATACGCATGCTATTCGGTGCTGGACAATATTTATATACCGGGATATTGATAATTAGAGCTGTGCTTCCACAGAAGCTTTCTCACTTTTCAATTGTCCGTCCATATTTTATATAAATTGTAATCAAGCTTTCCCTGCATAGTTGACAAATAATGGATGCCCTGAAAAAATCCAAAACAATTTTTGCACCGAGTACGATGTAGCTATGCCGCTTGATTATCTTCCCATTTTACCCTTGGCTAGCTCTTACGCGGTGGGGTCGTGAATCGGGAAAAAAATAACTAAATGAAAAATAATTATGTGGAAGGTTCACCAAAAACTACTGAATTTATTTTATCACACAAAGCTATCGGAAATAAAATCCACCGACGGATCCGATTTATTTTAGAAAGAAAAAATTGGCGACGAGGAGTGTGCTTCTCTTATTTTAGTCTCTAGAAGAAAGAAAGAGAAAGCTGAAACTACTTTTTAGGTAGGTTAGTGAAATGGATCTGCACTCCTGACAGTCCTACTGCAATAATTTTACTGCAGGATGATGCAGAGGTCTTTGGGATTCCCTTCTTGATACTAAGGGGTATCAAAATGATTCGTTCGATCTGGTAAGGACGGTGGGGAGCTCAGACAGCTAGTAATCACAATGACCTTAGGGTCTGAGCTTTTTAAGGATTGGGGTTTGGTGTTTGGTCGAGAGATAACGATTTTTGTTGTCCCGAAGTGTTAACGTAAGAATTTTGATTTAATATCTGATTTGATATTTTTATTATATTATACTAATAGAATTAGTGGTTTCTTCAGGTACCGGCTTACTGATGTTTCTATTGTGTTTGATGCGTGCCCGTTAATAGCGCTTGGGCACTCGATTGTTTTGATTCCAGTCGCCCGACTGGTTTTTGGATTGTTGGAATATTGATGGTAATAATCTCTAATATTATCTCCTCATGATTGTCGCTATGACTAATTTCAAGAGATATATATGTATAATATTAGGAATTTGAAGTTCCTATTTTACTTTTCCTTTATCAGTGTCGTTGTGAAAGATCGATAGGAGATTTGAGGAATTCTAGAATTTCAGTTTTCTCAGATACTATTTCCACATCCACAGCGCACTATGCACTCTTATATGTGGCTGATGACGTATCCATCATAGAGAATGGGTAGTTGGGAAGGAAAAATAATAGAGAATAAGAGCGGAATGTCACAATATATAAATAATGGCGGTTATATTTTTTAATCGGTGTAACGTTAACAAATCGTGTTGGTGACTCAGTAAGTAGAGTGTCTCACTCCTCACTTGCAGCATCCCGATAATCGCAGGATCAAGTTCCATTTCCAGCAGCACCAACTGCGAGTAACACGCGCACGTATTATTTTTCAAAATTTGTTTACATTTTATGGTTATATCATTATGTCAATTATATTTTCCAGATATTTCAGTAAATATTAAGAGTAAAAATTAAGTTTCTCTATCCTATTACTATGTAATAGTAATTTTTACAAATATTTTTCATGTGAAATTCTCACTCGTTGCAACCGTATTTATCGAAAGAATATATTTACTCCGCTGTAATACATGACCTAGCCCAATCCGATTTGCAGACACTGACTTCGGGCAAATGCTTCTTCATTTGTATTGATGATCCTGATGAAGTAGAACCTATAGCATCTTTCGTTTTTGGGGTGGTTGCAGTGTTAGTTTCAGGAGACGGGAATCACATCCCTCTCTGCTCCTTCTATCTACGGGTGCGAGCTGCTTCTGCAACCGCATGCCATCTGATCGTGAAAGCGTTCTTTGAATGTTCCGCGTAGTTGGCTTTCTAGGATGTGTGCTCCAGTCTCGTTGTCGCTCAGCCGTCACAGCGCTCCGTCTGACTCTTTCGGGCCCCATGGCAATACAATTTTGCTGAATTCTTTTGAAGCCGCTTCTCGCGAGGAAAACCAGTCAAAGTTTTACCAAGGCCTAAATTTATTCTCTAATTGCCTTAGGGGCCTCATATGGAAGCCTCATAGGATTTTCCAAGGGATGGTCATGCTTTTTAACTCAGGCCCTTTGAGAAGTAAATTTTGAGGGCCTTTAAACGGTACGGGGTAGAAATCACAACAATTTTCAGGAATGGGCCGTGTCATGAGTCTCTCTTTATAGAAAGAAAAGCTTGAGAAATTAAAAAAAAAAAATGCTTATACTTGTCCGCGTCAGTCATTGTTTGTTGATTTATGAAAACTTACATCAATGGCAACAGTGAACGTAATGTATCCTATAACTAGCATCATGCAAAAATTAATTAAGTTTGTCCATTATGTCAAACGGGAAAGTTTACACATATGCATGTCGCGACATTGCCGACATACAGGGTGTTCCGAAATTACCTGAGCAACGGGATATGGCGGTGTTCGGAAGACACCACTGATCACGAAAATGACCTTCCTTTTCTCCGGAAGGTCATAGTTTTTAAATAGGAGCAGGTCAAAGTTGACCAATCAAAGCGAGGCGTCAAGAGAAACGTAGGCACCTACGAACTCTGATTTTCCTTCCCTCGCGTTTGTTTCTCGGTGGCTTGTTTCTTGTTTCTTGTTTCCAATAGGCATGTCTTCGGCTGACGTCATCCTGCCCGAAGCCACCGAGAAACAAAAGTGAGCGATGAATACTCAGAGTTCGTAGGTGTCTACGTTTCTCTTGACGCCTCCCTCTGATTGGTCAACTTTGACCTGCTCCCATTTAAAAACTATGACCTTCCGGAGAAGAAGAAGGTCATTTTCGTGATCAGTGGTGCCTTCCGAACACCGCCATACCCCGTTGGTCAGGTAATTTCGGAGCACCCTGTATAATCAAGATAAAATGCTTCAAATAAAGTGTTTTTGTAATTGTATCAAAAAAGATGGTTGAAAATTATTTGGAAATGTATAAAAATGCTTGGAAAATTAATAATGAATTCTTCCATAGAGGCATAAGTAGTTGTGTTAATCATTTAAAAATCATTAATATATGTTACTTAATGGAAATTGTCTCCCGTATTCCAAGTATAACTGGGCCCTAAATACATTTACCTACCAACAGGTTGAATAAAATTTCGCCATGGGAACTTAGAATTCCCTTATCAGGGCTCTATCTAGTCAAATATTATTAATTCATATACTTGGTATACTGACGAAGCTTGACTGGGCCCTGAATTAATTATCCTATCAAGGCTTTATCAATTGATGCCGTAGAAACTTAGAATTCCCTTGTTGGAATCCTATCTGGCAGAATCGTTATGGATTTACAGCGTTGGTACCCTGACTAAGCACGATTGGGCCCTGAATTTACCTACCGAAAGGTTGAATTAAATTTCGCAATGGAAATCTAGACTTCTCTTATGGGGTCCCTAACTGGCAGCGTCATGGATGTCCCTTTTATGGCATCCACGTTGAAGCCCCACGAGGCCCCATGTTAGGTTAGGGCATCCCTGATAATTTTCCTCACGGGTTAATGAACTCAAAACTCAGAAGAAATGTTCCCCATAGGAAAATCAATACAAATTCTTATAATAAATTCAGTCCAACGCCACGCGACATGCTCCGTGACCCATCTGGTCCCACGACGTAGACAAATTCACCTATTTTGTCACGTGCATCAAAAAGCCACGTCGCAATATTATACGTCGCTTATATTTCAAAACTGATCATTGCATAGAAGTGATAATAATAATCTGTATAACATTTTATTGTTTAAAATGGTCACTACAACTCTGGCGTTGAAGATATTTTAACAAATGGACTTCTATGCACTAGTCTTTTTGTTTGTGTGCCACGTCTGGAAGTCGTAAAATTCAAAAAGTTTTTCGAAAAACTCGTGGAAGATTATGCCGGTTAGACGTGATTTGCAAAAGAAAATAATTAGCAATCTGATGCAAAGGGAGAAATTAGTAGTTTGAGGGCAAGGACGACGCAAAGAAGACCCAGTCTCTCTCCCCCCCCCTTCTGCCCCTCCCCCCCCCTCTCTCTCTTGTATTAATACACTTTTGCTTTTACATTTGAGAATTTAAAAGTCTTGCTTATTTAGCTCATTTCACCTCATAAACCCCACATCATTGTAGTATATGTAGTATCCTTTAATATAACGTATAATCATTCCATGAGTTCGATGTATTTTTTGAAAGGTTGAAAACTGCAAAGTCGCACATGGTTTATCTTAGAATTACTAAAATATATGGCGAAGGAATAACATATAATATATTTTTTTGCAAAACGATGCAACTACATATTTTCTTTCTACATTAACTTATGGAAGATTTCATAGCGATTGAAGATTTCATTTCGACCTGTCAAGAAAAAAACACATCGAGCTCATGGAGGACTTATAGGTGTATGACATTACTAAGCAATATTACTAGATATAGAAAAATCCTGCTATATCTATATTCTTCAACACGTATTTAAGATTAAATCGTTTTACTGGCAAAACTGCTCTCGTCTGTCTCTCGTAAAAATCAATAACAATTATTTTCTTTCTTCTTTTGGTTTCAGGTGAGCTAGACAATTTCATTTCATCTTATTAAGACTTTGGTCCAGAGTGCGTGACGAGTTTCTGGAACGGCATAACAAGGTTAGAACATAGATTAATTATATTAAGATTTGGATAAGAGTAATTATGTATCATGCCATTAAATGTTAACCATTAGCTATGAGCGATTATAGTTATTAGTCTTTAAGAACGTATCCGAAAATCAAGAGCGAATAACTATATTAATATATTCTATTCCGAGACATGCCACTACAGTTTCCATAAATCGACTATAAAATATGGTTAATTTTGCGGGAAAATTAGTGTTATTTGGTTATATGTATTGTGACGAAAAATATAACGGAGAGAGAAACGAAAATTGGAAAGATACTTGAAGTTACATGATTATATGACACTCCAGCTGTACGTAGCCACAGCCGATTTTTCGTCTGAAAAATGGCTCGGTACTCTTCCCCATATTTCCTGAGGCTACGCAATACGAAAGAAGCTGGAATTCGCGATATGCCTGATGGGCGCCAGATGCACCGTGGCGCCACGATACGTAAAGGAACTGCCCGGAAAATAGGAAAAGAGGTCTGACTAGCAGGAACAGAACGAAAAGGTATGGTAGAGGGGCAGGGTCGACACAGATGTTAAATAAGGGAGATACTGAGGAAAAGAGATCGAGAAAAAACAATTGAGACCCACGAAATTGAGTGACAGAACACATAATAAATTGGCCCTTTATTTTGTGACTTCAATTAAAATTAACAAATAACAATCCAAATAGGTAATAAACGTTTCGATAGAGTAGAAATAAGATAAATAATTCACGCGATACAAGGTCCTCTACGGGAGAAGTGAGCAATATTAATAAGAGAAAAGTTAGTACTCGGATATTCGGTCGATCTTACACGGAATTACTCTCTATTTGACGTAACGATACGTAAGCAAGAAATTAGATAAAAAAGTCATATGACGCAAGAAAGTTAAGATGAGCAAGTGATAGTGATTTGTCGCGAGACAAATGATCCGGAGCACATTGAAAGATTAGGTATCGCAAAAGAAAAGATAGTGACTACCGAAAATTCGTAAAATACGAGAGAACGTGAAAACAGAAAACGTGAACTCACGAGACACGTGGAACCCACGGATTCGTTTAAAAGTTCTCCTGGGTCATCGAGACATAATGCGACATTCAATAATACACTTCGAGGATACAGATAATATCAGCGAACGGCACGGAATCTTTTCCTGGCTGACGAAACGCGAGCATCTCGTAGGTCGAAACCAGGAGGAACGAAGCGGAATAGATCTATTTAGACCTGCCAATGCATGGGAGTTGAGATAGAAAAGATTTCATAGTTTAGACAAAAGTGCTTACTTTAACGTTACATTTCGATATCACGTGCGAGACAACGACGTAGGAGAAACCGGCCAAAACGGCTGACGAGAAATGAATGACCCTTAAAGGGTTCTTTTTCCTACCGTTCGAGGCTAGCTCCCTCACGGTAGATCCAGTAAGGCCCATTGGGCCAATCGCCTACACGGAAGTCTTCTGTTCATCCGGAGCTTACATGCGAAACGTACGAAACATGCCGATGAAATAATTATCAAGTTTTCGTTAACGATACGAGATTATTGGATTACCATCCGACGCGGTATGATCTTTGACGAAAATAGATATTAACTGGAGCTTCCATATAATCGTTTAGCGATACATCGAAGGATGGTCCGCGAAATCTGTGTTGCACTGGAGTCTACGCATAATACATTGGCGTACGTTGTCTTTTCGGGAGACTCGGAACGCAGTGACGATTAGCCCGGCCTAGTACCGTAATTCCTGGATTTTCAGATGATGTCCGATAGATGTCTTCGTCCGGTCCGGTGTAGACAGGACGATGGACAAGGCCATGCTCTCATCGGGTCCGCTCCCTATCCTGTTCGGGGTCGCTCGTGGCGGAGTGAAGTTGTCTGGGTGGCGGGATTATATAATCGGGACCCTGGAGTTTTTGACCTGCTGTTTTACGTAACGTAATATTAAGGGGTGACAGTACGTCTCGCATGATACACACGAAAGTTAATTATATCTAGTCTTATGACGTGAATAACATCACAGTACTTAAATGGAAAGAAGGGACTCCCGGGAGGATGGGGGGGGGGGGGAGGAGATGCTGAATCGGAAGTCTTTGTAAAAGTTTCACGAAGACGAAACGCGTCATCAACTAACACCATCTCGTCCCGTAGTGCGTAATACGTCTTTAAATGTAGAGTTCTCGGGAGTGCTAAGCGTTTGCACTTGTTCGAGGACCCCCTTTTCTCCAGAGCTATTAAAACTATAATCATTTGGTTAATGCCGCAATTAGACGTTTAGATGTCTAAGCGAAATGCCCTACGGAAAAAACTGAACTTTTGTTCTCGTTGTATCTACCCTTGTTTCGTTCTCTCTTGCTCGGTTACTGGCCGATTCTTCTTCGGAATTTTGTAAAATCATTTTTGACGAGACGTCTGCGAAAAATGGCGACACAATCTCTGGAGTCCGGATGGCGAATTTAATTTAGAAAAGTGGCAAATTAAGAAATTAATTGACCGTAGTGTATTAAATTCACACAACAGTTGGTGTTTCTAAAGAAGTAAATTTAAAAATATAATTTAAAAATTAATTTGCTCTTGTAAATTAAATTTGCTCTACAGTGGGTAAATTTCGATAATTAACTGGAAGATAAATTTTGAAAATTAACGTAGTCCGATATATAAAATTTTGTTAGGTTATTCACATAGGTGTCAAAAAAATGTAAACACAATTTGATTTAATTTTTAATGTTACTAACTAAACCAACATTAAAAAATTACTATTTTCGTTAAAAAAAATATTTGGATAATTGAAAAGAAATGTATTTTTCAATTTACCAGGTAAACAAAGTATTTGACGTCCATAATCTAGACTCAATCCTTAATATAATTTTTCAAAAAGTAATTTTGTAGTCAATTGCATTTTTCTTTCTATTCATAAATCGTCAACTTATAGGGAGAAAAATGGAAAATATTAAGCTGTCCAACTATTGTCGTTACTCGATGTATGAGGCATACTTCGTGAATCTGATGACTTTTTTTCAAAAAACTTCTCAGATACTTGCCATTATTGATTTTTAATTACATATTGTATAGATTTCAGATTTCTATAGACGATTCACAAATTTAATATAAATTTTTTACACATATCTCAACTTTTAAAACACATGAAAAAGATTCTTCGATTCTGATTTGAAATTATTAAAGACGGATCTGCCGTTAATATTCATTTGAGTTATATCAAAATTTCAAATAGGTTCTGAATGGCTTCCACAGTTACAGATAGTATAATTGTATCATAAGTTTTATAACAGCATTGAGAAAATGTTCAATATTTTCTTCTAGTTATCAAAGATACCTCTGATAATTTACAATTAAATTATACGAAAAATGTAAAAATATGCATGGATTACTTCTATGGTTAATTTTCAGTCTGATCTATTATACATCAATTTCAATATACAGCCATTGAATTCAAGACTAAATTATTTAGTTTCCAATGCAAGGTACATGAAGTCTAATTTAATATACCTAGTTTCAACGTTTCATATGACGTTGTATATTAAGGGGGGGGGGGGGGGGTATGGGTTTCAGCGTAAAAAAAAACACTTTTTTTGTGAATTTTTTTTAAAAGTATGGATTGAGTAAACCTATTGAAACCTTTTGTACATTATTAAGTATACTTTTAACAATATTCTGTAATTTTTTCATGCGGAAATATTGAAAAACAAGCCGGTGACAGAGCTTGCCCCAGAACGTGTTACAAAAATTACAATTTGCGGTGTTCACTGTATCTCGGTCGGAAATTATCTGAAATAAAAAACCATTAAAATTTAGTCAAAGTATCATCAAATCCTCCCCCCAACGTTCTTGGATTATTTTTTTTTTCATTTAAAAATTTTTGGTGGCCATCTAAAGTGTAAACTGCTATTTTCCACGAAAAATTCCGCCATTTTGTGGGTGGGAAACTCCCTTAATGTAAAAAAAAAAATTTTAACTAAACGTTGGGGGGAGGTATTTTATATGTAGAAAATGTGTACCAAGTTTGAAATGAATCGGTCAAGTAGTTTTTAAATGGCAGTGAACACGGACTTTGAAAAAGTAGTTTTGAGAAAAACGCGTTTAGAAGTTTATGAGCTGAAAAAGTGAAGAACACAATTTTCTTGTTTTTCAATATTTCCGCATGAAAAAATTACAGAATATTGTTAAAAATATACTTAATAATGTACAAAAGGTTTGAATAAATTGGCTCAATCCATACTTTTAAAAAAATTCACAAAAAAAGTGTTTTTTTTTTACGCTGAAACCCTTACCACCCCCTTAAAGGACAGGAGACTGAATAGACAATAACTTTAAGAGTTTTGCTCAGATCGACTTAAAATTTTGAGAATATATTCTTGAAATGTTTAAATATAAGATAAGATAAAAAAAATCGATTTTTCGAAAGTGCAAACCCATACCCCCCCCCCCCCCCCCCCCCTTAAACATGTTGTAAATTTCCGAACATTCTTACCAGTGTAGCGTACCATATCAGGCCGAATATTTTAGTACTTTGCATAGTGTATTTCTTTTCCTTTCTAGATTTTTCAATTTTGCTAAATTTAGTAGTTCTCGTATTGTAGTTCTGCACTGGCAGATTATGGAATGTTGAACTACCTGTGGTGCTTTCCTGTAGGGCCTGTTACACCTCATTCGAGGATTTGCTATCTGTTTGCGCTAGTATATTATTGTAGGATTGCTTCGCGATGCTTTCTTAGAGTGATGCTTATTTTGCGGAAGTGGAACAAGTTCGGTTAACTTGGCTGTTCACATCTCGCATACTACTTCGCTATCTCACTCTGCACTTCTCCAGTAACTTTCAGGGACCTTGAGCTAGTTAGACTTCCGCGATAACTGTTTGAAACCATCGTGGATTTTTTATTATCTTGAAACTATCTTTTGTGTAAGAAATTATTACGTATTTCTTACTTGACACTTCCGGATGTCTGGCGCCCAACGATTATCTTTTCGTAGAGTACCTCTGTACCTCGTCCTCATTTATACCACGCGGGTTCAGGCAAGTCGGTCGAAGGTGACGCTTCCCTGTGTTATCTTGCCTGCTGATACCCTTCACCTCGGTAGGGAGGCGATCGTTGCATTGCAAATCTTCCCATGCCATCTACATACATAAGGAACTTGATACCCCTATACATTTTATTTTCGCAGGTGTAGCCATTAGTTTGGAATTTTGTGGAGGAAATTTAATGTTCGTTCGTTGTTCGTTCGTATTGTTCGTTGACGAATGCATGACGTTCACAAATGTTTCGTGTGGTCAGCATCGAGTGGTGTCAATAAAATAATCCAACGTTAGGCATTAGTTCAACCGAATTCTGGCGTACGCGAATACGTCGAAGCAAGATCAACAGCATCTACTCTGGCTTTTTCAAGTACATTACAAGCTTAACATACAGCGTGCTGCACTTCACTTTTGTTTGTGCAAATATAGCTAGGTACCTGTATTTGCTCCATGCAAGCCCCGTTTAATCGTAAAAGCCCTTTACGTTGCTTATCTATACCTGCTTCCTTGCCCTTGTGATATATCTTTGAGGATCTCAGAAGTGAACGTCAACATAAAATAAAAGGGAGTAAGGGATCTATTTATTGATATTAAATAATCATTATCGAGCTTGTTGCCAATGGTTGTGAGTAATATCGATAAATTGTTGGATCGGTAGTTCTATCGGTTAATGGATTGTAGAATAAGGTTCCTTTCTAATTTGATGTGAATGGCGAATGCCGAATGACAAGTAAAGGGTGTGACGGATGGTAGTTGAGCATGTGCCGCGTGTATCGTCTATGTACAAGGTGCACGCTTGCACCGTGAGCTGCCGTCATACAGACGGATAAATTTGTTTGGTCGCTTGTCTGCCTTTCCAATTTCACGCATGTACACATGCATTGCGGATGATAATAAACGCCTTCTATTTTGGCATAAATGAAGGACACAAAGCGATGCAAACCTCGACCATTCCTTATATCACGTGCGGATTATTCAATCTTCTAATATTGAGTTTTAACCATCTTCTTCATTAGGTACGACAAATTAAGTTCTAAATGTAAGAATACATTAATATTTGTGAATTCAAGGAGGTACATGCTGAAAAATCTGAAAACTTAGCACAGTATATTTCCGTCTAAAATTACAGGAAGGGCCTTAAACATTCGGTCTTCACGAAAAAAGTTGTCCCGATTCTGGCCAATGATGACTCTGGTTTCCCGAGTTATCCGTCTAGTACGACTAGTTCATTTGACGTGCATGTAAGTATCTTTAAGGTATTCCGAGCGTACGATGATAATCTTCAAAAATTAATAATTTTTTGTTATACTACAATTTCATCACGTAGGATCGGATTAAAAAAAGCTCAGGTTTCGTTAGGGACATTTTAATAATTGTCATTTTACAAAAGTTAAACATTAATACATAAGCATATGAAAAAAGCTCACGTTCGTCGTCCGATTGCAGATTTCTCATGTTAATCATCATGAGATCTAAAATACAAAATATGTAGCGGACTCAGCGGATTTCAGAAACCCAAGTATTTTAGGAGTGTGGGTCCCTCCTGTCTGGTGGAGCTCCCCCCCCCCCCCTCACAAGACTCTTCGGGGCAATAGTACAAGGACTCTAGATAACTTAGTGGTCAGAGTATTCGCCAAGCAAGCGGAAGAGCCGAGCTCGAGACTCTGTCCAATCCTCATATTTATCCACGGATCCTACAGTATCGTGCTTAAAAAAGGGGAAGCGCCGAAGTTTTTCGCAAGAAAATATTATCAAAAGATGTGAGATAAGTTTGATCTCATATTAGAATCAGGTCCATTTGCGCAGTGGGATCGATGACAACACTGCACATCGTCAGTTGTGCGGTCGTCGGCGACTCATTTTTTGAAAACAATCTAAAATTGAAAAATTATATACAACTGGCAAACTTCACACATTTTTTACATTATAGAGTTTAATAAAAGATTTCTAAAATCGTTTCACGCCAGTACATCTTGCTCAAGAATATAAGGGACATCGCTCAGGCACCCACAAAAAAAAAGACACCGCCTATCGCGCTCGGGATACTTTATTCTAACTAGTCCAGTGCTTTTACCAAACACCATGTGCTTTGTTTCGAGTTAATGCTTTCGCAATTTCGAGACTGGGCAATGCTAATCTTCAAGGAAATAATAATAGATTTTCATAGGAACAGAATGTTCCTATTAATGCAAAGTTAACTGAATACCGCCATCGCATGAAACAATATATGAAGTATGCTTTACATGATTCAAGGTGAAAGTGAAAAGTATGAGATTCTGAAATGATTTTCATTGACAAAATATAACATGCCACTTATTGAACAAAAAGTTGAAATACACTAGGATGTGTCTATGTCTGCTGACGTCCTGAGGAGAATGAGTTGAATTAATTAATTGCATACGTGGACAAAATACGGGTGACATTGGTGGACGGTAGGGCGAAGAAAACTATTGTTATCGAATGATTTTGAGAAATTTCTTGGAAAATAATCCCAGACAACACAAAAGTCCTAGAGTTATCTTTGAGATAACTAAAAGAGGTCTTAGACGTCGAAGTTGGCCTTGAGACGACTTAATGATGTATTTAGGATGTCTGTGTTGTGTAGAATATGTAGAAATTTGATTTACACAGCGAATGCATAAGACGCGACCACTTGATTCTAGCGATCGTACCTTATGGCAAATCTGTTTGCCCCAATAGTTTTTCCTTGCACTTCCTTTGTTGCTACATATTTAAATAGACCAAATAGTCGGTATTAAGTATTTTTGAGATTCTTGAATATTTATGATTATCTCAACTAACACTTTGATATAGCTTTTCGACTTATTAAAGCTAGTGGAGCAGTGAAGCCAGCGCCGAGAGACTAATCGCACGGTTTACATTGCGGTACCGGATACACAGCTTATTGGTTATCTAAACATTTGTGAGCAGCCAGCAGCCAATTTATTTGTCTTGAATCGTTGCATATTATTCTCGTACGGCTTATCTCAAGCGTCAAGCGTTAGGAATTTGTTTTTGCGAAAAACGTAAAAATTTCACTGCTGTACAGACAAATCCATGGAATCCGAGTGCACTACTGGTATGCTGAATAGTGCGAGGATTTGCTGCTTCTAGAATTACCCAAAGCCTAGAAAATAACTACCTTCTTTTTAAAGTACTTTGTAGTGGAAAATCGTAATGTGGGACGCACAAATTCTGACTTTATCGTTCTTCATTATTTACGCCAACCTAAACAAGCTGTCAAAATTTTAAATTTCCTGACGCTAGCCGTTCTAGACATTTTGAATTTTTATATTCGCACGCATTCTGACTTCACAATAAAATGTCGTTTCGTAGTATCGTAACCAAGAATACTTTTACAGCCAAGAAAATACAATAGAGAGAATTGTATAATTCTCTTATATAATTATAGCGTCCCCACAAAATATACATACATATATGACCATAGTGCCCTACCGATACGGGATGATTTGTGTCCATTTGTTTCTGCTCGTTGATATTATCGTTGCGTTTTTCGTATGGTACACGGACAAAGATACAAAGATAGAAAGATGGAGAGAATCTCTTCTGGTAAGTCTTGGGGAGCATCACATATTCTAATGGCTAACGAGTTACACTATACTAAATAGTTTTGAACTATCAGTCTTTCAATGTCTTGCTCGTTAGGTCTTGGAAGGTCTTGGGAGGTCTTGGGAGGTCTCGAGGCGCCGTAGATGTCGAGGTCTCTCAATCACTTTGAGGATCGATCGCCTGTTACCACCCCATTAACGACATCTGTTACGAGACATTATCGCGTCTTGGCCAGCACTCGATGTCGCGGTCTGTGACCTCCTCTTCTACAGCGTTGCATGCTTGCCCCCTCCGCCTGCCAGCCGCCCAACCTCTGGCAGCTTAACATCTCTGATTAACTTACTAATGAAATTATCCTGCCGTTCTTCTTCTACTCAACTACTCTTTTATCTCCTTACTCTCTCACCCTCGAGCATACGCGACATCTTAGCTGCCAAGAAGTACAGGAAATGAATAAAGCAGAAAGCGGTTTTTCTATTAGTCGAGAGTGAGAAGTCAGACCCCAGGAAATTGGCCAACGGATTCACGAGATCCCAAAGCACGTATTACGGGTTCGGAATCAGAAGATACGGGTTAAAGTTGAAGTTCTTGCAGTCGTAGAAGAAAGCACATATTCCGATCTAGTTTCCTGAAGACGCGTGTGCGTTATTAAATTAATTATTGAAGACATTTTGTCACTCTGACATGTAACAATTAAGATTTGTTTTTGCAAAACATATTTTCGTAAGAAAATACATTAAAGAGTGTTTTTAATTTGTTGGGCGATGCTGAAGTTTGATATGGTCATTAAATGATCTTTATTGTACACCAAAAATTGTAATTTGTGTAAAAAAAAAACACAATTTTATTACTTTATATGAAATTGTGCAATAAGTGATTTTTGACAGTTTACAAGCAATATAATATTTAATAAGTGACACGTGATTTTCCATACAATAACGTAAATATTTGCTAGAATAGAAAAATAAAATGTCCTAGCAGAAATTGTATATGGACCCTATTCGGGTACAAGGTACTTTTCCTTACTTCTTTCTAGGCGCTCCTTAGGAAAACTACCTAGCACCCTACCAGAAACGTAACGCATGCCCTGCTTAGCCACTGGCTATGTCAAGCCATCTAGGTTATAGACAGTTTGTCATGCCAGTTTCTGACTACTTATGTGACCATGTACGATTGATACAGAAAATTATTTAAACTCTTTTGATATTCATTAAACAAGAACATGAAATATGTAATTGGCATAATGGTCAAAATGTATGTTTAAAACAATATTTAAAAAATAGGTGGGTTACGTTTGATTTAGAAGCCCTACTGTCGTGAGCAGGGTTTGAACCTTCGATTTTCGGGATGCTTTAAATGGAAAATGTAATACTCTAACCACTGGGCCATCGGCCTAATTCGTAAATGTTGCTTCAGTTACAATTGATAATTATCACTATTTTTGTATCTGAGTGTCGTAAGTTCTGTAGAATTTCTCTGAAAATATAATTTTTATATTGTTTATAAGCCTCAATCAATGCGTAACAGACTAAGCGTTACAAACACAATTTTATGGAATACTTAAAAAAATATCTGTTAATATTTAGAAAAATATCTTGATTTATCAATAATTATACCAACTGCTATATTAAAATGTTTTCTATTACTTATATCGAAAAAATTTAAGTCTAATTGTTTACTTTCACCATCAGACCGTACGTTTCACAAGCACGAACTCAAACGTTATTCCTGAGTATTGCCAAAAACATTTACCAATATGACACACACACCTTGAATGTGATCGAATTTTTTTACGATCTTTTAAGGAAATTTCTACTAGGGCATAAACATTGTTTTTTCTTGCGGCCTAGAAAATGTTCTAATCTTTGATTCTAGTTGAGTATATAACCTTAATTCTGTATAACTTCCATCAAATGGCGAATATAAACATTGCAATTACCTTCACGCAGTACACATTCACAGTCCATATGTTGATAATGAATATAATGATAGTTAATCACTTTGCGTAATGTACGCTAAGGTGAAATATATAATAGTGTTTCTAAAAGATAGAAACTCTGTGTCAGCACGTACCATTGAGGCCTCGATGCACGTTTGAACGAGAACGTTGAAAAGCCGCTCGACCAATGGTCGCTTAGCTTCGCGTAATTGGAATGTTTCTATTGGTTGGCGTTCGTACGCGCATTGAGCGAATGTGTTCGAACAGTAGAATAATTGATAAAGTGAATAGTAATGTTCAAAATGACTGTTCATATTAGCGTTATTCACGTTACTTATACTTAAAAACAATGCAAGTTGTCATTGGATCATATTTTAAGCCAACTTATGAGAACTTGCACTTTTTAAAAAGTGTAGCAAGTGTTGGTAAGACGAACAAAACTATTGAATGGTGGAATGGAATCGTATGGGATTCGAATGAATGTATGTACAATTTATATAAATTCAGAAGGGTACTTTTCATAGATGAAAGTAAAGTAAAACCTAAAATCTCTTATGTTCTCCCGCATTGTGAGTGATAGCTAATATTATCATTTTTCTATCAATCCATTGAAGACATGAAAATGTTTCTCAAGTTGATGATAGTTTATCATACAGTATCCAAAATGTCAAGGTAGTATCACTGTATAGATACGTAAATATTGAGCACCTGACTCTCCGTGTTCGCACATAATTATAACGTCTTTGGGATCTCAAACAGGATGATTTTTCGTTAGAGTGATTACTTTATACTGTTATTTAAGAATAGGAATGTGGCTATCAAAGGTACTGTCATGTTTAATAATTTGCTAATCGCGATAAAGACAAATTTTTCCTTCTTTCACGAGAAATTGTTCATTCAATTTTCAACAAAGTTTAGCTAATCGTCGGTTTTCAGTATGCAACCTGCATGGAAATATATTCGAAAATATATTGGAAAATATATTCTAGTATATCTCCCGTTATATACTGAAGTATACTCGTTCATATGTTTGTTTAATAAACCAAATATATATTTTCCTATATTTTGAAGTATATATAAACACATGCGTATAAGCATGTATATTTTTACATGCTATATTAATTGCGTTGCTAGGAACCGAAGAATCCATGGATAACTGAAATCACGGTTAATCCGAATTAAAATTTAGGACTTTTTATTTAGACAAATTGAATTCGAACGTATGCACGTGAATTCTTACTTAATGAGTATAGTTATTGGAATCTCGGTGCTTATGTGTGTTTATCACGTATTTAAATCGGTCTTCAAGGCATGTCTGTTTTTTAAATCTTTGATAATTTATGGTAGTGCCCCTTAGGGAAAGAAAATTTGTACATAATCATAAATCATTTAATTATGCCTAACTTTGTTATGTGTAAACAAAATGAATATCGTGTACAAATAGGAGATTGTTATGGTCCGTTACAATTATTGTATACATCAAATTAATTATTATAATGAGAATAACATAGCAAGATATTTATACGATTAAAATAGAAAATATAATCCGACAAATCAACCTAATTGTTAATTATACATTTAATCAATCGAGGCAGGAAATTCTCCTGTTCATTTTGCATAGGATTATTAACACATACAATCACACTCATCAATCCTTTTTTGTACATTCCCCGAAATACCTTATAATATACACTTCGATTGATTCGGGTTGTCGTTGTCGCGGAGTCTTGAACGAGCAGTCACGTGGCACAAGTTGCTAATGATTATAGTATGTATGAACTTGTAGATCCTTCTTTCCCGTTAGCGTGCTCCTCTTAATCGTTCTTTTAATACAATTAGTTATATACTCGTATATTTATAAGATAGCCCTTATTATATATACGTACGATTCTCTATAAATTTCTTTGCTATTTACCTGCATGCTATGGTAGCCTATGTCTCGTGCTTCTGTGCGTCCGGTATGTATGTCTCCAGCGACAATTGGCAAAAGGAGCCAAGATTCGCCGTTTATCGGACAGGACAGGGCATTAATTCAGTAGCGAGAGGTACCTTGCCTACAGCGCTATCATTTAGCAAATACATTCGGCGCGAGAATAAAGAGATCATTACAAGATGAACTGAGGATACTGGGCGATCATCAAAGTTTAGGTGATTCGCCCAACATCATAACAATAGTATTCCGACTATTGATGAATTCTATGTATATCGTTGATTAAAAAAAAATTTCTCGCAAAACGAAAGTAAACAAATTCACTCGTCTTTCCTTCACATTCGCCTTCCGTTCGTTCTATAACGAATTTTTCGGATACGTTTTGCACACCCGTTTAGAACACAACAAGGGTTTCGATGATACAGGTAGATCTGGATTCCACCATCTTCTTAAAATGGATAGCAGTCTATCCAAATGTGAGTAATGGATGTTACATTCGAATGCCCATTTCCGAATCTGATCAATCTCCCTATAAATCAGCACGATCTTGTTCATGTTCTTGAATCATCGAAGCGTGCTCGGCGGTCGATACAGAGCGGGGAGAAGTAGATGGTACAAGCGGGAAGGAGCTGATTTCTCCTGGAGAAGTAAATCGAAATTTCAGAAGAAATTTTTTTCTCTACGAAGCTTCATTTTTAAGAAAATCGACTTTAAGAATAAATCGAGTAAGCGTACACTTGACTAATAATCAACTTTAGGAAAATCGCTTGAGACATGGTTTTCTTTCGTATTTGTATGCAATATACACGTCATCTAAGCGTTTGAAAAATTGAAGGTTGAAGCCATGCCTTTCATTTAGCCAATACAATTTTGTATACAAGAATTGTGTTGATATTTTCAACAATTCGTAAATTAACAAAATAAATTGTTTTCGAGACTGGAATATCGGTTAAATTATTTCGAATTATCTTATGTGATGATATTGTTTTATAAAGATTCGGAAGGAGATAGTGGTCTGTAGCGAGCTCCGTACGTCGCTCTATAGTCGAGTGTATGCGCACCCTACTAACATTGTAGTATTGGGAACGGGTCCTGAGATAAAGGACGTTAGGAGACACGTAACGGAAATATTTAGGTTAAATCAATCTGTTTTGTTAAGGATAGAATTCTATGAGTTGTTGATAAGAGTACGAGGAGTTCTGGACTGAATAACGAATGAGACAGACGTGTCGAGGGCGGAAGATCTGGACTCTATGTACGCAATACTTAATTAATAAATTCGTTTGGTAATTCACTATACCTCAGCGACAGTCATCGATGATTGACAAATGAAAAGCTAAGTGATTGCAGTGAAAACTAAATTGAAACGGAAAAAATTATGGCGGATAACGATCAAGCAGTAGCAGGCACACACGAGCAGGTAGCTCGGATGTAGATTCCTAACCTCAAAGCCGAGCTCAAAAGACGATGGCTCAGATTGGCAGGAAAGAAACGAGACCTACTAGCTCGATTAATGGTCGCGCTGACTCTGGAACGGCGGGAACATGATGCACATGGTGACGAAGAATATGACGAAAATAATGAAGACGACGAAGCTGTTGAAGAGGAAGAACAAGACAACAACGAAAACGACGAATCTATCAAGGAAGAAGAAGCCCGCGCGACGGCATTTATCCGACGAAGACGAGAATGCGTTCCACGCGCGATGTTAACGATTGGAAACGTTGAAGAGTCCCTGGATGAGTTCAGCGGAGATGACCTTATGAGTGTAATGCGTTGGCTGGACGACTTTAAGGAGATGGCCGAGTCCACCATTTTTTTTCAAATGATCATAACTTTTTTAAAAACTGACCAGATGAGACGTTCGTTAGTATGTAAAAATAAGTTCACCGCGGTTGTGATACACTGGTGCAAAGTTTGACGGTATGGGATCGCGAGGGCTCGAAATCCTGGTTGAATTGCGATTGATGTTATGATTAACGATGAAAGCTACTCAATAAGATTTTGTTGTTTCGGGCGTGATATTGAAACAGAGCTGATTTCCTTAATTTAATAGATTTACGCGTAAGAGCCAGTCAGGTCAAAGTAGAAAGAATCGAGAGAACAATTTCCGAAGACTCAGGTATTCCGAAGATCTTTCGAATTAATGTTATAAAAGAAATGACTAAACTAGATCTATCTTATATCCCCGATGCTCATTAGCGCGAAGAAATCGAGAAAATAATATCGAATAACAAACCTGAGAAAAACCCTAAAGTGGACGTGACAATGAAAGTCATCCTTAAAGACGAAGTATCCAGTTTGTTCGCAATCGCGAAGATTATTCCCATATGAAAGAAAGGAAGTAGAGGTTCTTACGGATGTATATATTAAATAAAAAGATCATTAGGGACCGCTTTCCTCTTCCTCTAATCGAAGATCAGTTAGATTTTCTTCAAGACATCGCGATTTACAGTCTGATAGATCTTAAAAATGAATTCTTTCACGTGAAAATTGACGAAGAGAGTGAAAAGTACACATAATTCGTGACTCCCAATGGTCAGTACGAGTATCTGAAAGTGTTCTTCGGTTTATGTAATCCACCGGCGGTGTTCGAAAGGTATATCAATCCAGCATTTAAAAATCTAATCCCGGAAAAGGTCGTGATAACATACATGGACAAATGATTACTCCAGCAGTCAACTACAAAGTAACAATTACACGATTGAAGCGAGTCCTAGAAGTAACAAGTCAGACTGATAATCGACTGGGAAAAATGTAGATTCCTGAAGAGCAGAATTGAGTACTTGGGACATATTGCCGAGAAGGGAACCGTTCGATTATCTCAACATAAAACGGAAGCTGTAGATAAATTTTGGAAACCCGAGAGCGTCAAGGACGTGCAAAGCTTTTGAGGATCGACCGGGTGTTTCAGTAAGTTCATATCGCTATACTCTATAAGAGCTTGACCTCTCACGAATCTATTAAAAGCAGGCGTGAAGTTCCAATTTGAACCACAACAGAATGAAGCACTTGAGAAATTAAAGTTCGCACTAACTGGCAAGCCAATATTGGGGTTGCACCGGCCAGGTGCGAAAACAGAGTCGCACACTGATGCACCATGATTTGGATATGGAGGGATTTTAATGCAAAAAGATTTTAGCGATAACAAGTTCTATCTCGCGTACTATGCTAGTGGTGAAATGAGAACAGCTGAGGAAAAATACACGAGCTACGAGCTCGAGGTCCTTGCTATTGTTAGAGCGCTGAGATAAATTCAGGGTGTATGTTTAATATGTACT
Source organism: Cephus spinipes (assembly GCA_963971525.1). NCBI lineage: Eukaryota > Metazoa > Arthropoda > Insecta > Hymenoptera > Cephidae > Cephus > Cephus spinipes. Next base: position 7,128,212 of record OZ020578.1, on the reverse strand, counting down.
GTCAAGCGTTTGCGATGACTATTGCCCGTACTCATACCTCTCTTTTAGCGTTAAAGACGTCTTTTATCGACTGCTATCTGCTGTCTTTTAACGACTAATAGACGTCTCTTAACGCTAAAAGAGAGGTATGAGTACGGGCCTATGAATATAAGAGAGACCTTTGTATGCGAGTGGCTAGATGAACCCTTCTTCTTAAAGAGTTCCAGTATGAAATAGTAGAACGAACCGGGAAAAATATGTTGCATGTAGATGTGTTAAGTCGGAATCCCTCGCGATGCGTAACTTCTTGTGGATGAAAGTGTGAATGAGATGATTTCTAGACTTAAAAGAGCGCAACGCGAAGACGAACAGTTGGAAAGTATGTTTGAAGCGATACGAGATGGCAAAGCCGGTGGTTATGAGTTGTGAAATGACTTGTTGTACAAGAATATAAACGATGAGCTTATACTTGTTGTTCCGAGAATGAGGCAATTGCTGTTAAACAGGCCCATGAGCACGGTCACTTTGGAGTCAGTAAGACTATGACATTGACCCGGAGCGATTATTGGTTTGAGGGTATGCGAGAGAAGGTTGAGAATGTTGTATGAAATTGCGTTGACTGAATCTCAGCCGAGAGTAAACAAGGAAAACAGGAAGGTTGTTTAAATGCAATAAATAAATAAAGTGCTCCTCTCTATACTTACCAAAAAGATCACCTCGGGCTGATAACGTCAACGAAAACTTGTACCGTCATGTCGTCATGTGTTTGCGGTAGTGAATGCGTTCAATAAGTTTGTGTGGTTGTACACGACTAGGTGTACGTGCGCCACGGAAATGATAGACATATATGTACAGGAAATAGACCAGGGTGTGTGGCAATCCCCGAAGAGTCATCTCTGATCGAGATACAGCCTTTACCTCGAATATGTTCATCGATTATTGTGAGAAAGAAAACATTGAATATGTGCTAATTACGACTGGAGTACCGAGAGCCAACGGGCAGGTAGAAAGAGTCGACAGGATGGTCATTTCTCGTTTGACAAAGTCGTCTGCACCAGAATACGAGGAATGGTACAAGCATCTGGATGTTGTGCAGAAATAGTTAAATGCGGTACCTTTTCGGAGCACTGGTTAGTCTCCCTTTAACTCATTGTTTGGAACTCATGTGTGGCTGAAGAACAAATCACAAGTACGGGAAATGATCGAAGAGAAATGGGTAAAGATGTTCGAAGAAGAGTGAAACGAAATCAGACGCAATGCAAAGCAGAAGATCGCTAAGGTACAAGCAGAGAATCAAAGCACAAGGAAGCTACAAGATACGTCGAAGACGACCTGATGGCAATTGAATGGACAGCTGGGACCGGGACTTAAGGTGTATTCTAAGTTCCTTCGTCCATATCGTACCGATAAGGCGCTGCGTAACGATCGTTACTTGGTCGAGAAAATGGATGGAAGTCCACGAAGGGGTTCGCTAGACGTCCTCATCGGCCGATCGTATGAAGCTATGGGAGGAATCGCCAGTCGTCGATAATGAAGAGTCTGAGGCTGAGGAAAATGTCTCAGGGCAGATCTCAACGCAGGATGGCCGAGTGTAGTATCGGGAACGGGTCCTGAGAATGTTAGGAGACACGTACGGAAATAGGATACGTTAAGTCAGTATGTTTAATTGAGGATAGATTTCTTCAACTTGTTTAGAGTTTGAAGATAAGTAAGGTCTTCCTGGATGAGAAGAGTGAGAGCAGTTCTGGATTGAATAGCGAATGAGACAGACGTGTTGAAGGTGGAAGATCCGAACTCTATGTACGAAACACTTAGTTAATAAATTCTTTTCGTAATTCACTATACCTTTTGTAATATTTACAATATAGTCTATTTTATTAAGAATGAATGATTGCAGAGAAAAAGTTATTCTGCAATTATGTATTTTTGTACCACGATTATCGTCCCACTCTGTATATCATTTTCGTTAACTTCGCTATCCCCAATATTATCATAGAAATCTTCTTCCTTTACTTCTGCGTTTCCTGCCTTCTCATCGGTGTTGTAATCATTTTCATCTGCAGTTCTTGTTTCATTTATTTTACCATTAGACTGTTCATAGTATTTGTTGAAGTTGTACATTTGATCTGCGCAAATTGGAAACTGCGATCAATTTGACATTTCCTGCTCGTAGCAAATTCTCCCGTACTCGGAAGTGATTGATATAACTTCTTCATTTAATATATCTTGCTCTGAAATGGTAATTTACTTTTTAATTCCTAGATATATGTATCTAACAAACATCGCGCATACTTTAAGAATATCTTCATAAAGCTAGCGCCTTAACTTTATTCTATAGAATTTAAATTATTATTGTATTTTAGTGCTATTAAATTGGTAAATAGTTGCTATAGACCAAATTTTATTGCTGTGTTGCATTAATGAAAGATTTACGGAGCGCTAGGTAAAAAGCTAGCACTCCCATATAAAAACTAAATTGGAGTATGACAAAATTAACACTCAAAATTTAGTACTCATTAATTGCTGATTAGTTGCTGTATTTTTTATTTGATCGATTCCCTTTTAGGACCGGCACAGCCAGTTGGAGTTCTATGATCGATTAAATTAGCCACGTTAGGCCCCAACATAATATCACCCACCTATAACATACAGATAGTCCAAACCTTGTCATACCTATAGTCGGTCGACAACTTCGATGTGGTTTTTGACAGATCAAAAACAATGAAGTCTCTGGCAAGCGACGCGTGGCTCTTCGTAGAATTTTTCTTACAAAGAATGCATGTGCCTGGTTTTGCAATGAATTATATTTTGTTCTTCTATTTTAGCATTTATTTCCAGACTTTTATGGAAATCTACGCGAAATTTGTTAAGGATTGCATTCTTCGCGAACTGTCAAAAAAACACATTGAACTTGTGTACCGACTATTAGATATATTTCGATTCCGGCAGTGTCACACCTGTTTCGATTTACTTTTTTAAGATTTTTAGTATGTTTTTAAATATATTCAGGACATTCTTCAGTTAATTTAAGTCTCTATGACCTAAATTATTGAAAACAAATGTATTATAACATTTCTTGTGGATAAACAAATTCCTGTTAATAAGTAAAGTTCACAAAGGCACTTTTTGCATAATAAATATAATTGCTGCTAAGCCTAAACCGACATTGAGTTATAAATAATTAATAATGTTTTTTTTTAATTCTGATAATTTTCACGTTCTCACCCTAGATTCAGATTCAGCGATTTAAAAAAAAAAAAGGACAAACAGATGAATTTAAAAAGATCACATGTTATGAAAATTTAAGTTTGGAAGGGTTAATCAGTTCATGAAATCAAGCATGGCAGTAATTTTAATCACTCTCGGATGAATTATACGTATAGGCTAGAGATTTAGCGAATAGCATTCGAAATTATCAACTCATTAATCTAGCGTATGATCACTATCCGTAAGGCAATTAAGTTTTTCCAATAATTGTAATTAATATCGAAGGAAGTATTAGTATATTATAACAAGCTCCCAGTCAACTATGGCACAAACAATACCTAACTTTTCAGAGTACTTTGTGCAGGATCCCTTTAAAGTAGTATGGTCAAACTCCAGTTGAGTCGTTGAGTGCACAGCAAAAAATAAATAAAAATGCACCAAAAGATAATGATTAGTGATTGAAAATTCCCTTTCTGAATTTTAAATTTCATTAATACAAGAATTAGACAATATTTATTATTTTTCACTTATTGCTTAAACAATAGTAACTCTCTTGACTAGCATGTTTTCATCTGTGGCAACGCTGCAAATTCAGAAATATTTCCCTATGTATTTCTTTTACTCTTTCTTTATTTCCGGTTCAATAAATTTATAAATTTTTCATTATCGTTTCATTATTTTTAATTAATAAAGAAATTTAGGAGACCTTTCTGCTCGTCTTTTGAGGAAAAAGCTTAATATCATAGATAGCACGTGTCTCACCATTGGGGAAAGGAGGTTTTGAAATGCCCGCTGCGTGCACTCAGCTAACGAAACGTTGCCACATCGACTCGACGCGCCATTTCCGGGCATCCAATAACAGAAATTATTTATAACAAACGTATCAAACGGTCAATCATTTTCAAAGTCGATGGTAAATTTTTTATTTTTTTTACCCACTTATTAGGATTTTTTCTATATTTTAATCTTAGATCTAACCTGAAAACCCAAAAACTGTCATTTGCCCATAAGACTCTGGGTTAATTCGTAGTTCTTTATTAATTATTATCAACCATACTAGACCATCAATCGACCACAAATTGCAACAGGAGTTTAATATTGATATGAACTTTCATTTAAAATTTATTTCATATTTTAATCTTGGAAATCGATTCATGACCATACTACTTTAACGGGGAATGGAACTGATCGCCGAAGTTCGAATTGACGGTGCTGCCGTGCGTTGTGGCAAACCGTGCAAACACGCGACTACACTTTTGCACGCTTCTGTGGCATCGCGTTTTAGTGATGCTCAACAGCTGGTTACGTGAAAGGGAAAAGATTTCCTACAAACTTTTCCCTACTCAATTTAAAATTTGATTTGAATGCCAGAGTCTTGACATTGTGGCTCAGAAAACGTAGTGGCATGTGTATTAATATAGAAATTTGCAATTAATATGTATCCCTTCCTTCCTTTCCTTATGGCTGTATCCCCACAATTAATATGTATAAAGACCATCTAACTACTGGAGATAGCTTGGAAGAAATGCGCACCGCTGGCGCCCGCTGGAACTAGAAGTGCTACTACTAGCGCTCACCGTGGTAAAAGATTGAAGTTCTAGACAAAGCAAGTAAGCGCATTGACAGCTCCCCATATGCGCACCCAAAAATCTCGAAATTCGTTGTGCGGTAGAAATTCCGAGGCCAAAGTGTAAAGTTAATACGCATGAAGCTTTGCCTGCGTGCCCCTTCTTTCGATTTTCGTCGGCGGTTATGTGCAACAGTGTGATAAGTGTTGGATAGGGAATGGCAAAGTTATTGTCATGGCGCCATGACACGTCTCTACGCTGCCACTGTCGATATTCACTTCTGTTTTATATATTTTTAAGCAATGTTTTAAAAATCAGGCTATGCAGGAAAAGTCTTTTTGTCGGAAGGCTTCAAATTGCTATAATCAATTTGGTAACATTGCTTTCTGTAATGACATTTTTGGGTGGAAAGTTTCTTCGCTTCCGGCTCTCGTTCGTGTGATATATTCACATATAGAAAAGTAAGTTCCACTCTCCCTTGATACATTTTGGCATTAGAAATGTCGGCTCGGTTTGTCAAAAAATACGTAACTAACTCAACATAAGTGGAAGGCAATAATTGCAATATGATTAGACTTAGCAACAGTAAATGTATATGCCTTGGCACAGTTAGCTAACGCTCCGTGTGAAATTGATGGTTAATGGACAAAGTTGACACCATTACAATGTCCCGTAACTGCTTCGGCAACTATGGACATTTGTTTCAGTTAGGCTCGCCGTGTTGCATACCCTTTGTTAACCTTTCGTACCCTTTGTTATGTGTCGCTGTTCTTTGCCACCCTCCACCTCTTCCTACTGTTTAGTCTGTCCATTCCCTTCGTTTCCTTAGAACTACTGCTTACCACATTGAATTGTAAACAGAAGTGCGTTATCAACTTATCACATATATTGCACACGTGACTAATAGTAAGACTAGAGATAGCGAGTAGAATTTCAGACAGCCTACGAGTAGTATTTCATGAAGCCTCTATGCTTCGGTGAACCTTCCTCGAACATCGTTCTATTAATAAACTATGAGAATGGCTACAGTAGTAGGAAGTACAACTTTAGCTCTGCGGATTGCGACTTACTCTCACCTCTGATGATTGCATGTTATTCGTTCTACGTTGTTTCGGATGCCTATAGCTATCATTTTAAACATTCGTATCGACATATTCTTTACGTCATTTTCATAAAAATTATGAAACCGTTAATTAGATATTAGTCAGACTTGTTTGTATAATGAATCTAGAAATAGAGAGAAAGAATGGGATAAAGGAGCCGGAAGGTCAATCGATCCACTAGAGTCACTGTTCACCGTTGGTTGTTCGCTGCTCGCAGTTAGGAGTATCGATCTCTGTCGAGATTTAGCGTGTGCACGCCAGCCGTGCCTCCGTCGAACATCTGTCATGTTATTTACGAGCAAGGCATTACTCTTTGCCCGATTTACTATATTTTACGCTACGTGAATGGACTTTTGAAATACCCTAGCGATTTCACTCGTAACCTAGGTCGTGTCCGTCCACTCTTACTACCTCTGACCGATGGTTCACCCTATCTCCCTACCTGCTTCCCTGTCTTTTCGCGAGTGTCTGACTGTTTGCTCGACTATCTACTTGTCGTCTTCGCACCCGTTAAGCGTTCCTCACTGTCAACGGCGATTCTTTTAATACCCGGACACCTCGCCTGCGTATCGTTCAATGTCGATTCAACCTGTGAGGATAGAAAGTCGCTATTAATTGTTTGTAGATAGGAATATATAAATTCTGAAGCGGAATAAATTGGAAATTTAAAAGTTTATGACGCTGGTGAAAAATTATAATTTGCTCTAAAACGTAAAAGCAGAAAATGTTCTAGATGCAATAGGAAATATCCTTGAATGAGTCACAAGTAAGGAAACATTGCGTAATTCGTTTTCGTGAGAAGACGCAACTTTTTGACTATGAAGACTTTATTGCTGATCAACTCGTTGAACTTTCTGCCGAGAAGGCTCGGGGAAATTCATAGAGGGTCACGCGAGGAAATATAATGTTAGACGAATGTAACGTGACGGCGAAATATTTATTGTAAGGACGTTCGGCTTTATCCTGCTGTCTACATTGATAGAGGGTGATATAATGTCGTGCACCAAATAGCAGATAATTATTTAGGCTAGACCAAGCAGTGTAACTACTATCACGATTGAACTTTAATCAAGCTTCTGTTTCAGACGAACGGTTAGTTCCACTGGAATACAGTGAAAATTATCAATTTATTCGGTCTGGGATTTAACTTTTGTCTATATCTTTACTTCAATTATTCAGCATATAAATAGCTTAGGTGAGATTTTACCGCATACCGGCATGCGAAACATACATTTATCTTTCTAGGGGATACAAACTCTGCTGATGCTCCTCAGAATGCCAGAGTAGTGAGCTTTCATCCCGAATTCAAAGTTATACCCTAAAGTTCCCCTGAGCGAGAGCACAATTTCTTAATGAAATAAAAACATTGGTCCTGTCAAAGTGGGATGAATTTTTTCGACATTGCACGTTCTTATAATGCAAGTGGAGTTACCAGCGAACCGTGGAGCAGTTTGCAAACGAGGGCGAGATAGCACGATCACAAAAACGAATTAACACTCTCTGCCAGTACTACTAACCTTAGCTTCTTCTCAAGGTTCACAAGAGAGCCGGGAGGCTCGCGCACTATCTGTCGGATCCTATGCAAATCTCATGCGGCTTAATTACACGAGTACGCCTACTCGCTGAGATTTTGGATCACATATCTAACGCGAACCGGAACCCGATAAGTTTTACACCGATAAGAAGTACCCGAGAACCATGCCAACATAAGATTCATACTTCGCTTAATACTTATTTTGTCTATATACAGGTTCTAGTAACGTACAAATGGTACGAGGGAAAATCTGTTCTCTTTGGCTTATGGCTCTTTGCATCAAGATTATTTTCCAATGAGCCAATCGACCTGCATTAGTCTGCATCAGGTGGCATTAGCCCGTGTGAAAGACTCTGCAAATCTATGCACCTGCATCAAAAAGTATTTTAACGAGTGCAGCGAATCGAGTGAGCTGCAGCGGCCACTCATTGCTCAATGTTCATTGGACGCTAGGTGTCAGGTGTTGAATGTCGGGTACCAATCATAGCCGTTCACTACGCTGATACTCATAAAACGGTCCTCCGTAAAAGTGAGTTGCACACTGGGTCGATTCGTAAAATTAATTAAGTGTTACGTGATACATTGCCTCGGTAATGGAACTTCTGTGTCTCTAAGTATGAGACTTTCGCGCGTTAACCCTGAAGAATGTTATGCGGGTTAAGTCATGTGCTCTGACATTTGAATATCGTTGGACAGTCGCAGACATTTCTTTTCAAATTCGTTATTAGTACGGACGTTATCGATTGAACATTTATTTTTTAAGCCGCTGTGTTGTATTCGCTATTTCTAATTCCCTATGGGTCACTTCTTTATTGTTTTAAAACGTGAGAGAGTCCCTTTAATTTGTTAAAATGTTGTCCGTTCATAGTTAAGTCACTACGGTATCTCTGTAGGAGAAACTGCTATCGGATAAGAGGAGGCGCCAGGGTAGGCGGTTAAAGTCCACAGTAAAGCGCACGAGGGCAGTGCCTTTGGGTTCCAATTGGCTAAGATGTTGTCAAGACTCTCCTCGGTCAACCGTTAATAAGGACTTGATGGAGTCCTCGAGCACTTTAATGCGTCAATTATAGATTTATTGCCATGGCTCGTGCTGTAATGCGGCCTAATTATAATTATTAATTAAAAAATAGAGATTTCTTCGCTGCCTAAAAAAGGAGTCCTATTTAGCTACGTGTATAGTAAATCAATGGAAATCAATGGAAAACCATTTATTACCTTTGGCAAAACACCATTGGCAATGAGACATTTTGCTATCTCTTAAAGTATAACAAGTAATAATAAGTTAATTACAAGTGCAAAATTCTTTTAATTGATTTACTGTTATTAGGTTAATAGGACTTTCTCCAAGAATTGACTGAAAATTCAGAAGGATGCAATGAGATATATACTTTTCAAAGAAACTACCAACTCGTTTTTACTTTCATTGCCTTCATTTATCGATTCAAGTAATATGAAATAGTGTTTCTATGAATTCTAGATCTTTCTTGACATAGTGTAATCGGTAAGTTACAACGTTGATTAATTTATAAGTTTTTTACTGTTTTGCACACAGATAAGCTCTGCGTAGGGAATACCTATACTACCTGCATGCTAAGGTAGTCTCAAACTGCTCGGCATAAAAGCGACGCTCGATCCTCATAGGATCTCAGCTGTAAGCTTGTCGCAACGCTATCCAATCATAGGCGGTATGTCGCGTCTTGGCAACCCTAACTCGTCTCGAACTTTGAAATTATGTGGCGTTTATGCCCTCATTAACGCGAGTTACAGCGGATGGGGTTGGAGTCTAAGGTGGTCGGAGCAGTTAGATGAAACTAGAGGAGGGTGAAAGGAGGTGTTGGAAGATTTTGGACCAGGAGTAACAAGGAGGAGATAGGATGGCGACAGAGGGGCGGAAGCGTAAGGTGAGTGCAGGCATGCGATTGAACCCTTTAGCTTGCGAGCCCTGGAGCTGCATGAGTTCTCGTTCCGGTTCCTGGTTGCTTTTGAGCCGGCGCCACTATAATGCCCCATGATTAATCCCTCGGGATGCGCGCCGCCTCTGCCACAGTGCAACTTATCCACTAGCACTGGCACTATCACTCTGCTGACATTATCTATCAGTAGTGTCGGTTTTTTATTCCTTATATTCTCCTTGTCGGGTCAAATCATTATTGCATAAGATCCGGCAAAATTTTAATACACGTTTTATCACTTGTCTTGTTTATAAAACTTTGGTAGAAATTCCATTATAAAAATCGAGGGCCCGTCCAGGTCCTACAAAGTTCTATACTGGCCTAGTAGGGGCCTAGACTGGTCTTGGACTTGGTAAAGAAAATTTCTATGTACAATACAGGTTTCTCGTCGTTTTGCTCATTGATTTATGATCCGATTAAGTTGCTCGGAAAATAGTCGGTGTTACGTCGCAGGCTCTTCTGTGACCATTCCTTTCACCCACGATCTCGTCCTTCCCAGTATCCGTCATCCCTTAAGCACTTGAAAAGTCAATCCTTAACGTCGGCACATTGACAATCTGCAGGTACTCCCTTCGCAAGACCCTTCCCATGTGCACTGTATCCAAGTTCTCACATTCCAAACTAGCATCTACTAATTTATGTGTCTCCATCCCCAGTCCTTTTTACTTTGTTTCCTAGCCATATCCAGACTCTCTTCCCTTTTTGTTCAAGACAGAAGAGGCAGTCGTGCTCTAACGCAACAACCGATCACACGTACCGTTGCTCTGTTCATTATAAATACATCTATCAATATATTTCATCTTTTTCGTGCAGTTAATGATACTTATTGAAATACCTGCCTTCTTTAATTAGCAGCGTCAGGAGTTCATCAGCACGTTCGCTAAATCCTTCCGATTTAGAACATAGAACTTCGTGAACAATCGGTTTCTTTTAGATCTCTTTTTTTTCACGGTGTTCCATCTGGTGCCAATAGTGTCAATATGCGGTTGACACCAAGAAGGGATGCGATACGCCTGAATGTCTTAAAGTCTGAAGATGTCGTGAGTCTGAAGAATTAAGAGATACACGGTAGCTGGGCACAGATCTCGGGTTCTTGAGCTCTAAGACATTGTAAGATCAGCAACGTTTCCTAGAGCAGAGCGATATTTATACGCGGAGATTAATTCGGGGCTGAGACGAATTAACTTTCTATGGCGTTTTGCCAAATTCCCAATCCGGGCTCTTCTTCTCGAATGCAACCACCATTGGAAATAATAGAGACAAGACTTTCTCTTAGCTGCAACTTATTCTCTCTTTTTGTTGTTGGTTACATTCTGACCATAATTCGCCAGGGAGGGGCAGCGGGGGGGAGGACTAAGCAGACCATGCACTTTCCTTAACCAAAGATCCAACGTACGAGCGTCGCGACGCTTCTTGCTTTGCGAAATCGCAGTGCGTCAACGCGTCTCTTGAAACTCTGCCAAGACCAAGAGATTCCAAGTTTTCCATTTCGCGAAGAGTCCTATCGCCCAAGTTCGAAGAACCTCCTGCCAGAACCATTGTGATACCTTACTAAAAATAAGGTAAATCCTTAACCATCCTACCAAATTCCCTAGGAGAGAAAGAGAGGAAAAGTAAAAGAACGAAAGAGGAGGCATTATTTAGCGATGTGCAGTCTGACTTGTATTCGTTTGCATATCGTAAACACAGTACACCGATTGAATAACAAATCAGAGCAATGTGGCGTGTGTGGACATGCACACTGATATACATGCATACGTACGATATTGTATCGATTGTCGGATTAGTTAACGTATCAAGATTCTACATATTCCCCTAGAACCCTCGAAGTCAAACATTTTCCTGGCTTACTCTATAATACCTGCATGAATACGCGAATACCATTTTACCGAGAAGTAAATAAAGTATCGCCGCTGAATCGTGAATCCTTCTCTAACCACTCGTCATTCTGGTTCATGTACAATAATTCTCCTTCACTTGGTCTCCTAATCTTTTCTCTTCTCAATTTCGTACAGAATATCTTAAATGTGTTCTTCCCAAGAATATCTTCAACTGAAAGCATCATGGCTCTCAAATATTAAGGGGGGAAACCACATTAGGAGGTTCAAAAAATCGTTTTTTTTTATTGCATAAATTGTTTGCTTAACTATCCAAGAATATACTGTAAAAATTTCAAAGCGAAATTCGCATTCCTTTCGATTTTATGAGCATAGAACCGAGCGCTCATCGGGCACAGGCTACAGGTTCGAGTGCGCAGCAGATAGGGCGGACCACTACCTCACGTAGTGTCACGTAGTTTTCAAACGCGTTTTTCTCGAAACGACATTTTTCAGATTTGCGGGAACTCTAGCTCAAAAAGTAATTAACCGATCATTATGAAAATTGATACTATGATTCTTTATAAAATTACGAAGAATATGAACCAACTTTTGAGATGATATCATGATTTTAAGGGTGTTTTTTTTACATAATTAGTGAAAAAAAACTGGTGAAAATTGAAGTAAATTTTTCAAACACCTGCCAAATTTTTAATTTTCATTATTTTCACCTGCATTGAGGTTCATATTCTTAGAAAATAAGTTATTAATGTGAAATAAAAACCTTTTTAAAATCAGATGAAAATTGGAATAGCTACACGTCCCGCAATGGGAGAATTTGTGTTACGACCAGCAGCGGACATCAGTGCGTAACTTTGTTATTTTTGGATGAAATGTTTAAAAAAAAATCACAAAGGTTGTTCAACATATGAATAAAATGATGTCAAAATTTCATTGAATTCTAATTACTTTTTCCCACTCCAAAAAAATCCTAAAATATCACTGAAAATGAGCCTCCTAATGTGGTTTCCCCCCTTAAACAGAGTTTTTAAAAGCATATTGACATGATAATGGTACCTTGATAGTACCAAGTTTTGCATTCAGCATGTATCCATACCTCTTGTATCTTTATTTCGACTTTCGCTGCTTATTGTTATTTTATTTAATTATTCTGAAAATATAACTCTTACATTGCATATAAACGTTAATCAATCTATGGCAAATTGATTGTTACAAACATAATTTTGTGAAGTATTCGTAAAAGTATTTATTAAGACTATAAAAAAAATCTGGAATTTTCAATAATTATATCAAATGCTTAATTCAAGTTCAATTGTTGCCATATACTATTGGACCGTCCGTTTTCCAAGCACAAGCTCAATCATTTTGTCTAGGCATAGGCATTTACCAGTTTAACACACACGTTTGACGGGATAATTTTCTTTTACGATTCATATTGTCATAGTAAATGAGCACTTGAATAAATTTTGACCTGGACACTGACGAGATCCTATAAAGAAACTGTCATTGTGACAAGAAACTGTTTTAACTAAACTTAGGTTTATATCTGATGGTACTGGCGCGCGCCTAGTTCTGGCCCTGATAAGCTTGGGTAGTAACGAAAGAGCGAATCGTGATGTACATGAATAGTTCGGCGTACTGGTGCACGCCATACTGATTGTGAATACTAGCTACGTTTCCATTATTGGGGATGCTTAGTCTCAGCCCAGTACAGAGGTCTTTTCGTTATCGGGGAAACGACTAGGAAATTTCTACTAGAGCTGTTACAGCCCGAAGTTAGTCGAATCAGGAACAGATTTGAACGTGTTCCGATCTGAATATAAACCCGCGTACACTATCGTAACCATTAGATATATCAGTGCGATTATCATAAGAATCAGCAACCTGACGAACGACGTTCACGACTTATCGAATTACGAAAAATAAAATATGACCGTCTTTTTTCATTATTTCCTTTACTGATTTCAGTCTTATTTGTTTTCATTATTATCATGCCAGATATACAGTAATAAGAGATGAACAGCTAGAATGAACAGTTCAGCGACTTAGATCTGAGCGAAAAATCCTCTTATTGATTCCCCACATCGGCGTGATTCTAGATTGATCAATTCAACTTCAAAATAATGGAAAGAATGCACGTTCTACGAAAGAATACGTTCTGTTTGCCTGATCAGGCAAGGCGTATCGATGTTAGATCAGCTGCAGATCTGGTCCAGATCGGACTAATGCCTGGCGAGCCTCATCAGGCATATCTTACTAATCCCCGAATCAGTCTTGATGAAACGTCAGGCAACCTGATTAAATTTTTGCTCGGGTAATATTCTCAAGCAAACCTCTTGTGTTAGGACAGTCTCTTTCTCTTTCCCTCATTCAGGTTGAACACGGCATCGTTCAATATGATCCTTCCTCTTCCCTATCAATTTGAATAATGCCGCAGGCGTAGGTAGGTAGCAATTGCCTAACAAAGTAAGACTCATTGTGAATTGCAAATACTCGACAACTCCTCCGAAACGAACTAATGGCTTGGAATATGATAATTTTTGAACATCACGAACGTTTCTCCACTCAAACTTCTCTGAACGTCCTGCGTCTCCTCGTCATTTTTCCCATTTCCACAGAAAATATTCAGATTTTGGTACGACGCTACTTAGCAGCTTCGAGCGTGGGTGCCGGTATGCGTCTTTCGAAATCGCTTTACCGTCTACTTCATACGTTCAAATTGAGCTGGATCCTCATACATTGGGGGATTCGAATTCACAGCCAACGTCCATGGCAGAGGCTCTCCAATCACTCGGCTGGCGATAAACTAGTTAGCCGTGTTATACGGTGACACAATCGTTCTTGCCACGTCTCGATGCTCTAGAGCACCTATGCGGTACTCAGAGCCGGCGCTCCGTAAATTCTATCCATTCAGATAGTTCTCACTATGTGTGTCTCTCCACTAACATCACGTGCAAAATACACAATCCACGTTGCCATATTCCGTCAAACTGCGATTTAAACCTACTCATCGTTCGAATTGTTCGAATAGTCTACTCGATCAAATCGAGAGCTGAAGATTCAATTCCTTTCTTCCATTTCCTATAGGTTATTTAAGCTCTCTGGCAGCCAATTAATAAGCAGCATTTGCAGTTATCATTATGAAAGCACCGTATACAGCAGCTATGGCTGCAGACTAGGAAGGAGGTTCACCTGGGAGAGTAGTCGTACTTAAGGGGTTATACCTAGTTACAAGGACAAAAAGAACGATTCTCACGATTTTTTTTGTGTAGACGCTCATGGATATATTTAAATAAAACTTTTTGCATTTGAATCAGCATATATTCAAGATACAATCATAATTTTTTATACAAAAGTATTGATTTTTACAATGGTTATGGCCGATCTTCGAGAAGGCCATTCAAAAAAAGGCGTTTTGTGGTTATCATGATATCTCCGAACCGGATTATCTGAAATATAACAAAAAAAAAAAACAGAAGTTTTAGTTAGTTTATAAACTATTGTAGTATTGAATCGTAAGAACAAGTTGAATTTTAAGTTTTTATAAAAAGGTGGTTTTAAGAAAAAGGAGTTTCGATCTATATGAAAAAAAATATTGTAAAATACAGTATTGATCGCAAACAAAAATCGAACGATTAAGTACTAGTAAAAGAAGTTGAGAAAAAGCAGTTAAAATTTCAGAACGATAGGTTCAATTGTTCTCAAGATATCCTGATGACCACAGAATAGGTACCTTTTTTTTTATGACTCTCTCAAAGATCGGCTGTAACTAGTGCAAAGTCGATAATTTATATTGGAAAATTATGATTATATTTTCAATATATACTGGTTCAAATGCAAAAAGTTTCATTCAAATATATCCATATGCGTCTTCATAAAAAAAACGTGAAAAATCATTTTTTTAGTCTTACAAAATAAACTTCTCTTCGGCACTCTCTCTCTTCTCTTCGTGACGTGCTCCTTGGCATTCGATTCACTGGTATTTTTCCTGTCATCGCGTAATTCGCCTCGAGGAACTACCAGTGAAGTCGCCTGAGCCTTCGCTGTACTGACTCTTGAAACAAGTTATTCTTTAAAACTTCAAGAGAATTATCTGTATCGATCTTGCATTTAGCATCGAATACCGCATTCAGTTCATTAGTGCAACGAGATGTATCCCTGCGTTTTCGTCAGCATCCTCAGCAACGTTGAGGATCTCTGGGACTTGTAGCGGCCAAGTGGACCATTAAGCTTGAGTCAAATAATTAACGCGATTGCACAGTGTCCTGACGACTCCTTACGAATTCATTCGGCATCGTTAGTGGGAACGAAGAATCCACAGCATCTAGCTGACTGGAGAGACCAGGTTAAGGCTCCTTTAATTATCCTTTCGAGTGACTTGACATCAGGAGATAGGGAAGAAGAGAAGACGATGGAAAAAAAAAAGAAAGCGAAAGAAACGTCTTCTCTCTAAGACCGAGATTTGCCTCTGATTATTCGCGTTTCCATTGCTCTGGCGTCGTCCTCACTGCGGTCTTCTAGTTTGCCTTGCTGAGGACGCTCGTATTGCCCCGGGGTTCGTCTGTCAACCTGAATACTATCAACAAGTAGCTACCTTCCTCGCTGCTCCGTGCGCCAATCTTCAAGCGGGATTACCTTGTTAACCGCCAACTGGGGACTTGAGTCGCTATACCATATACGGCAAACATAGGGGCGTCTGTGAGTAAATAGATGAATTGCTGAACCCGTGGATCTTTCAATTTGTAAATTGACAGGCTGAATAAGGAGTGAAAAATCTCTCGAAAGGTGTTGGTCTTTTGGTACTTACGTGTCATTTTTATCGTCTCGCTCGGCGGGACTCCTGCTTGAAAATATTGATGTGATTCCGGTAACTTATGAGAGGCGTTCGCTCAAGCTCCGCCACTTCTAGGGCGATTGCCTTTTGTTACGGGTGAATGGCGACGTTGGTCTCTTACGTACGCTCCTTAGCGACTCTTTCACGAACTTTAGGAAAGTGACCGCGCAGCACCCAACCGATTACCGGTTCGTTGCCAGTTCTGGACGTGTCCAGAAATTCTCTTGCTGTATTTTCTTCTCTCGTGTCTTACGACTTACGGGAATGACAAGAGAAACGCGTTCGCTTTCCCGTGCAATCGAATCAACGCTATAACTGCTTCTTAACTCGTTTCCTAACGAAATTCCTGTGGTAAACTTTCCTAAAATTCCTCTTTACTAATTGGTAATGTTATTTGCTCCATCGAGGAAACTGCGAACCCGAAGCGGACGAAACTCAAACCGTTGCGATTGTCTCGAAAGTTCCAAACGACGACATCCAGTGCACATTATGTATCCGATACACTCGATGTGCTTGATGCGTTGACACGATAGTGTCAATTGATTCCATTAAATCCTCAGTAACTTTCAGACTCATAAGTCCTCTGATCTCTTATCAGGCTGTGGGATGTTATTATTCATACTCGTCAGCCTATTTAATTTTTCAGTCATTCTAGAACAATCTGTAACAAAAGCGAGAAACGAAGAAATTCCAGGTTCCTTGAGGGATCTCGAACCTTTTAGGATGAAGCAGGAATTCAGAATGAAGGTATTGGAGTATGTACTTCCGTGTGCACTTGGTGGTAAAACGAGCATAGAAAAGCACCCAAAGAAGCGGACAGTGGCAAATTCAGTTTCCAAGCGACGGAACCCTCGTGATATTCCCTATGAGGCATCCGCATACACGTCGAGTTATCGTGGGATCTGAAATAATCCTACGAGTTTACGTGCTGTGTAAAATTTTTATTCTTATAAAGTTAGAGCGCATAACCCGCGATACTAACATTCCGCTACCATGACTAATAATTTATTAAGTGTAACAGGCAATAACGTCGGCTCTTCCGAATTAGAAACATGCGCTGCCGATTCAGATTCTTGCCACTCGATAGTCTTACAGCTTCTTCATTCCTATTTTGTTTCTGTTTACAGCACATGCCCTTAATAAGCTGTCAATGCTTAAGTGAAGTGTCAAGTTTTGGAGCCACCCGCGCGGAACTTAGTTCCTAGAGGTATAAGTGGCGTTGTTAATTCGATCACGCTCCTACGTCATCATTCGAAGAGTACACGCACCTTGAATTCCTTAGCGGCCTTCCCTCCAACGGCAGAAGAACTTGGTAGTAAGTCGATGCGCGAATAACACCACCGTTTGCGATGTTGCACTTTCTCATAATCAAAGAACGCGGAGTACGGCGACATTGTATCGTCGGCAAAGAGCTTCCTAATTAACGAGCGGTTTGATTGTCTCAGTCAGCACTCAGAATCTTCGCAATTTGTGACAAATAGAGAAAAGATGAAGGTTTCCCTCTTAACGTTATCGTGGCGACTGCTTTGCTGGCATTTTATGCGCAAAGTGCAGTTTGCAGAAGAATTCAAGAAAAGTGGTAGTATTCGCAACAGAATCCGAGCTATATCTGGTTCAGTGACGTGGGATGGTCCTTATAGCCAACAAGTACATCTAGACAAGTAAACAGGCGTATATATGTATAGGTAGTCGGATGGCTAGACAGTTAGAAATTCGAACAGGATCTGCGTTTGAAAATGAGAAATTTATTTTTCCGAGCTTTTCTTCTTTTTTTGAATCTGCCCAAGCACATCGGGTAAAGCAATTTAAATTCACCATTTTAGCCACGAGGGGCTCAGCGTGTGTACAAGTTTTATTCTCAATTTTCCACCTAATTGGTCGACGATGCGATTACTCTCGACTACCGATGGTTTATTAAATTCGCGTGTCTGGGGAGGCCACCGGCGCTATACGAAAGAGTCATGAGAATGTCACGTGGGACTTGGGAATGCCGAGGAAGTAGGGGAAGTTGAGGAAGCCACTATGTGGCAGAGCGAAGCGTGACACGTGGACACGACGAGAAATTCACTTCGAGCCAGATTATATTTCGTGAGAGCGATGAAGAAGGTATGCGCAGCAGCTGTCACGCCTTTGACTGATGGATGCCGCCTCAGTTCGCGGGTCCTTTCTCAGCACCTTGCTCGAATCTCGATGCCTTTTTCGGCCTGACCGGTTAAAGTACATGGGTTGCTTTCCTACCCCTTAAGCGATGCCTAGCTGGTTAAGAAGCAACGAATTTAGCTTTTTCATCTAACGCATTAATCACGACATCGGATTATTCAATTTAACAATTTTAAAGAGGAAAAACAAAGCGGTGCAGGAATGGAGAAGAGTGCAAAGCTGAATAAGAAGACGCATCTAAATTTTAATAATTGGCCAAAGTACTTTTATGGATTATTTCTGGCACGTTCCCGGACGCAGCTGGGAATAGAGACAGGCCGGCATGTCGCGTTTGTCTCAGGATGACTCATGAGGTGTTGGTTACGGCGCTATATTGAGCAACGGCCAGTAACGGTCAGTAACGAACAACCCAGCATCTTCTGGTGTATCAAGACACGCAATTCACCATGGTTCGGAAATTCAAAGTGTCGTGTGCGTGTGCATGGAGATATTGTGTCAGGGCTAGTGAGTGTGGGCTAATTTCGTATCGTCATATCGAAGCACTGGCTCAGTTGGCCTCCTTGGTTCGTTTCGGTTTAGAGATATCTGCCACTGCGCGCTACCAGCCGTATCCAATAAAGGTGAAATTGCAAAACCCAAACATGCAGAATACGCATTGATGTTTAATGCAAAATTCAAATGGTCTCGTGGTAGCGCGCGCGCGCGCACACACACAAGTTGGCCAACGTGCTCCCAAGGAGAAGATCCCACCGTCACCTTCCGGGAAACATATGACGCAATCTTAGCAGGAATTGTCAGGGAACCGTCGACATCTTTAATGTATGAGACAGTGCTTCAAAGACATCCACGATAAGAGCATCTGTAACTCAGGCTGGAAGGATGGCAGGGGAAGAGAGCGAAAGTAAAGAATTTCTGATAATTGTCACGCAACGCAAGATACTAGAGCTAATACAAAGGCATGAATAATACTCACATTAAAGAAAAAAACTTGATTGAGATCAAATGACGTACACGAGATGCTTTTCAGAAATCTCTGCTACTAACAATTTTTATTCGAGTTTCTGTAAATGTCATTTAACTTTGTGAATGATATTTCTTCATATCCTATGCCTTATCGGATTCTATTTAAATCTTATACCTTTCGAATATTTTTTTTGTCTGGGTAGAGCTATCGTTACATTTTAGAATTCTCACGTGAAATCATACTAGCACGTTACCCAGCTATTGTATTAAGAATACTCTCATATGAGCCACGTCCAACCAATCTTATTGTTAGTCGCACTGTATTGTCGCACTATACTTATCACGATGCGCCTGACAATTCTTGTATCTCTCAAGAAACCAAGGAATTCCTTGTCACTTAACAGTCCTGCGTTATCTTCTGTGGTAACGTGTCTTAAGTTTTTCCATCAGAGAAAAAGAAGGAACCCCGCAGGCAAATATCGTGCAAATTGATATAAGGCGATAGATAAACTGAGAATACGGTCAGGTAAGAGAGTATGTTAACCATATAGCGAGAGTCTTATAACGATGCTATTTAGGAAGAAAGCGTTATTCTTATTCGAACGAATAAGAATCCTGATTCAAAGTGGGCAGAATCAATTTCCGGTCCTTTTGTGAGACTACCTCGATGAGAATTTGGATACAACAGTCACGCCATGGTGAGAAAGCCGTCACACAGTGAAATTTATATGCCACGAATTGCTACCCTGATAATGTAAATGGAAATACATTCATTGTCTTTCCTTTGGTTACGTCCCTCCTTCCTGCCTTCTCCTCGTCCATCTCGATCTTATTTGCACTGCAAACCCTTCAAATTCAAGAGGGAATGTGATTCGGAGAATACAAAGAAGATAAACATGATTTTAATTTGTATAGAATAACTTTTAGAGGAACGTCGAAGCCTCGTCGCCGGTGGTGTCGTTTACCGGGTCCATTAGCACTGAATAACTTTGGCGACAGATGAAGGTATAGATAAAAATATGGGTAAATAAAGTAGCGTGATGAAGAGAAATAAGCATTGAGAACCAAGATGTTCGCCAATGGAATTCCAATGGATTCAATAGAAAGATATAAATAGTTTACGCTTGTACAGCAAGACAGAGAGCGAGTGGGAAGTAGAAACGCATGGCAGGACATTTGATGTATCACCTTGGTAAAATTTAATAAAACTGACCAACGAATTTTTATTGGTACTTCGGTTCGCTTGGTCCCTTCGCGACCCGATATTATCTCTGTAAAATACAGTCTTGGCTCGGCTCCGCCGATGCGACCGAATGAAATTGCTCCGGTGCCTCTCTCATAACTGGAAAATATCATACGCCGAAAACTCATTATCATCTGTGAACCTAACAACGGCTATTGGGTAGATTTTCCATAGAGCCAAATTGACAGGCAGAAGCATTCAAGTTTATCGCGGGACGTAGACTGGTGTACAGGGGTATGTATGTGCCCCGAAAAGCAAGACCAGAGCGTTCTTCTTTGTTCGTGGTGCAACCATTAAAATGGAGAACAATTAAAACGGCGCTACTTCCGCTTGATAATCCAGTAGTAAAGTTTTATGACTCTGTAACGACGTTAAGTTCTTGAGAGCGAAGGCATTCCGTTTGAAGAACATCCTTTTGAATCGATATATATATACATATATATATATAGGTACATATAAATGAGATAACGTTGATATGAAGATAATGAAATGTCGCATTTAACAAGAGCCTCGACTTTTTGACGAAAATTCATAAGCCATTATGTGCTATGTATATTGTATATTACGTAAAGTGATGCCGTGTATTTACAAGTGATTGCATTTATTTGTTGTGATCCAGCTGCGTGAATTCTCTCCTTCGTAATTGTTTTTGGCTCCGTTCTTGTAGAAAGAGCTCAGGGTGGATTTTGTAAATTGGCGAACCACTTTGTAAGAAGTTCAAATGAAACACAAGGATATCATCTGGGTTCACGTAATTCGACATCACTGCGAAAGCTATACCCTCCGGCCAAGATTTTCCTTGCGTCACATCTTGACTCGCTGTTGCGTCAGGACGCTACGTAAAGTACGGATTCGTAACTCTCATATTAGTTGTTACTTGCTTTTATACCAAGACTGGATTAACCTCAGGGAGCCAATGTTTCTTGCCTGAGCTAAAAAAAAAAGGAAAGCGGGAAGAATGAAAGCTGGTCTGTCAAGGAAGATGGCGAATCCTCGTTCTGCGACTGTCATTTACACATGACGAGTCGATCTGTCAAAGCAGCCGGAAGGTTGGAGTCAGAGAAAGTGAGTAAGAGAAAGAGAGAGGATACTGAAGTACTTTTCTCGAGTGCTTCAGAATGCTAGAGTCAGGGTGAAACCGACAGCTGACAGTCATACGACATTTCCAATCCTCACCGATAAGGACAAGGTTCCCTTGCTCATCGTTGACTCCACGACGAGATGCACTCCGGCCCATTTGTCTTCGAAGAATATGGCCCCTATAAATAATCGCACTGGCCAATCTTTAAAATAGAATAACGAACGGGTAAGCTTAGCAGACCGAGAGCGCGCAAACAAACACGCGAGTCTAATTATACGAACATCGCGAAGAGTTTTCCACGACCACTGGCTGATCTCTTACTTAACACATGGTCACTCCTACGCCTTATACCCCCTTCCCTGAGCTGATTGTTCATCAGGAGCTTCCTGAGATCAGGTGGGAGGGAAAGAGGATAAAGCGAAACGTCACAAGAACGATGCTTCACTCTGAGAGCGAACGGGTCGTGGCTTCCGACTCGTGCCAAAGCTATTTCCACCTTGTGGACCGAGAGGAGTGTCTGCGAGTCCAAGAGACAAGGGAAGCCGAAGAGGACTGGTGCGAGCCTCTCGAGAGCAAAGACTCTCTCGCAAGCTGCCGATACGACCGCGGGATGAGCACGTGATCAAGTGGCTATCTCACGACGTTCACACCATTCTCCGTCTGCAGCCACGTTCTTTTACTTCTGGCGTTCTATAAACACTCGGCGTTGTCTCGACATTGTCACAGCGCCTGGACGAGGCAAGATGACATGTCGACCCCGACGCGACCATATGCACATTGCCGCGATGGCTATTCGGCCTTCCCTCAGCTTCTCCTTGGCTCAGAGCCTTGCCTTTTGACAAGATACAAGACAACGCCTCATACATAGTTGGCACCTTATACGAGGCAAGAGCACGCACTGATCGCTAGACGATTACTTCTACGGTATCACCGACACTTTGAGGCTTTCATACATACGTATATACCTTTTTTCATCGGTCCTTCCATCCTTCTAAATTTTAAGGGAGAGTAAATGGTTTCGACAACAGCCAACTTAATGCGCCATGCTGGCCGTTTATCAGAAGCTGGAATTACTTCTTGAAATTGAGTTCTCGGTTATAACGGGTTGCAAACTATATCTGGTTGGTAGCATTTGAAAGTCAAATAATTTTAGGAGAGTGAGGGAGGAAAGAGAGTCCTACGCAAGAATTCAAGATATTTTGAACCGCTCCAGAGCTTCCCTTAAAATGCAGGACACTGTGCAGGTCGCACCGTTTTCGACACACAATCACAATTATTGCTCGCAGGGAAAATACATATTTAGAATTTATATGTTAAAATATCATTTTCACAGTATATATGTATATGTAGAAAATATGGCTTGAGGACCCATTTTTTTTTACAATGAAAATCTATGAAAAATAGGTTCATATGTAATACACCAGATGATTAATGAAGTATATTGCGTTTTGATTGTGTTGTACTAATTTTATTATACATATATCTATATTTTCTATTTTCATAAGGAGTCAATATCATATGCACCTTTAGTGTAATTGGTGTTAGGAATGTAGTAACTCTTATGTATATTTTGATGCCTAATATTATACGTACGGAACAACAAATTATTTTGCATATAGCACTATAACAATATAATGGATACATTGAGGACTAGGCAAAAATGTTAAATGTCACAGTCGGAAAAGCTGAAAATGGAAGAAGGGTAAATATCTAGGACTTCAGCAGTAGTGATACAATATGCGTAAAAAAAATCTTAATTCGAAATCTCTTTTTCTAACATCAACGTACCTTTCATTCAGAATTGCGTTCATGAGGTACGATCTATATACTGCATATACCGAGTTTTCATAGAAAATTGTATGCATGTGCTATATATTTATATTTTATTGAAAATAGAATCGAAAAAGAATGCTTTTCATACTGGACGGCACCCTGATCCTTTGATTTATAAACACATGCTCAGGTTCTATTGGTCAACTTTGTTATCCTGTTTCTAAAAGTTTATATTCGAGGTGCGATCTATATTTAGAAATTATTCATTTACTATTTTTCTTTAACCGATAAACCAGTCAGTTAATGGAATATTTTCAAATGTATCTTTAAATGAACTGTAGAATAGATAAAATATTTGATAAATTAAATAAACATGATTTACTTCGTACGGAATCGAACCTTGACTCTTTCATTTTCATTTGGACGGCTTGCTTGGGTTTCATGCATCAGTCTTCCTTATCACTTTATGAAATACATATTATATTTTTATTATGATCTACAATTATATTTAATGTGTCTATGTTGGATTTCTTCATTCTTCCAGTTTCAGAAGAAGTATCATAATCTATTCATGTAAGATCTTTATTAATTTGTTATATCATTTCACATTATCTAATATAATGTTTTCCTATTTCTTACATTTATTTTTAGATACGATATAATTATTGACCCATGCTTTCACTTGTTGTGGTGTTCTACTAGACAACACACGCTCTTTCTGAATAACTTTCTGACAATTGTTTGTAGGTTATGTTATTGTAGAATGCTCTGAACGCAGCTTCCTTTCTTCTTGAGACCAACGTTTGCTTGACGTTTTACCGTATGGAGAAGTTGCAAAGGATATAGAAATAGTATAGGGATGTGATCAATATGCCATGAATTCGAGAAATTTCAGAATAAACAAAGAATTCTAACAACAAATTCACAGTATATTGTTGTTTAAATGCGTATAGGTACCACTGAAATAGGTCATTAAAAATCTCGCTTTTTTACGATAATCTTATACTAAGAGCATGTAACAGGGAAATGTTCATATGCAGTTACGTTACGAGTAATAGATCCTATCTGGAGGACTCTTGTACCCTAAAAGTCCTAGGAAGATGGCCTCTTCAAAAAATACTTTACTCATGGATGAATTATACAATATTTCAAAAGTTCTTAGAATAACACTCACGTAAAAGTTTCTTATAATAATATTTGTCAAGAACTTTAAAGTCCGTAATACAAAATACGATTCATACTCACTACTCCTTCGACATATCTCGGATTCGTTCGATTTCTCTAGTGTATTACAGTCGTTTACAGATGAACAAGAAGAATCTAAAACGGAATTATTTCGATATATTATTACGGGAGTAGAAGAAGAAGGCATATCCATTACACCATCATTATCATCATCATCATTGTCGCTATCATCTTCTGCACTGTCGTCCTCTTTACTCTTGTGCCGTCTCTAATATGCGAGCTATCTGCAGTATTTCTCCATGTGGAAGAGATTGCCTGTATATCTGTTTACGGATGTTTTCAGCATGACCCATGATTGACGTTATAATTGTAAGTCTGAAATTTGATTTCAGCAATAGCAGTAGCAATGAAGTAGCAATGTGTTTTCGTAATTGAGTTCCACGTAAAGTAGCTAGTAATGTCGCGCCACAAGCCGCAGCAAATTTTCTCATTAAAATGCAAGCTCTTAAATATCGCGAACGCTCTTTATTTACATTCGATGTGCCGAAGACATATGGATTCGTATCAGCGATACCAGCCAACTTTCGATATTTTAATATTAAATCGATCGGACCACCATTTTTATAATAAATTAACTGCTCAATAACTTGGAAACGGCTGGATCGATTTTAGTCTGCAAGTTCTTGAAATGTTAAGAAAAAAACGCATTACATCTTCTTACACCAACAGAAACTGATGTTCCATTTAAAAAAAACATGTAACGTGCTGTATCTCGAAATCAAAAGAATATAACAAAACAACGTTTGTATTTAAAATCAACCCCCCCGAAACCATACAACATTTGTTTGAAACTTTTCCTCGTATCTTCATCGGTAACGGAAATAATCGAGATTTGCACTTTCGATGAGACACCCTGTATACGCAGGTCTAATGAATATATTCAAGACCGAATAAAAATGTTGAATATCACACTTGGGAAAGCCGAAAATGGCTGAGGGGTATACATATTTTTATATATTATTATCTATATGTATATCATTGTAGCTGCTGGTATATGTCCACCTATTTTTATATTATATACATCCACCGTATAAAATTAACATATGTATATGCGTAGAAAGTTGAGAGAGAAGTGGGCATATTAAATGCGGACAGTCCGATTACCTCTACCAGTAATTATTACTTACTGACGCCAGAAGAGTGTCGGTCACAATAATCTGTTAATAAAATCTAAATTATTAAAGTCAAAGTTTCAAGATGGGCATCTCTTTTCGAAAAAATCATATAAATTCTAAGCGACACACCATTCGGAATTCAGATTCGGATTCAGTTTACCTCGTTACCCTTGCGTTCATGGAAGCTCTTCTGATTTCACGTCTGAGTCAAATCCATCTTCCAGCTCTTGAGTAATGTGGGATCTTTCGCTTTTTTCTCTTCCTTCTACGAGCAGAGTATTCCTTTGTAGTGAAGACGTGTATTCATCTCGATTCACTCAATGAATTCAATTACGGAGGTACCTGAAGCAAGGATGCTTTCGAAGAAACGATTATCCTGACCGCCCGTTGAACTTTATCTCTTCTATTCGATCACTCCTACAAGAAAGAGAACTCCTGCATCTCAAGTGCTGCGACTACTGTTCTGACTACGACTATCAATATGACGACGATGATGATAACAATCTCCTATAAGATATCAAGAGCAGCTATTATAGCTTGTGGAAGGATTGTCCGTTATCTTGACGACCTTCTCGTGAACTTGACTTTCCTTCTCTCTCGATCTCTCTGTATGCTGGTTGAGAGCGTCATTGTGTTTGACTGGTCACAAGAAGCCCGCGGCTGCGTCTCCAATCGGCGTTCGAAGAACGGTAAGGTATAGTCAATATCTGGATAACGGTTAAGGGAGAGTTTAGAGTGAGATAAGCCTCGCTAAACCCCTATGAAAAGAAGCCAGCGGGCGAATGGGAGCGCGCGTCATACATACCAAGTGACACTTAGGATAGTTTAACCCTTCTTATTTCTTAGGTATATGAGCGTCTTGGAGACTCACCGAAATCGGATTATATTTTTTCCAGCTTATAAAAGTCGAGTTGCCTCGGCCAATATCGAGCGACGAACAAAAATTTAACCTCCTTCTCCCCTTCTTCCCTTTTAACCCCTCCGCAGCTTCTGAGCTCTTCTGCTCGTGTCCCATACAAGATGTGACTCTTCAGCCAGTATAATCCTCAAAGGCTGAAAATCCTTTTAATTTTGTTTAGGTTAATTATTAGCGTTTTCATTAACAAAACAATAAGGATTCTCATTTACATAAGTCAAGGCAGGCGCTTTTTTTTTTCTTTTTTCTGGTTTTTATCTCGGCAAAAGTCGACTCTTCATTAAGCTCGCGAGGATCGCGACCCTCGGCTTTGATCGATGCCAGTAGTCATGGGAGGAACGCCTTTGTAATAGGACAGAAATAAAATATACGTCACGTAGTGCGAATTACGCTGCATTTAGTTCGACCGAGAATTATTTGCTTGAGAGTGCCCATCCGTGCCTATGCGTCATTGAGAAATTTTCGTCATTCATTGGGACTAAACGCTACCCCGTTTGACTTAACTGACGTCGACGGGAGGTCGGGGACAAAGGTTAGGGCCCAGGACTGAGATAATGGCTCGAGTGAGGGTGTTGCCAGAGGGAACAAGAGGGAACGAGAGGCAATCGGGAGGCGGAACGGCAGCTTAACTTGGCACCCCTTGACACTCCTGAACAGTCTCAAACACACAGGCACTCGAAGTAACTCGCGCTATGCTAACGGTAGGCACACCTTATCACAAATGCTGTAAGCGGCGGAAAGGCAAGAGTTAATGTATGCTGCGACACTCGCACCCTCAAACCCCGATAATTTCCCGTTTTAATTAACAGCGTTGGCACCTGTTCTCCATCTCGGTAGCGGGCAAGACGTCGCGACGCACTTCCATTGAGTCGTTCCTAGAAAGAGAATTAGAAGAATTGAATTTGAGAAATAATTGTGATAAATGTGTAAATGAGATGGATGGTGTACAAAATTACCTGCAATCAAAAGATTCGGCAGCGCCCTCAATGTCCGGATTTGCAGTGTGTATAATTTTATCATTTAGACTATAGATATGAAGCTCTAGAACTAGATAATACTTTTGCGATTGAGGATAGGGCGCACGCTCTCTCTAGTATCAGGAACTCCATTACATTAGTATAATATTTAGTACCCCATTGTTATAGTGTCACAGGAGAGCAGAATTATTGAGAAAATTTAGAGTAATTCGATAGAGCTGCAATAGCTATTCAGATGTTTCTTTAAGGTGTGTTGCATGAGGTCTGAAGTCGTGGAAGTCGATGGAGCAAGGAATCTGAGTTTGACGGGGATACTAATTAAGTCAAACAACCAACCTGTGCTTTAAATTTTCAATATTAACTGTCGGCAACTTCCCTTCCTTCCTTCGTCCCTTACCGCTTCACGTTTGGTAGTATACAATTTAAACACATGTGCGAGACATTATGCTTATTCAAGTTTACTTGGAATTAAATTCGATGTGACTAAATAGAGATCGAATAGAAAATGAGAAGGAAGCGAGATGACAGATGTAAAGCGTCAAGCGAAAGAAGGTGGGAAACAATTTTCCAAAGATATATGGAAGATTCCAGGGGCTCGAGGTGTTAGGAATCGCTATTTTATCGCAACGTATATGTGTCGCGTGGGGTGACGTGCACTGTGACCCCGAAGAATGTTCAGCGTCGATATTAGCAGATATTAGCATCCACGTGAATGACATTTTGCTTTTCTTTCTGTTCGCTGTATCTCCTGGACAGTATTCACGCTATCGTAATACGTGTTAGTCGCCGTGAATTCGATTCACGAAACCGATTGATGAGAAACAATATACATAGGTATAAACGTTCCTTCTCATTCGGAGATGCTTCACTTCATTCCTCCCTTCGATGTTCTCTTCGATATTTAGCAAAATGGCAATCCGCATTCTCAATTCGCAATTCGCAGTTCGATAATTGCAATGCCTGACAGAGCTCACCTTGCATCCCTGTTGCAGCCAATTGATAGAGGCCCGAATTTTGGTTGTATTCGGCTTGAATTCTACTAGAATTCAGCCAATGAAGCGTAGTGGGTAAAAGAGTAATAGAGAGAACGGGAGATGGAGAGGGGGAGAGAGGGGGAGAGGGGGGAGAGAGAGTATGAGTATTCAAGAAGAGCATTCGAGTTAAACGAGATTAACTCGATTTCCTTGGTAGCTCCTGGCTCATAAGCGCCAATCCGAGACCGGACATAATTGACCTGGCGTTGCCAGGCCATACAATCTGTTTTTAGAGCCAATTCTTCTTCGACTCTTCTCTACAGCTTTTCGGGAATTACCGGACAGCAGAGGACCACCCGCTCGTATTGCCTCCTCGATTACTAACTAACGAATGAGCCCTAAATTAAAGCGTGCTTTCGACGCCCACGGCAGACTCTAGTTTCCTGGCAATTCTAATTCTCATTCCCATTCTCGTTCTCACTCTTGTTCAACCACGAAAAATCCTTTAATTTGACTCTCTCGGCATTCCAGCAAACGTCACACCAATCCTCACTCGCGTTATTCGGTTCGCAATTAAATTCGAATTCCGACGGCGTACTTTTGGAATAGCCAATTGCGTCAGTCGGACTCTCCTGAATTAGCATTATCGCTGTAACCGATTGCCTGATAACCTGGAGAGGTCCTTCCTAGAGGAGTTTGGTCACGTCCTTTGAGTTTCCTGTGTCAAGGGAGGAAACGACTGTCGGGCTGTCAAATCTATTCACACAATTAATTTCACTGTTTGGATACTCCTTTTCGTTTGAACGCCTGGTGAAGTTTCTTGCCTTAGTTGTATCGTTAGATTAGTTGAGTAGGTGGCGCTGAGAGTTTATTCGAAGAATAGTGTGCGATGGTGACGATGGCAGTATTTTCCGTGAAACGTTGTTGAAACGCGGAAAGGTAGTTTAACAAGAACGTGATTCAATTTGGTAAATTTCGATTGGAAGTTTTTCAATGGGCGCGTATTTGTGGAGCATCGGTCTAGACTTGGGCGTCGATACGCGCCTCAGCGTGGTGTCATAGCGTAAGATGTTAAAACGCAAGTCTCTCCGTGGCGATCGAATGCAGGTAATTTCCGTTTCATTAAGGAAAAAAAATCCAAATAGAAGAGCAAAGTGTTGGACGGGTCGCGTGGCTCAGAGCCGAGAAAAGTTCGACGACGGGAATCTCTAATTAAATGAAATCTGGACTTAATTCAGTGGACTTTAGAGGTGTTTAATGGCGCGTGAGGGCATGGTATAATGGTGAAACTGTAGAATGAGAGAATCGAAGACTGGAAAGAGAGAAGAATGGAGATTAGTAGGACATCTTATCGGAAAAACACTATCGATTCCCGTTGCCAGTGGCGCTAGCACGTTTGTGATTTGTTGGGAACTTTGTCGTTGCGCCCTACTCCACGTTAATACTTCGTGTTTCGTGTTTATTGCTTTTTACAGTGAATGGCTTTCCTTCTGTTTTATTTTACTTTCTTATTTTCTCTTGTTTACTCTCTCCCCCCTCTCTCTCTCTCTCTCTTGTTTCTACGCTAATTCTAGTTTCATCAAGGGTCACCCCGAATATAGACTACAGAAAGGTGAACGTCAATTTCGATCTCGGTTTTGACTTTGCTCTGGCCGTCCTCCGCTGACCTAATGATGCGTATTGACGATCGTCGACGCAGTCCCCGGAGTCCATACAATATTCATAATTTCTCGTTTACCTTAGTGACTGACATACACGCTCTCATCCCTTAGTGAAATTGTTCCCATGAATCGAATGTCGATAATATCGACAGTCGACGACAGAGTTCAATGCATTTCATGACAGACCAATTGCTACTTGGAATCCTTTACGACTCACTCGGGTCCTTTGACTCGAATCGACAAAGATGTGACGATCGCCGTTCCGGTAGGGTCATGATAGCTAATAACTCAAATAATTAGTTGAAAGGAATCAGTGTCATTCACTATAGTATAGTCATACTACCGATGGCACAGAGGATGAACTGTGGAAGAACCGAGTTAGCGCCGCAGTGAAACCTCTGAAAAACTCCGAAACAAACTCAGCCGTGCTTAGGCGCCTCGGTTTATTACCGCCGTGAGTTCTCAGTTCAGAGTCCCGATCTAGAGTGTGCCAAGAGGGTAGTCAACCGACTAGTTGCCAATGTGGAAAAAGGGGGATGATTGCAATTACACCACCTCGTAAACCGATCAAGCACATTTACAGTTCCACTTAGGATCTTGCGCCTGCAAGATCTCTCTCTCTCTCTCTCTCTCTCTCTCTCTCTCTCTCTCTCTGTTTCTTTAAAAAAAAATTTGGTTGAGGCTATTTGAAGTCATAGTCCAGTGTGAGTCGATACCTTAAGATAGTTTGCTAAAAAATATCCAAAGTCAAATAAACATCTACATATAATTTGTTTTGAATCTATAAATAAATGTAATAATACAGCCGATTATATTACTAAAAAATGAGTTAATAATGTTACACAATAATTGTCCCTATAAGGACCTTATAATGCTTTCCAACATTTATTATACATATGCACGACCTTTGATTAGTACTAATTGTTAATAGTACCATCTGTAAATACGTTTTCACGCTTGATAATCGAGGCTAACCCTTCGATAGCTTGTAATTACTAGCAATTAATAGCATCAAGTATGCGTAATATTACTAAATAGAAAATTTATAAAATACGCACTGTTAGATATTTCATAAAACAATTGAAAGTGATGTTAAAAAGTTAAAGATTTCCTCAGAGGTTATTACCTTGCTATATTTCTCTAACTGACTGCGTACAAATAAAGGCATTCCAATGAAGACAGAGGGAGACACCATATGTATACTTTCGACACGTGATTTCTCCATAACTGCATGGTAAATAACGTTAAATTGTGATGACTGATCAGCAAGCGCCTTAGATAGCAAGTTTTCCACTAATGTTTTTCAATACGAAAGTCAAGCCTCAAACTTTTACGTAAAATAAAGATTTTCGGTCAAATTCAGTCATATTCTCCTTCAGTTCAATTTTCAAACTCTTATTAATTAATATCCCATAAACTAGACAGTAGAACACATTTTGATTTGACGTAACGCTGCAGGAACTTTTTAGATTGAGTCCAAAAAATATGGGGTCCAGCTTGTGAGAATTTTTTCGTGAACTACCTTTAAGCTCCTTCAAAAAACCCAGACTGGCTATGTTGAGTTTTGACGCCACAAGCGAGAATACGCATTTTTCACCTTTCATAGAACCTGTCCACTTTCCGAGAATTACTTTTGATGAATTTTCTTCTTCATATGTCATTAGCTGTCATCTATACTCCGTTTAAGTATCCTGAACATATATGTAATCTTAAAAATGCACTGAAAAAGAAAGATCGTATGTCCCTATCTCACGTCTGTCATGCGTCTCGTACATATTCACTGGTCTACAATATTACACGCGTACTACATTTTTAGCACAATGAAAAAGCATAGATCTGGGTAGGTGGACGAAGAATACATTGTATTGCAGTTTAACAATTGAAATATGTAAAACGACTGGAAAGAGCAAGAAATAGTTCCAATCTGGGTCCGGAAGACCTTTAAGAGGCGCCTGGTTTGTAACAGTAAAAAACAGGCATATTTTGAAAATTTGTTTTAGAAAATATCGAAAAGTGGGTTAAATTGAGAATTCATACGTGTTTTCATTAATGTTTATAGGGTTTGCATGAATTTTTTGATCAAATATATATAATACTAAATATAGTGTCAGTTGAAGACAACTTGGTATCAGAAAAAAACTTTTTTATTTTGCTTGAAGGGATTTCTCCTCTTCAAGACCTTTTAAACGAAAACTGTTTACATGGTTTTATTCTATTTGAATGCCTCTATGACAAGGACTACTTCAAAATACAAATATTCAAAAACAAGATTGGTTAATAAAGGGGCATGCACTTTATACACGTATATTGTTAAAACTTTTAAGCGATCGGTTCAGCAACCTCACAAACCAGACACTCCTCTTAAAGATGGCTATTCGATCAATTTTTCCAAGATGCACGTTTAAAATGATAGTAAATAAATAGCCAAGATCTAGGCTCTGCATGTTCTGCGTTCGGATTCCGTGCGCAGTACGCATAGTCATAAATTGTCTTCAGTAATCATTCTATACAAATTTAAATGGGAGTTTCTCCACTGTAAAATATTTATTTGTTACTTCAATCATAAAAATCTTATGCAAGTGCGATTAACAACTATGGGCACGCATCAAATAAATATTCCTATAATGGCCGTACATCGGTGTATTATCAGGGTCTAATATCGGACTCAACAATTTTTAATGTTAGCACTTATGTAATCCATGTATGAAAAAGATTTTCTTATGTCTAGCCTGTGAGATATATGCATTCAAAAATGTCTCATGCGGCAAAATTGCGTAATTAGTTAAATTGAGTATAGTAGATACGTATTTCTTAACTCTTTAGCGCCTAACATTATAATTCAAACCAGCAAAAGTATAGTCTTCCATCATTGGAGGGGGGGTCAAGGTGTAACTGAATGTCAATGTTTCGTTAGTTTAATATACATATTTGTGATACTCCCTTTGATCCCCTGGGAAAACTCAACTATAAAAAAAATTAGAAATACAAGTGAGTGTTAGAAATATGTAATGCTCGTCGCTAAAGATTTAAGCAATAGTCAATTAATGATTGGTAGTTTATTTCAATCCTATTGAATTGAGGTTTTAATTCATTTAATAATATAATAAAAATATCGGGGTAAATACGTTTGCTTTAAGATATCTTTCAGGTTATGACGGCATAAATTTCAAAGATTTAAAAAACTAACGCGTGGCACTCTGCAACATTTTCTGCGACAATTTCTCTTTTCGTTAAAGTTCAAACATTATTTAAGGAAAGTCTTAGGATTAAGTGAAGAAATAATTAAATGGTACTCGCGATATTAATGTATATTGCTATATTGTATACTTTATTTGCCGGATTCCATATAATGAGCTTATATTTACGTCAGTCAAAATCAAAATATCTTGTTCTGCAGAATAGTATAAAATGAAAATATCATCTTATCATATTATACTTGTATAACACCTGTACTGAAGCATATCTTCAAACAATGATCACTGCAGCTTCATTTATTATCCTTACTATGCAAATTTCTATAATAAACTATGCATACATATAGGCAATACTGTATTACGTTTGACGAGTTCTGAATATCTTCACAATAGACCGCTAACCTCCCATAGGATTTACTTATAACAATAAGCGGACAGACTTGATGCTAATATTTCGAATGATTAGAAAATTCAATTGGTTCGATGTATCGTTTAAAATTAAAGATAATCTTTTAATAAAGTTAATTATTTTAGATACAAAATTATTAATGAGATTCTTTGAGCATTTGTTACAAAAATCACCTTTTTGGACTAAAACAACAGTGCAAACAGTTGTAACTTCGATGATAATTTGAATTTCAATATCTAGTGTGTTTTAAAATATTTCCAAAAAATCTATCTTTGAAAATGTGTAAAAATAAAATCGATTTTTTCAGAACGAGACCCCTTAAATAATGTAGATTATTTAAATAATCTAATAGTGTATCTTTATCCAAAATAATCTAAACCAATCCACAGATTAGATACATAATGTATTTTAGAAGTTGTTAAATCCGACCTTACGGTAATCTATAGACTGGGTTAAAGTTCTGTACTACATATTTTTATCAGAGCCTCGCAAAGTTATACATATATACATTGACTGCCCACTTTGGTTGCGGATTGAGTGTTTTATATTCTACCACTTAGCAAACGAATTTTCGCTTAAACACTCACTAGTGTTGAAATAGAATCGACCGATTAGACTTAGGAAATCTTCGAAAGGGCAGCCATGAAATTGAGTCAAGTAGAATTTGATCTAAAATTATATAGAAGATCGTGCAAGAAACTTTAGTATAATGCTTGTGTCGATGCCGCGAAATTTGTGATTTTTGCTTTTGTACACTGTATACTTGTATAATAATAGTTACAGTATGCTATGAGACGTTAGGCTGGAGTTAAGTGAAAAACTAAGTTTACTAAAAAAAAAAAAAGACAAATACTAGCACGTAGCGAGTATACGGACTCCGCGATGAATATGGCGATATTCCGAAATCAAACACAGACCTTGTGTCAAGGAGAGTCAACGAAAGAATAAAGTAGTTCAAACGATATAATTACAACAGGTAGGATAATCTTTACTTTAGAGAACTGCTAATAAGATATTCCTTTTAAGGCTGGTCGTGTGCTGCTTTCAATTTATTTATTTAGGCGATTGTGTTTACTCCACTTAATTTTGCAGTTCTGTCCAGTACCGAAAAAAGTAGCAAAGCAAAAGAACCAGTTCCCCTTTTGTATCTGCCTTCAGACAGGTGGACAGTCGGGAATTAGAAAGAAAATAACCATAGTCTGTAAGGACGAATATTCCTTAACGAATCCCGATAGACATGACGAATTGATTTGTTATCACTGTATAAAAAAAAATAAGTATTTCGGATGGATTATTCGAAGAAAGTATGGAGAATGAGTGGTGTAAGTGATTTAGGATTGTGACGAAAATAAGTTATACGTAATGTCTTTGACCTACTTATATCAAAATATTAGTTTATTAACGACACATACAACAACTAAAGTATTACAATACTAAGTTTACTTTAATACTAATTGTAAGTTTCAAATACAATTTATGCTAAATTAGGCTTATATCTTGGAAAGTATTTATGACTATATTGATAGTACTCAAATATATGTAGTATGAGGCTATTCATGACAACCGCACTACCTAAAATTGGTTCTCTCATAGGTGTCAAATGAACATGCAAACTTCAGGTAATACCTTTGTCGCGAATAACCCTGTAATCTGTAAAACCACATGATATGGTTTTCCAGGTCATGTGAATTATACGGGTTCGAGCGAAGATCGACTGTCAGAAACTTAGAAAATCAGTAGTTGGAACAGTAAACAATGCAAGAGGAATTTTGTTTTTAATATTAAAACAAAGAGTTATATTCTCCTATACGGTGTATCTATTTTATGAATGCAGGGCCAGCCAACACGATGCTGGGTGTCAGCATTAACTCAGACGAAGCTAAAGTAAAAACTGAAAGTTAAAGCAGCGAGAAAGAATTAAATTAATTCTTTATATTTCTCACAGGGGTAGCGAAGGATCAAGTATACAAAACCTATGAGATACTATGAATCGCACTGTCAAAATAGGTGCATTAGGTGAATAAGTTCAACCCAGTTTTTATAATGGACTTTGAATAAAGTGGAAAATTTATATCAAAAGCACCAATTAACAATATCTAGATTCTAGAATGTGGTCGAAAGGTTGGCTTATGTATTAAAAATGATCGGAATTGTGACAGTGAAAACTGCATGATGTATATAACTAGAAATCAAATATGTAAATAACATCTATATGTATATCTTGAAGAAGATCCAAAAATATATTCAAGACCTAATTTAATTGGCTTTCAAATGCGAAAATAAAATTTTTCTATGGCACTTCACATTGTCATATCTTTGAATTAGTCTTAATTAATTATTTATATTATTTATTGTTCTATAAGAACACTATAAGATTTACACTATGTGAACATTACAATTACTTTTTCGCACACTCTCTTACGCATTCTTATAATGTCATGCAATGTTTATTGTAGATCGACCCGGAAAGTATGTTTGTGATTATTTTTTCTATGCTTGTTTCTTAGAGACAGGGATGGCTGAAATTTCAGTACAGTCGATCGCACAATGTGGCTGGAAATGACAGTCCAGTGGGAAGTAAGGGGAATAATGATTCAGAATGACACGTGATCACTATGATCCCTATTTGCTGAAATTCACCATTTATAGGAGCAATTGTGACTCAGACAGCTACCGATCGCCATGAAGTTGGGAACCGAAATCTTTGGTACAATTTAAACGGGAATCGAGGAGATGCCTAACAGTTCCGTGCATGGCCGCTTACGGTCTATGGCGCTCATACGCTATTCTCAAATTCATTTTCAGATTCATCTAGATTCATCTCGATATCTTATCTAGGTAACTTATTATCTACATCAAAGTTGCAGGTAGTATCTCTTCTCTTTCGCTCGACATTGTATGACCTGGTCATAGATAGTAGTTACTTATATTACATATTGAGTTCGGTCCGCTTTCCGTTAGATGGACCCCGATTACATCTGGTGTTACAAAAAGAAAATTACAGGTAATTTTTTCATTTACCGGTCGATCAACGTATCAGCCGATCATGGTTGATTAAATCGAAATCCACAAGTATGAAAGTGCCCTCCCCTTCCTACTACTGTGTAACTGTACCGCCCTAGGCGAAAATGTACAAGGAATAATTGTGATCTTCCACCGAGAAAGCCACTGCTTATATCCTCGGAAGGAGTACGTGACTTTTTGTGAGAATAATGATTTTCTGGTCCCGACGTTGTAACTTTAAATATAATTAAATATATTTATTTAATTTAATAGGATTAACGATTACTTTAAATGCCGGTTTCTTGGTATTTATATTGTGTTCGTCGCGTACCGTTCGTATACACCTAAAAGAGTATTTGTTTTGATTTCTATTATCCAACTGTAATTGTGATTGGTTTAGGGTTCACGGAATATTAACATTTAGAGAATCGGCGGGAATTTTTCCGGAACCTTAAAAAATCGATATAGTAGGATAAAGTTTTTCAGTGGATACACCTGGTATATGTCAGATACCACTTTCGAGGCGGTATAACGTCTTCTGGTAGTTCGAAAGTTAGGAAACAACTTTTAATATTTTTTCTTCAAAAATATCTACTACATCAAGAGACTTACTAAAAATTAGAGATTTAGGGATCATATTTCCTATTCCTTTATCGACGTCATTGTGAAAGAACGATATGATTTTTTAGGAAATTTATGATTTAGAATGTTGTATGAGGTACGGTTATGCACAACCATAATGCTATGCACTTCTATGTGGAGCTCTTGATGCATCCATCATTCGAAAATGGGTACATGATTAGGAAAATGGATAAATGATGGAGAAGTTCAAGGACAAAACGTTACAATCTATTCCATTACTTTTAATAATTCCATTACATATGTCCTAGTACTAGCAGATTCAGTTTGACAGGCTTTTTATACAATCTTTATCTTTTAGACTTCATTTCCTTTATGCTTATAAGTGTTTGGTTAGTTAAAAATCGAAGATTGAATATACTGAATGAATTTATGCTGCTAACCGCCATTTATATTTAAATTTATGCACGCCTCATCTCATGTAGGATTTACAGATCTAAGGGAAACGGCCCCAGGTCTATGGGTCGATTATTGACTTCTCAACCTTAGGTCCATAATTTGCAGATTTTAAATTAATTGATCTTCAAGTTGCTGATTTAAGGCCCATGAACAGACTAGTATTAATTCGCCAATTGTTGGTATGTTCATGTCGGGCCGACCTTCAAACTTCCATTGATCTGTCAATATATGATCTATTAAAGCCAGGTCGTACTTCAACCTATCATTTATTCACCGACCTTCGGCTCGCTATCGGCGAATTCATCAATCCATCGATCATCAATCAATCTTTGGTTTACCAATGTTAAACCGATTACCGACCAATTTTTGATTCGCTGATTTGAGACCGATACTTAGTCCATCATTGACCAAACTAGTCTTTGGTTTGCTAATATAAGTCTAATATTTTGTCCAACGCTGAGTTTGCATTCAAGACCAAAACTTTTGGTCTATAGATGAATCCAAGAGTGGATTTTTGCTGAAGACCCACTCTCGACCCCAAAATTACTTGAGCAGAGATTGGGGTTGCTATCCAACTCATACATCAGATACTCTCCAATTTGTACTAGATAAATTCTTTAGTTAAAGATTATGTCACAGCAAGATAGGAATTTTTTGTATAAATTATTTTTCAACCTCTGTCTATGAGCTACTTAGCCAAAAATTTATTACTTGTAAATGGCGTAAAACTACCGCAAAATATCATGTAGTCATTACCTCTGTATTGACTAGCCAATTTGATTTGTGAATTACAAAGTGAGGTTATCGCTCTGCGGATAATTCATTTAGCTCTTGCCTAGATAGCATCTACTTATACTGACATATACATATAGATGGCGCTGAAACGTATTGAATTTATTTTGTAATGATAAAAGAAGTGACATAAGATGTAGTACAACAGTCTAAAGGTTGAATATGAAATTGAATAAAGAAAATTTTAAAGATATTATCCAAATAATCAATTCAGTTCCATTAAAACTGAATTTCCAACAACGTCAGTTAATTATTTTCTTATGTGGGAAATTAAAATTTTACAAGCAGTAAGATAACGTAATGGACAGTATCACAATCTCATCTCGCAAAGGTTTTAGGATCGAATCTCGTCTCCAGCAAGCGATTTTTCGGTCAAAGAAAATAAGTAAAATTATTGATAGACCTAAAAGTGAATGATTAGACTGTAGCCGTTGGTTAATTTGACTTGATAAGAATGAGGTAAAAGTAAAATCGACTACCGGATGGGATTTTAGGCATACCTTGAGCACCGATCGTTTGCAGGCCCACCCAGTGGTGAGCTTACTTTGAGGAGCAATTCTCGACCTATCATCGTGATCGATCGTAAGGCCAATATTAGATGGCAATATAGAACCGCTATTATTATCGAATGGTTGGTCGATAATCGAACCAATGCCGAAAGCCAACATTAAGGTGTGAGTTTGGACCGAATGTCGACTCGATCCGATTCCACTGCATGGGGATATATACCATTTTACACTAAAATATTGCCTGTAATACAAAATAAATCCTTGTCACCACAAGAAGTTGTATTTCTTAGTATGTGTAAACCGTTTTTAATAATTTTATTATTTACGGCGCCGATTGAACTACTACTTGTTTCATTAGTAAGCTACTGGATTGTTTCGATAGATTGTGAAATATTTCACGAAGCACTCGTCTCAATTCATCCAGCCCACGATAGAAATTCATCTTATCGCTCGTCAATGAATTTACATTTACGCTTGAGTGGATGAGCAATCTCTTCCCACAGAAAGATATAGTTTACACAAGGTTATCCAATGAAAATGTTCCCAGACCGATTTGACAGTAGTCACATCGTTGCCTTCATTTAATAGTAAAATATATTGCACGATAGATTTGCAAAATTTTAAAGTTTGACATTCCAAAATAACATCTACGATGAGTGTGAAAAAGTGTGACATCTGTCGTTTCTGGAACACTACCAAAGTTTATCAGCTATGGTCTTGCTCGACCATTTACTTATACTTTCTTCCCTATGTTGCGTAATTGTCTATCATTATATCGTCAACTTGTAGTAATAGTTCCATTTTGAAGGGTCATTTATCTGTCCTTATGAGCTACATTTGAGCTGTCCTTAAATGCGACATTGATTTTCACACCTGACTACATATATGCAATTCCAATAGTATGGCAGATATATTATAACAAGAAAACGTTGAATCCAATAAGGAAATTGATGCAATGTTACCATGTTGTATTTTGTTTTATAAGAATTATATGTATTTTTGCTGCAATAAAAAATAGCACTGCTAAAAAATGCATGGGCATATCTAAATAAGAATTGCGTAGGAGTGGATAGGAGGCTGAACTTGATAGAGAAAAATCATAGCTATCGAGTAGCAGTGAAATTTTTCTCAACTTAAGCAAAGAAAACGAAGCAAGTTCAGGCCGAGAAACGGCGAATACGAGAAGCTGGGCTACGCGTATAAATCCTATTTCCTAAGAAATTGCTTCCCGCTTGCCTACACTTACGCGCTCTTGCCTTTCTTCCTTTTCTTATTCTTTTTTCAGATTCCGCTTTGCAAAGTCGCGAGGTTTTCGCTTTCTTGAGATGGAGTTAACTACGACGTCATAGCGTCTCTCCCGGTGCACCCGTCTGTATGCAATTGCCCGTTGCCGAGATCTTATAACGGCTGCTAATAGGATTTGCTTGGCATTGCGCACGAACATTTTTTTCCTGACAAGTTCCGAACAACGAACCGTGAGATAGGAAAGGAAATTTGCAGTGCAGACTAACGTCCGGAGAAACGAGCTGTCGTGTTGTACGTTCAATTGTGACGGAGGGACATATCGGGTGAAATATGACAGAACGAGAGCAGACGGGAGAGAGTGTTAGAGATAGAGAAATGAACAACGCGAAATAAAAGAAGGATTTAGTAGAGATTCGGGTGGAAAAGTCTGCCGACGCGTTACCATCAAAAATATATCACGGCTTCAAAATGAAACCGCGGGCAATTCACCGAGGCGGAGGCTGTCTAATTTAATTTGCTCGGCTGTTTCCCCGGCTTTCTCTTCCTATTCCGGAATTCCGGAGGACGAGGAAAAGCAGGAGTATAGGGATAGGAGAGACAGGAAGGTTAGAAGGAAGAGGAGAAATGGGTGGGTTTGCGGAAAGTCGTGGGAGGGGAAAGTGAACCCGCATTCGCACCTTCCCGACAATTTGACGCATTCGTGGTTTCACCACGGCTCGCTGCCTTACGAGGCAGTAAACATGCGGTCCCGGTTTTGGTTTTAGCCTGGGTTTTACTCACCATTCAAACTCTGCATCCTCCTCGAGGTGTAGAAATCAAGAAGCCTTCGCCGTCTAACCCTTATTCCTCTAACAGCATTTCGACTCCCGCATTTGATAGCACCATTTTGCAATTATCTCATTGAGGGTAACGTAAGCAAGGAGTTACACAGCACACACGGCAGCCCCTTAAACATCTGCTCTCTCGGCGGCTAGGCGAAAGCCAGAAACTCTTGCACTGTTGATGTAAATTGATAGAAAGAGGGAGGAAATTAACAAGATAATGAGGGGGGGGGGGGGGCTTGTGTCTCCCATTGACTGTGCTTACTAGAAATGATATAGTGGTACAGAACAGAAAGTTCAGTCAGAGAGAAGAAAGGACAAAAATGAAGAAATTAACGAAAGGGAGAAGTTAAGAAACTTTACCCACGTAAAAGGCTGTGGTTTCGCGAAACGGACTTTAACTTTCCCGCAGAGGCTGTTTCAGGAAAATAGCGTCCTAAGAACTGGAGAAACTGCCTGAAAATGGTAATTATTTTTTGGTCGGCGGTGATTGTTCGCGTTCCCTCGTGCAGTCTTCCGCTGCTTTGCGGATAATCTTCTTGGGCTTCGGCTTTGATGTCTCCTGATGCCCTGCGTTTTTTCACGTTTGCTTACATTAGGGCATAGGTCATAGGTAATAAATCTCTTGTAACCTATAGAATAAGGAAAAACATTAAAGATAGCAGTGATAAGATTATTTAGTTAATTAGGAAGTTTATGGATTTGATAAGTCATGTATACTATAAGTTATATTGATACTACGCACTACTCATCTCAATCTTCTCATACTTTTTTCGAGATATGTTTCCAATAAATTCTTCTCCAATAGCAATCATTAATCTTACAACGGACATTCCAAACTCTGCCCGAAGCTTTTCGCAACGCGACCTTAAACCTATATACCTTTCGTTAAATTTAATTTATCGAACATGTCGCTACGGCAACTATCCAACCTTGTGTTGTCCCATGTAAGGGTCGTTGTCATTTGCCAGAAAATCAATGTCAAGAATCGTCATTTACCAGAAACGACAGCTGCCCGAACGCTACTTGTGTTCCTGTTGCTTTCTACATCTAACTGTGCGACTATACCT
Source organism: Cephus spinipes (assembly GCA_963971525.1). Taxonomy (NCBI): domain Eukaryota; kingdom Metazoa; phylum Arthropoda; class Insecta; order Hymenoptera; family Cephidae; genus Cephus; species Cephus spinipes. Next base: position 7,086,008 of record OZ020578.1, on the reverse strand, counting down.
ATTGGCCCGTTCAACTGCTGCAAGTAATAGGAATGCGAGAGACGTTCGAATGCTGCCCTTTCTGGAAAATGACGATTCTAATGTAGAAAATTATCGGGGTAGTTCAGCTAAAATATGGATCCTTTATAAGCATTAATAAGATTTCCAAAACAAGAGCTTTTCCTATCAGTAACTAACTAGGCCCTAATTGGGCCTAATTAAGACATCCATATTAATTTATTGTGGGTTTCCCTGTTAATGCTTAACTAGGCTCAAGTTAGGAATTAGTTGGGTATATACGATAAAAATATCGGGGACATACTCAGTAACGCTCACCTGGAAGCCGTTTACAATTTTGGTATCCATTGACGACGTTTGTAGTTAGTTTTATGAATAAATAGAATACGAATCGTAATTATAATATTTACTTATCGTCATATTTCTTAGCTGAAGTAACATTTATAAATTCGGTTGGTGGTTCAGTGGGCATAGCATGTCGACAATCGTAAATTCGACTCCCTCTCCAGGCGTCACAAATAGGTGTGTGTCCACCAAAGAGCAAGGGGCCGATCCATGGACGGAACACGAAATAGGAGAACGTAATCGGAAAGGCGGAATCGTAAAAGGTCAATCAACCAAAATTTTCATTTCAAATTTTAATTAATAGGATCTGAGATATTTAATATTGTAGAAAATAACTTAATAACTGATAATTCTACTAATTTTATATAATTTTGAATTATTTTTAGTAAATATATTAAAGTTATATGAAAAGTAAGGTTAGATTTTTGTTCCATTTTCTGCAAAATACACTCTACGGGAACCCAGCGTATCAAAGTTTCAAACGGAACGATCTTCCTTGGTTGACGTCCCACCATTCCGCCTTTCCGATTCAGTTCTCGGATTTCATGTTCCTTTTTCAATTTGATCGTAATTATAAAATAATGCCATTACGTCAATCGTATATTTGATACATTTTAACGAATTTTAATAAATTGTCTATATTCTTGTCCCACTGGACGGGAATTAAAACCTGGGTCTGACCAATAAGCCGATACTTACCCAAATTACGACAGCCTACATAGAACTGAGATAATGAAGCTTGGCATTTTCATATAAACCCAAGGTAAATTTACAATGTGGGCCTATTTTCTTATCAGGGCGAAATAACTTGGCACAATTGATCGTTTAAGCAAAATTTCTATCCGGGTTTTGGCAAATGACCATTCTAGACATCGAAGGTTCTGGCGAATGTCGTTTCTGGAAAATGGTAGCGACCCCCAATGGAAATGGCCAGAGAGCATCGCGAACATCGGACTTTTCGAAATGTGCTAAATTTTACTTCCGTGAAATCGCAGCAATATATTTCATTGGTATGAATAATGCATAGGTTATATAATTCAGGTAGCGTGTGCACTTGCAATGGCGTTTTCGCAGAGGCGTAGACATGTCGAGACGATGCGATGTAGCAACATTGGGGGTATCTAATGAATATTCATTCGCGTCCAGCAGAACGCCGATGCTAAGAGCCGTGTTATACTTCACTGTCGTATTTAGTATTTGTCTCAAGCTCAAACTGTGTCCGCTCTTCACTTTTCATTGGGACTTATAAAGAAAATCAGAATTTCTGCAAATTTATTCAAATCATCTGTAATCTTCGTATTTCGTTTATAATTAATATTATAAATTTCATAAAGAATTTTAAGTAACTTAGCCAACCGTATAAATACGCCACCTCCGTTCATCATACTTTATTAAAAATATTAATATTTAAATAGCTCTTTGCGTTATGAACCAATACCAACCAACGTTAAATCTCTATAGATTATACATGAAATTATCGAGACTGTCAAATTCCACGTGTAAAAGCTTAATATAATCAAATCATTCTGATAAAATTGATAATATTGTTTATCGAGTCGAAGGGTATTCTGTTCTTTCTCCTACACATTTTACTAAATCAAAATAATTTTTTAGCTTTAACATAATTTTTGCATATTCTCTTCTACATGTAACTTTCTTCCGACGTAAGCCATAAGCAATAAGCTGATTGTTTCACTTTGCTACACGAGATTTTTCCCACTTGTTGGGAGCTTTCTACTGTTTAGTGCTATATTGTTAAGGGGGGAAATGCAATTGAAAGTATTAGAAATCCATGATTTTCGGGAATTTTTTTGAGAAGTTATGAACTCTCGCATTTATTTATACGTATTTTAGACTAACGAATCATATTTTTTTCATTGCACAATAATATAAAATGACCGACATATCGCCACCTCTTTCCGGTAGGTCCGCGTGCAAGTTACAAATTGTCCGAAACTGTAGATTTCCTTGTATCCATCTGAAACAAACTAAGTAGTTGAAAAAGGTCTTATTTTTCAGATTCATATTCATGAAAATTGAAAATTGGAAGACATAAAGTTTTGAAAATAAAAGTTTATTTTTGACGTTTTCTGGTTTCATTTTTTGTAATAATAAATTATCTTTTTCAGTGATTTTTAAAAACAATTAGGTTCATATAGAAGGTAATTATGTTACAAAGTGGTGTTCAAAATTTCATTGAGATTCGTGAAATAATTTTTAAGTGAAATTTCCCGCCAATTTCACAAATGATGTTTTGAGAAAATCGCGTTCACAGTTTTGGTAAGTGAAAAGTGGATAATATTTATGACTTAACGGCTAATCAACGATTTCCGAGGCATATAATAATCCTTCACCGTCCACGTACAACTAATGTTCCTCGATTAGCTTCTCTCTGCGTGCTTTATGAGCTGCCTTGGAGGATAGCGATAGAAGAACAGTGTATTTTTTCCACTGACTCCCAATGATTATCCGTAGCTTCACCATACTTACAACAGTAAAATGAAAGCATATTCTTCATTGAAAAGTCTAGTATTTCAACTATTTTTTATCTAGAATTCAGGTGCTTCGAAGCTAAGTGCCAGACGGTGGAATTAAAACTTCCATTCGGATTCTGCGTATGGCCATCTAAACATCTCTGGAGTAACTCTCCCGTAGATAAATCTTCGTAAATCGAAAGGATATGTGAAAAAAGAGAGGACAACAAAAGCTAGGAAGCTCCGCTTCGAACGAACGTCTATACCTGCTGCACGGTGCAGAACCCTAACGCCGTTCGACAGAGATTCGTCACGCTCAGAAGTTATAACTTTCTTACTTCTTCGAAATTCATTTTAAAACTTTGGATTCATAATCATGGGAAGTCGTACTAATATTTTCCGCGAAAAATTTTATTTTTTGAAAATTCTATAATAATTGGATCCCCCCCCCCAGACTCCTGTTCACCTATTCTACATAAGCACGTATGCGATCGTATACTAAGCATGAACGATGTCTTTGAGTGGAGATGGAGACCGATCGACACTCGGTAATGATCTCCACTTCAAGAATGGTTGATGTCCACAGTATAGTGAGTGCTGACGTCATAACTTGAGAATTCTACAAAATCGTTATTCTCCTTTATTTTCAATTAGATCATGAAAATATGTACTAAACTATCCAAATCTGGCTCTGCTCAATTTAGGATTCAAGAGTTTTTTTCCCCAATAATAATGTATTAAAAGATTGCATGTATTATCAGACCGGTCACACTGCCACGGGGATCACCATTACGCCTATTTAATCCTGGTCGCTGTTCTTTAAATTACAGGATAAGTGAATTTAGTGAAAGCTCAATCGGATTTCTTGGGATATGTGAGTATTGCGTATCATCGGGATCTCTCGCTATTACTTTTGAGAGGATTCTCACCCATTGGCATTGCCAACACAATTCTTGGTGCCCGGTTTTGTTGCATATTTCTAATGTGTGGGGGACATAGAGAGGCATTTGCATTTCATATAAAAGCGTCACAGTCATCATACAAATTTTTGCCATTGTTTTTTAAATTGTCTGTACAGGAATATTTTAATATTATAATAACGACCTTATTATCATTATTGGAAAATGAATTAACGGTATGCTGTCCTCTCACGTTGCCATGGCTACTGGAATGCACCTTTCGAAATGGCATTAACTTAGAGGAATAAAATAATAATAAGTCCACAACGAAATAACCTTCCGATTGAAGCACTGCACAATGCGAGAGAGCAATATGAGATTGTATTCGCGTCAATTAGATTTTCTTAGCCGTTAATTAGGTATTTAAAATTCTTATCGCTAGATACCACATTTGTCTTTCCCATTTGGATACAAATGAAAAGGAATTTATAATAGTTCGAACGTTCTAATCTGTTATGTTGTTCACTAGCAAGCTTTCAACACTCCCAATCCATCATTGGGAATTTTAATAAATTCTTATGAATAATGGGTATTTAGGATTACATTGTTACGGAGAAGTGGAGCAAATCAGTTCTGGGCCGTCAGGTGAAGGGCAGACATATAATCGATTTATAAATCATAAATGCAGATAACTTGGCTGGCCAGCTATCACACGGCACTTTATAATTAAAATCCGTCACATTGCAAATCGAACTCCGAAAAACGCTATTCCATTGCGTCCATTATGATTTAATTCATTGTCCGAACCAATATCCAATTACCAGGCTGTAACTCGCGCTTGTAACATTGGTTAATTTTCCGAAAATCACTGACGCGGCGACCTAACCAAATTAATTGAAGGCAATAATACTCAGCGACAAGATATTATTCAATTGGAAAACGAGGTCTTTTTATAATTTTGAGACATATGAATTCACAAAATCTCTTTAGGAAAAACGAAAATAAATTTATTTAACTGAAAGAAATTGAAGATGAACGAACGAGGAACTATGTAAATTTGCCAATTGAGTTCCAGGGACGCGGGTTCACGTGGCCTCGCAGAGGGTTGATGCCTACAACGCAAATGGCTCCATAATGCGTTAGACTTTTTTTCATGGCTCCGGCAGATGCTACTAAATACAGGCACATCCCGCGAAATAACAGTCAAGGTCCCTTTATTGCTATTGGGGGGTTCGGTTTTAATGGAGGTAATCATCCGTAAAAATATGCCAGCCAAATGAATTCCGACCATTAATTCATCGAAGCACACATGATTATGGTTACTCTGGTTTACACTCGGCTAATGGCTGCTGCTGCAGCTGCCACTAAGTCCAGATCAAAAACAGAGCATGTCAATATTAGACGCGTGGCTTTTGCGATGGACGGCCGTACACAAATCATCTCCTCCCTTGTTCCTGCAGCGTTTAGCTCTGATCCTTTCAAGGAAACAGCAGGGGCATGGTGTTTCTCATCGTCGAGCGAATCATAGCATTTAAAGGAAACGTGCAGGATATCGAGAAAGAAGCATATTTTCGATACTCTGGGAATAAAACTCGTGCTTAGTTCGTAACTACTATTCTTCCCCCGTCTCCCCTTTCAGCATTGCGCCACGTATACCACCCATGTGAGCTCCAATTCTCTTTCCTTGTGTAACACTATAGGAATATCAAATTTCTCTGGTATCGCTGTTCCTCGCTGGCTTCCACACCCCCTGTGTTATTCCCCCCTCTTTTATTTCCCTATCTCTTCTACTATTTCTTAGGGCGTAGAAGGTGCAACGATTTTTCCCTCAAACGAATCCTATCATCTAAAGCGTAGCTGAAATTAGCTTAGAAGGAACCAGTAAACTGATTGGATTACTACTAATTTAGACGTTTCATTTTCATGCAGCCTTACCTCGAGACAAATCAATGGACCCCATTTTTCCATTTTGTATTTTTAACCGTGCGATTAGTGCATTTATTTACGTCTAAAACTTGTTTTCTCATTTATTATAACCCGATGGGTCCAACGATTTGTGTATACGGATTTACGGAGCTTTCCATAGAAGCACATACATATACATGATCACATCAACTTTTTTTTGTGAGGGTCACTGTATCTTCTCACTTTTTTCATACAGTCGTAATTAACAATTTAAATGACCTAATACAGGTAGATTCGTCCTACACAAACTATAAAATATTTTTGTAATACTAGATTTGATCTTTAAGGGGCAACACCACTCTAGAGGCCGAAAAAAAGGTGTAATTTTGCGGATTTTTCATGGGATTATGGGAAAAGGGATTGTATTGAAATTTACAGGGTTTATTCACCATATATTAAAGTATAAAAAAAAATTTTTTTATTATCGATTTCGTGCAAAATGGCGGCGCCACAGCGGATCTCCGATACAAGGTTTTTTTGAAGACGCTCCACGGGCGTACTCATTCCTCGGCAACCGTGAGAGCTGGAATAAAAATCCAAAATTTTTTTGAAACTACATACTAATAGCTTCCGAAGTACGTAGGATTTTTCTTTTTTTTCAATTTTTGTAGAAACTGTGCATATCTGAACAAAAAGTATGAATTTTCGACTAAAAAAAGAGCAGTAAATTGTTAATAAAACAAGTAATTTTCAAAATATCAAAAAACGGCTACGTACTTCGGAGGAGAATATATATATGAAGCTACTGTAAAAATTTGAAGTCGATCCGAGCAATAGTTTTGAAGCTACGAGTACGCCCGATTTGAAAAAAACAGTTTCGAGAAAAACGCGTTTAAAGTTTTCGTAACATTGAAACCGTTGAAATTTTTGTTTACTTCTAGTCTGCGATGCCTGCGCCGTACATCTGGCCGTCTCTGTTCATGTCGGACTCTTCCTCTTCCTTCACAGACGCACTTCTATAGGGTGTTAGTACACCGTGGTGGACTTCTCATAAACCACTATGCCCATAAGCAATAGAATTCGGGCAGGTAAGGTCGATAAATCAGAGCGCGCCGTGGCGGCTGATTCAGCCGTCGGCGCGCGCTCCGAGGCGTTGCGGCAGATTTAAAAATTAGACCCCTTCCACATTGAATTTCAATATAAAACCAATTGGATATGTTTTTTAAAGTCCTTAAGTATACTTTAAGCAAAAAAAAAATCGAATTTTTGAAAATCCTAGAGTGGTGTTACCCCTTAAGGTAAAGACCTCCGAGAGGGGCGCAAAATAAAAGAGCAGCTATTTACTGGTAGTAATTTTACTTTGAAACTTAAGGGACCGTTGAACAATAGATTAGATACACGCACGTTTACCTCTACGTGTAATAAAAGGAATGGTGAATTTCAGGAGTGCTCAAACTTCCATAAGGTACATTACTTTGTAATACGAAAATAAAGAGGTTTGCTAGAATTTACGAATTTAACAACAAAATTTATAAAGACGGCAATGCCATATGTTTCGAATCTATTTTCTTATTCGCACTCTTTATCGAGACAAATATATGAATCTGAGCGAAAGTCAAATCAAGCTAAAATATAGTCCATATCATGCGTTTCATAATATATAATTCCGGCCTACATCAGGCTATTTAATTTAACCCATATTCGGTGTGTAATTCTATTACACACATAGCACTGATCGAGTACCTGATTCGACTCGAATTATACTCGGTACAGAAATTGTTTATAAAATGCCGCCAAAGATTGTTTCGACTGTTTTGATATTCATTAAAATACATGACATATGTAATTTATCTAATGGTAAAATTATATGATTTGACGTGCGCACTCCATCATTTCAGTTGTTTGGGTGTAGCGAGGGTGGCGTGGCGCTCAGGGCGCCGTCAATGGCTGCTTTGGTGGTATTCTGTGGCCGCCCCTCCGGGGTTAGTCGTCTTCTAACAAGGCCCTCCACTTGCACAACACGCGCGGCCGCAAGTCTAGGTTCTTCCCTGGGGTACGCAGGGGGGTCGATTCTCCGACCGCGGTTACCTGTTGAGACGAGACCGCCACCGTGAGTTCCCGGTGAGCTTCGCCAGGTGCCCCTATTAGAGATGTCGGACGGTCCGACTGACAATGAGTCGAATGGCTCACGGGTAACACCCCGAGGGGGTTACCCTCACGTAGCGTGGCGTCCTTTTTTGCGCCCTGAATTCCGAGTGGTGCCTTCCTTACGCGACGTCCACTTCGGTGCGTCCTTGGTTTAACGGAAGGTGGATTGGCCGCGGGGGGCTTGGAAAGGACGTTAGGTCGACAGGGGATAGATTTGGTGAGGTAGCATAACGGTCGGCTGGTCCAGCCAAGAGAGGAATAGGAGCGTTCAGCTCGGACCGAGCAGTGCGGTGACTCAGCACCTAGATCGGATCAAGCACCGGGCGATTAAAAGCCGCAGTCCAGATCGGTCAAAAGGGTTAGCGGGCACCCAGCACAGATCGAGCAGCGTAGGACTGGTGAGAAGAGCCGGTGGTTGACGAACAGAAGAAGGCGATGTTAGTTGACAATGATTAGTTGACTTATATCGACAAGCACCCGCTGGTTGACCTATACCCGCCTCAATGTTGCTTGCTCTCAACTGGCTTTTACAAAAAACTACTCCATTTTAAGACTAGAGGGCAGACCTTGAAGAAAGTTCTCACCTTGCAGTATGTATTGTAACGTATATTATTTCCCACTGTCAAGACTGGTGAAGTACCAGTTCCCTCGAATGACGATTTTGGCCACTTAGCTCTTAGAGTGAACCAGGGTTCGGAACGGTAAAGGGATAGTGGTGTTACAGCAATAATAACGTTCGTTTCAGGTAAACTTTTCTTCGTTTATTATAATTTACGTCTCTATATAATATCATCTATCGGTTTTATTACAATCGGTGTAGTTCGGAATGTCGGAGGAATTGACTTTACGATGTGGAAGCCAACACTTCCAGCTACGGAGGACGCGTGATTTGAGACTGCGGAAGCCAACACTTCCTGCTACGGATAATGCGAGAGCGATCACTCTCTGCTAATTCGTCCAGGGTAGCTAAACGCTGCGCTACTGGACTCGGTACACGGGCTAAGTAGCTGAAGGCTAATATGTCCAGGGTAGCTAAATGCTGCGCTACTGGACTAAGTTGCTGAAATGAAACTAGAACCACAGAGTCCTCAACGGACGATGTGTGATCCCACAAAAAATAGTTCTCTCTCAGATGAGAGAAGCTGGGTACAAGATGCAGGATTCAGGATACCAGATGCAGGATACCAGATGCAGGATACAAGATGCAGGATACCAGAATATATTTCACTGGTGAAGTAGACAAAAATTGCAAAATCGACGGCTTAATTATTTACTCGGCCCTACGTTTCTTCATGCGAGTTTCCTTGGCCACCTAGCGGCGCGGCAGCGAACTAGTGCTCGCTCGGATACCCTATGTCTGGTTAGGGACTATTGTCACAGTATACAATGAAAACCGTAAGTTTTGCAGAATTTCTTCGGAAAAATAAACCTGTACCCTAAAACCGTCATATCCATTTTTTTGCTTCTCTACCATACTCTAAAGTGCAAACGTTCAATACTCGTTTCGTGTAAAATGTTTTCTATGTGCAATAATAGCGTTAAATTATAGAAAAATCTTTTCATTTTTTTTCTTTAATAACAGAAAGAATGAAAATGGAGAAAGAAAACGGAAATGGGTAAAAAAAGTGGTTTAAAACGAACTAAAAGTGTGAGTTGTTGGCTCAAGAGCGATACTCGAAATTTGTGTGGGATAAGTATTATGCCAGTGTACGATTCTAGGGTTAATCAATGTATGCCAGAGTAAATATTACAAAATTTTGTAGAATATTTGCTATGATATTTGTTAAGATTTACTTCATTCATTGGGACCCTATTTAGATTTTGTTGGGGATTCTACATTAGGGATTCGAAACTAGGGCCTTACTATACAAGGGCTTCCCTAGATAATCGTAGACTTGAATATTAAAAATCGACCCTGTCTTATTCAGGAGGTCGAAATATACACCTGGAAGCTTAGTTAACTTATAATCTATTAACAATTATTAATTCATTTCGAATATTCAACCGGCAATAATTAATAACTGTTTTTTTGCTTAAAAATTATTTAATTGTTAACTAAAATGTTAAAATTTATTCATTTACTGGCCTCGAAAATTCGTTTAATCCACCTGTGCTGATCCCTAAAAATATAGGAGGAAAATATATAATGTTTAATGTATAGTGTATTTTGTTTCGATTTTCCACTATTATAAAATTGTTATTTAAGAAGCCCAGAAGTCAATAATTGTTGATACTTGCTTTCTTTACTTGTAAATATAGATTGGTAGTTATCTACTAATTATTAATTAAAAATTGTTAACCATTTATCGGTAACTAATTAGGCGATGTTCTATTCATGCGAAAAGTGTATTGTTCAATTATTATTCATTAACTGTTTAATAAACGTTTATCAGTAATTGTTATAGGTGATATTTAACCGTTATTAACAAATTGTTATTTAAAAAATATTTTCTTTATTTCAATCGTTGTTCATCACTTGTAAACTATTGTAAACATAAGAAAGTATAGTGATACCTTATATGTGCTTTATACATTCATCAACATTAGGAGAATCCGCGAAATTTTGCGACGGTAAACACGCCATAGCTAAAACATTCGATTTCCGTATAAAATAATTGAGCGTGTTTTTATTTTTATCACATCAGTGCCAATCACATAAGCGCATACAGTCATGACGTGTTTATTCTCTTTTTAACTTTAAATAAAGAATCAAACAGTATATCTTCTAAGATGTGAATAGTAATCCACAGTGTTTCAGGTTTGAACCCCCCACCAATGATAAAAAAACTCACACGTTTTTTCAGGAATTAAGGAGGTCCTGTCGATGCATGCTAGTCAACTAATCAACTATCGAATCAATTCCATAAATCGATTAAAACAAATCGGACTTTCTACGAAATTATTCACATTAAGTATAGAATTTTGTTTGTAGATTTTTATCTTTGTGAAATTAGCTCATTTGTACAAATATATTTAAAAATCATACTCTCATTTGACTTTTATTTATTTTTTTATTGAGTCTCTCCTGGTGAATCGATGGAGATCCGGCAATTTGATTTGAAAATACTCTTTGAAACACCAGTTAAGATCACTTTTTTATGGTATATATCGAATCTTGAAGAATTCACGAATCCATAGTATATGATTTTTTGCTTCAAAGTTCACTTTAAATATATTAGTTTCTTATCCAAAGTCGAAATTCAATCTCTGTGACCTTTGAGTCCATATATAAAGTTTCGTTTTTAATATTACTTTTCTTAACATTTTCGTCGGTGACCGACCTTAAAATTTTGCAATTGAGTTCAGAATTGTTTAATTTATAACCTATATAAGTTTCAGACGTGAAAATTCAAGTAGGTAGTTTGAACAGGACCTCCTTAATAAGTATCAATTTTAAAGAATAAGTCTCGAATATCCAATTAAAAGTGTAAGATGAAATGGATTGAATAAACGTGTAAAGTAATATTTTTTTATTAATTTTATTGATTGGTTTGGTAGTGGCCTAATTTGGAAGCCTTTATAAGCCCTAACAAGAAAATCTAGAAAGGCTCCATAAATCGAAGCGTGACCAGCCTAGTAGGTCTATGCTTAGATATTTCCTCAAATAGAATTGGGGGAAAACTGAAAGGGGCCGAAAAAACCCGAACTAAATTTCTGCTCGGAATCGGCGTGATTCTGAATTCATCCGTGCACCTTCAGAATACCGGAACGAATGCAGGCTCATCTAAATCAAGAACGCCTGATCAATACTTCGTATGTGGTCTTCATTTAAAATACGTTAGGGTCGTCTGATCAGGCAAGCTGTATCGACGTGAGATAAGGTCCGGATTGGACTGATATCAGGCGAGTCTGTTTAGGCATACCTTATAACGTCAATAACCTGACGGAAATAAATTTATAGTAAGTTTTAAGAGAGAATTAGATTTAATTTTACTATGTGCCTGTTCTAATAACGCGGGACTATACTCACATTAGAGATGAATCTACTACTCAGTGTAGAATATTTTACGACATACTAACACAAGGTCTGAAAAAAATTACTATGTTCCATAATGAAACTTCAATCACGGTATACTAAATCTTATTACATGATGCATACCAGTTAATGCATTGTAACATAGTTCATTTTAATGAGTATTGTTAGTTTTAAACTATAAAAAGGATTTCGATCGAGATCAAAGTTACTATGTAGGTATACAGTAAAAATTTGTTATTGTTGCTTATTTGAACTACTTGTTGGCATTAGTTTTAATAAATTCCTTGTCAAATTGGTCGTTAATAATTATTAAGATATACCTTAATACAAATTAATCTTTATTGGTCAACAGCAAAATAACGATCGTCATACATAAACTGCGATCCCCAATCATGGGCCATTCGTATCCTCGGTAAATATATCAACTCCAACTCCCATGTTAAAATTTTGTTAAAAAGAAAACGGTTGCAACATTAAGTTTATTAAATTGAACAGTTTAAGTTTATTGTTAAGATCATAAGAAACGTCAAGGAATTTATTGAGAATTTTTTAACATAATAAAGTTCTGTAATATGTCACGGAAATGAGTGACCCATGTGCAGGGTTACAGAGTTTCGAAAACAACGGTGAGGATCTCGGGATAAAATTGTTGCTGAATACTATTCACTCGTCAAGAAATGGTGAAGATCTACATTCCATATAAAAGACTCCAATCTTGAATGGTCGAAATCGCATCGTAAAATGCCATACAATAAAGCGATCTACGATTGATTACAAAAACAAAACTGAACTTTAGTCATTACACAACTAAAGTAATTTTCACCTTAGATCTCGTAGAACTTGCTACAATACATTTATTATCAAAATTACTATATGAAAATAGTAATATTTAGACAGGTCCAAAGTACTTTTTGTTTACATATAAGTTCACGATTTCCCTGCGGAAAACTTTTACAGGAACATGGTGAAAACTATCACAAACATATTAAATATGACTGTTTCCATGGCATGTTTGTTATTATTTCAGAGTTAAATTTATTTTCATATTTTACTTATTTTTATACTAAAAGAATAACTACTTGTTGTCAGTGAAAGTAATAACTTACATAGTACTAATGAAACTAAAGTTTAACAAATTGATTCAGAAATTTAGTCTGATCCCCGGTTACGATTGTGTCATAGTAAATTTTACATCAAATTTTTCTCTTAGCACGCACTAATACCTTATTCGGTTCTGATGAAACATTCAGTAGCCTAATTGTATTTTTGATTGAAAAGATATACCTTACTTTGCAAGAACTGTGGTCTTTCGCCAAGGAAATCACAGCGAAAGAAAAGGGCGTTAGTTTAATAGTCCGATATTCTTGTATGTCGCCATTAGGTAACGGACGACCACTGCGAGGATGGAGACGTCGGGGTAATAAGTTACAACTGAGTATTGCAACTTTGGAGCAATTTCGTTAAGTATAAAAGCACTAGCTTCAGAATACGGATAACTTTTGTAGGCATGAAAATGTGGTTCAATTCTGCATACGAACCGAATAGTGAGCACAAAATGATTTAGTTATGATATCTATCTACCATATAGCTTTGGTATTTCGAGAAACTTGCTTGTGCGTTCATGCCGTGAAAGATCTATTTCTGGTCCATAGCAGATTCTTCTAAAGATCGCGTCTCTTTTTATTTTCCGGTAGTGTCAAAATCGTGGTGATTGACAATCTGTTTTGCGACAATCCAGAGAAGGTGTTCGGTATCCTTGGTATGGAAACTTCATCGAGATGAAATATCGTACCGCATTAGTGCGAGATATAATATATGTATACCTATATAGGATATGGTGTAAGATAAAATAAATCACAAATTGATTATAACTTAACGTAATTGATATCCACAGTGCAGTAACTGTCGCGAGTGTATGAATATACAAAAAAAAAAACTAATGGTATTACGCCCGGATAATGAAAAAAAAAAAAAAAAACGGAATTTTCTTCTCGGGAAGATTACCATTTCTTCGGCCCATTAATTGTTTCTGATTGTACCTTTTATGAGGAAAAAAACAGTTCATAAAATCAAAACAATCCTCCCATGTAGAAACTTCGGTACACTGTCGACTATCAGCAAACATTTGGCTACTGGTCCAAGGTTGACTTCCAAATATCGTCCATTAATGCCTGCCCAATGTAGCGACAAATGTAAAAGAACCATTTCGCTAACGCTGAGCCAATAGTAAATTTCCTAAGTTAACTTACCGTCAATGTAATCTTAAATCACAGCTGCCCTATTTGTGACTCACAATTATGACAGCTTCAAACCAGTTTTTCATTTTCAACCGGAAAACAATTTTAACAAAAGCGCCATAGAGGGCAAAACATTTATGTTTATATGTTTAATATTTGGTTGATTTAATGGACAGCTTTGTCTTTCAAAACTATTGCGAGTTTTTTAATTCTATGCTGTGGCGATTATATTAGCCGATTGCCAGTCCGTTTTTTGCAAAAGTTAGTATATCTTCTATCCCTATTTTTCTTCACATAGCTGAACGTGGATCATCTACCATTGTTAACTCATGATTGGTTACCATTTTTGAGTCAGCATCGATCAAACTAGGTCAATATTACTGGTTGTATATAGACGAAAAAAGTTTGGTGTTGAAAATTCTTTTTTCAGGCAGTAATAGAATTGAGGCGATTTGCACGCTAATTTCATTACAAGTTAGACAATTTTCATGTTACCGCTATTTTTCCAAGAGATTAATCTTATTGGAAAATTGCCGTAAAATTGTTATGGAAATATTACGAAGCTAAATGTATTCGAATTATGGTGGTAGATTATATGGTACTTTCCATTACAATGTATATAAGTCATGGTTGCACGCATCCATACAGTTGCTTGTGGCAATAGTAATTTTTATATTTTAAATACTTACTGTAATCCATTACTAAACAACTTCTTAATACAATGAACTTTTATTTATTCATATAAACCAATAATTTCCTATTAGAAAGGGAAAAACTATATGTATATAATAATTTTAAACACAGAATAATCCAAATATTTACATACTTTTACTATGTATATGAAATATAAAGGATTGAACATAAATTTGTTAAACAACTAAACTTTTATGTGAGCAACAAACTTTGTATCATTAAGAATGATATTAGACTTAATCTATTGATACTTTTTTAAATGTATTTTAGAAAGTTTCGATTTACATAAATATTGACAATTGTAATTATTAATCGAAGTAACATTTCCAAATCAAACTGATGACACAGTGAGTAGAGTGTCGCACTCCTTACTTCGAGCATGCCGACAATCGCAGGTTCGAGTCCAACTTACAGTAGCACAAGCAGATGTATGTGTAACAACCGTAAGTTACATACATGTAAATCAAAATAAAAACCTAACGGGTTATCTAAAAAATATCATTGGCAGGCGAGTTCGACAGAATAATGTAATACGGGAGTGGGTCACGCCACTGATGGTCATCTATTTGAGGAATAGCTACTTTGGGATCAGTTTTACGGATCAATTCACGTGGAACCTCGAGAACGTGGAAGAGGGTGTGATCGCTTGTGTGTCCAAGAATGCTTGAGATAGTATTCAGATGTACGTTAGTTTGATCGCTAGTTGCAACTGCTCACGAAAGCTCAACCTCAGATGAAAAAGTCTTTGTACATTAAAAAGACAGACATTAGATGTTGAGCCCGCTAGTGTAAATTGCAATCTTAAAAATTCCATATCACGGAAACTGGAGCTGGTGGCGCAATAAGCCTTGTACTTGTATTGTCTATTAAGAAATTTAGATAGTGTTACGAAAGGGGAATTATTAGATTTCCCTAATTCTGATCGGGTTATGTTCCAGACATCCGATCGTCGTCCCATTGGGGCTATAACGCTTTAGCCGCAGAACCCCTACTAGGATGAATAGATGTGTTTCTCATGAGGCTTCCTTATCAATATAATATTATATTATAGTTCGGAACTCCATTAAAATTGATTAGATTGTTAATATTCAATATATAAATCAAATCTACGGATGGTGCAATTGTATAGTTGTATAATTTAAACCAAATAGAAAAAAAGGATTATAGTAGACACAGATCTATTTATATGTTACGCTGCGAGCGGGATTCGAACCTGCAATTAGCAAGATTATCGAAACATGGAGTATGATATTCTTTCCACTAAACCACCAACTATATTTGTAAAATATTACTTCAATTAAGAATTTGAATGATCAATATTTGTATATATCTAAATAGTACGTTTTTTTTCTATAATTTCTCCAGGAACATAATACGATATATGTATACCAAAACTTATAAAATGAATATTACAAGCAATGATAATTATGTTCAATATTATATTTCAACAATTAACAAAAATTAATAGAAATGAAATATTTTTATCAGATCAAGATAACGTTGAAAAAATTATGTAATTGCCAAAAAGTACCTCGGTGACCAAGCTTGTGCAAAAAGTGTTCATTATAAAAGTCTATAAAGATTCTTGAATGCACCTAATAATATGCCCCAATCCAATCTCAGTAAGGGCCCAGCTAAACATTCTCGTCAGTCAAGAAAACCAGGATCTCCTGGCAACAACATTAAAAAAACATACCTGAGAAAGTCCTACTTCACCCCTACTACAGCCTTCTTCGTATAAGGGGTACCCTGAATAATTGCTACATAGGTACCAAAAACAATTTTGAGATTGAGAGGCTGCAGAAACCGTAAATTTGTCCTATTTCCGCCTCTCTTGGCATGTCACTTTCAACGTCAAAATCCACATGTAGGCACGCAGGCACCCACATACCTCAATACCTTCATTTTTGCCATGGGCAATTGCATAAGACACTTTCGTATATATAGTTATAAATGTGTTCTATTCATATAGTAATCGAATACTGTATAGCATATTTGTATATAAAGAGGTAATGATGGATGAACACCATATGCGAATGTGCAGACATAAGAAGAAGTGTACTGAAGGTATTTCTATTATTGTTGCAGAGGATGAAGATGAGTAAGGTGGGAAACCAGACAAATTCGCAGGATCCGCAGGCGGTAAATTCGCGAGTTTTCGTTGGGAATTTGAACACCTTTCAGTGCAGTAAGACGGATGTAGAACGTATGTTTCAGCGATATGGCCGTCTTGCCGGTGAGTACATTTTTTTTTAATATTGTAGCCAACGAATTTGCCTTGAGATAGAACCGCTTGAACCATTTGGTCGCATTTTACGCACACGTAGTTGAAAAAAAAAAAATTAATTTTATACTTCAAAACTGGAAATGCTCGACATTTGCAAGTCTTATTGTTCAATTTAAATACTCATGATTTTTTTTTCTATAAATTTGAATTCGATTGGTTAAGCACTTCGATTGGTAAGGCACTGAGACACAGACACATAAGCCACTCAGCTTTTAGATCTTTGTGCATATACACAGAGAAAAGAGTATAGTAATATTTACTATACAACCGAGTATTAGCGCTCAGAATGTGGGACACAAGCCTTTATAGCGATTAGGCTCAAACGAAATTTAGTACTCGAATGCCATTTAATACTAACCAGCCTTCAAGCCATGCTACCTGTACAAGAAATTTTATAAAGTTGTAAGTTTTTATTCTTGTACGAGATGAAAATTATAATTAGACAGTGTAGTAAAGTATCCAAAGTAGCATGGTAATCATTCCCATGCTA
Organism: Cephus spinipes; assembly: GCA_963971525.1. Classification (NCBI taxonomy): domain Eukaryota; kingdom Metazoa; phylum Arthropoda; class Insecta; order Hymenoptera; family Cephidae; genus Cephus; species Cephus spinipes. The sequence continues at coordinate 7,068,557 of OZ020578.1, read as the reverse complement.
ACCAAAAGATGTGGCTATGTGAATTGCGACTGATTCGGTTGTCATGTTGCGCGTGGAATTTTTCTGTTGCCAAGACATTTGCCCTTTGCTTTGCCTTTAGAGTACGGTAACTCCATAACTAACTCATTAATTTTAAGGCATCTTTTATTAACTAATTCAATAATTTGTAGAAAATACTTTAAAAGATTAGATGAAAAATTATTTTATAACCAACGAACAAAGTTTTCCAATACGCAGGAAATTAATTCCACTTACCGCTGCCATTACTTTTTGCTTTCGATCAATTTACACTTATTTATTTTAAGCTATGGCGAGTAAGAAAATCATTTTCATACTTTTTGGTAATCGAAAACAAATTGTATGTGCAACGTATATACGACCTGCACCCGGAACCTAATTCATGTAAATGTTAATTTTAAATCGACAAGTTCAATGATTCAACCGCAAGTTTACTAATAAAAATTCGCGCCTGCAAGTAAAATATATAATATTTTTGTTTTGCGTATGCGCTTTATCGAAACCAAAAGTTATTGTTCTATCTACATTCGAAACTTGATATTACCTGTAATTGTTAGCCCGATTGATTTAACGGCTTGTTTGAAATTTTGCCCCCAAAAATATGCGTGTACACACCGGAAAGCAGTCCTTGCTTTGGATAGCGAATGCATAGGACGGTATTAGGTTCCATGCGATCGTGTCTAAAGATGCTGAATAATTTTCCGGACACCTAAGTGCCTTCCATTGATTATTCGTTTACCTAATTTTCAAATATTTAGTTTAATATCGCTTTGCCGATTTGTGTCAAGAAACTTGAACGGTTCTATTCTGGTTATCGTTTAGAATTGTTCAACCGGGTTCATTTCTGTAGGTTTCACTATCGTCCTCATAATCCTTCTATATTCCTACTATATCTCCCAACATCTCTTTTCATGGGGTGATTCATTCAATAGCGACATAAAGAATTTTCGAGACTCTCTTATTTCATTCTGCTACCTATAACGTGACTGCTCTGAACGTCACTTTAGCCTCTACCGAACGACGCTGACGGAGATAACGACGAACTGTCAATTAATTTCGGCTTGTGCGCGAACGTCGTCTCGTTAGCAGTAAGCGAAGCTACGAAAACATTAATTATGCTTCTATTTCCGTTTTCATACCGAGAACTGGCAGCTGTCAGGTTCCTTGATCTGCAAAGACTTGGTCGAGTTTCCATGAGGCGCAATCCTCGAAACTATAGTGTATTATTTTTAATTTTCTTTTGTTTTTATATTTTTTTTTACTACAGTCGACTCTTTAACTCAACGCGACCGGGATCGGAATTCAGTGCTATTAGAGAGAGTGGTCTAGTAGAGAGCGTCCCTTACCACGGCCTACTATGCGCCATTTGAAAAACAGAAATTGGTTAGATTAGGTTATGGTCAGGTATAGGTTACACATAACGTCTTCCCCTCTTGTCCCTTGCTTACAGAGAGAATCGCGAAGAAAAGTACTAGTGGAGAGAGTAATCTACGTTGCAAAGCTTACTTTGAGTAGGAGGGAGTAGACACATATATTTTATTATTTATTTTAAATATTATTTTTATTTAACAATTATTAAGGTATACCCTAATAATCTTTTATCTCTCTCTCTCTCTCTCTCTCTCTCTCTCTCTCTCTCTCTCTCTCTCTCTCTCTCTCTCTCTCTCTCTCTCTCACGCTCGCCCTTCATAACATAATCTCTGACTGATACAACTCGCATCAATAACGCCTTAAAAATTATCGCCAGTGCAAATATATTATCCATATAAATATGGGTAACCTGTTCTATTTATCGTTATTGGCATTTAAGCGAAGAGTTCTTTCTGAAGTTGCTCATCTTCACGTGGAGTCTGAGTTTCCACATAGTAGACCGAAATAACTTTGAATGCAACAATATTTTCTTTTCATTTGTCTGATCGACTTTTTGAAATCTTTATGATGGATTATTGATGCTAGGCGTACCTGTGCACGCTCACATCGAATACGTCGGCGTAAGCACCTGCACACGAAACAAAATTTTAAGTGTCGCTCTTAAAAACGAATCACGCGATATCTTCCATTCTAGGTGCATAGGTGCGTTGCGTGCTTGTATGCGTATCGGGAAGTAATACATCATTTATCAATGGTCAACGTAACTATCCAATAACCACATATGATGATGTATGAGGAAATAATTTAAAGTCCGTCGAAGATAAATCATTAATGGTAAATTAAAGTTCTGCTACATTAGTATTAGCATGGGAGAGAATGAATGAATGAATGAATGAATATCATTATTAGGCGTTCTGGGATACATATCCCCCGGAGAGGGGGGGGGGGTGAGTGGTCGAAAAGGACTGAGAGGGAGAGAGATATTAAAATAAATAGTGCCAGATATCCATTGCTCTTTTCCTTCGTCTCAAGTGCATTCGTTTAGAACTCTAACTATAGTTATCAATAGTTCCTGCAGCTTCCAAGTACCAAGCAGGAAGATGCATATCAGGGCGGTTCGATCGTTAAGGGGTGCCGTACCCGCCTGAAAATGGGTGCTAAAAGGTAGGCGACAACTCCGTAGAGATTTAATTCACTCTGCGATATAAATCTCGTGAGAACAATGCCGCAAAGGGAAATAAAGTTCCCTCAGTCTGTTGGTTCGTCGGTTTCTCGTTCGGTAGGCCGATGAGTTTTGTTTCCACCGCATAGACATTTTTATAGGAAGCTATCGGCGTAGTTATAGCTGGTCTAGCAAAGGTAGGGAAGTAGCTATATTTTCTCGAGAGACATAAATCTTGTAGTGCTATGTATTCTTCTCCTATGTGCAATAACTGGATGATGATAGTCATGGTGGTGTAGCAGCGGTAACACAGTGACGACACTAGTGGCCAGTCGCGTTTTCGCCTCTATCGTATTTACAGGTCTCACAGCGGAAATCTATTCACGCGTTTGCCGGGCTGCTGTGTTTCGTAACGCATGTATGCGGTGCCGGGAAAATGTACGCCAGGAGCGCAATAAATAATGCAGCTGGTTGTGTCCGTGGTAAAACAGCCACGGCTACGTCACTACACAACTAGAGACAAGCATGTAGATGCACGACCGGGCAGGAGCACAACTCCACTATTGCACAGTCCACACGAACATGTCGCGAAACGATGCGCGATGCTGCAGCAAACCATTCTCTCAATAATATTAAAAGTAAATACCACGCAAACAGCAATACCAGTCCTACCACTATTATCATCATCGCCATCACCGCGCGACAGCTACCGCTGCTACCAACGCCCGGGTATATTACGGAATTGATTTTTGAATATACATATATCCGGTATGACGCGTCTTTGTGCGAATTAGTATCTCTTATAGTGCTGCATCGATCACCCAGAGCGAGCGGCGTAAAATTTTCAAGCTGTGCTGTGTTTCTTCTTAACACAGAAAGCGCCAACGTAATTAATAGCTATTAGTTACTTGAGGGGTCGTAGCTGTACTAGGCTCGTCACGCAGTACAGGAAGCTGCACACAAAAAATGAAAGTGCGCGGTTGCAAAACGTCGATAGCAAGGGGCAGTAAAGGAGAAAATGGCAGGCGATGTGGGTGACGCGGAAGCGCAGCAGGCCGAAGTTCCTCGTAAAGCTAGACTGCCTGATTCTTAAAGCCCTTTTGAATTCATAAACTGGAGTTATGGTGGGAATAATCGTGGACTAAGCAGCGCCTTAACGCGTTAACAAATAAAAAGATTACATAGCAGCTGTGCTAATTAGCAACCGTTAATTTAATTGCTTGCATCCATACTCTACTCTCGCTTACTCGGGGGGTCTACTTTTCGCCTTCTCCTTTATCTCTTATTCGCCAAAATTCTTATTTGCACTTTTTTTTCATCGCGTATCGTAGATCCTATATCACGTATCGCAACCCACATTCTCAAAGTGATACGTCAAGGCTATCGGCAAGGATGCAGCTTCTCGTGGTGCAATAGAGTCGTCTGGATCGCGCTCTATCTTTTGAATCATTCATGAGCATCGCGGGACGGAAGGAGAAGCTTAAACTTAAAGGTTGGTCGACCGGGCGACTGGATGGCTAGCTGGCAAGTTCCATCCTTACTGTTAGTTTGAATGGTTGACCTATAGTCTATACCGAAGTCATGTATATATCTGCACTGTATTAGCGCAAGGAGGATAGGTATACCTACCAAAGGAAAAGAGAAGCCATTTCTTCTTCCCTCTATTTTTCAGTTCCGCCATTTCTCGGCTTGTACTCGGTGCTCTAGCTACTCAGTTATTTTTCACTCCCTTAACCGTGTATTTATTTCCTTCGTATTTTCTACTTTACCCTGTACGGTTGTCCCTACGATTTCTCTGTGTTCCCCAGCGGGTCCCGAGGAAAACCTCCATTCTCTGGTTATTCCCGCTTATCCCATTTTCTTCCTTTTACTCTTACTCGACTCTTTTTACTCTCCTTTTTCCTTTGTCGTTTCTCTTTTTCTCCTCACTCGCTTTCCTCCTTCTCTTGTCCCAAGGCAACACCCTTTCTACAGCGACAGTCGCGTGGAAGGCTGCTAGATTAGTGCCGGACGCTCACTGAATCCACCAGCGACGTCGCGCGTCGCCTCCTCGCTTCCTCTGGCTACGCTGCCAGCGACTGCGAACTGCCGATAAACAGCTTACTTTCTTTCTTTCTCAATGAAGCCTCAGGACAATAAGCACCGCACAAAGAGACCGCGTACTTTAATTATGCTAGACTGACTGAATTCAACGTCGAATTCAAAACCGAATCAAGCTCTGTTTAAGGATTCGTCGAAAACGTACTATTATCCGTTTTTAATTGCAATATACCACCCCATAAGTTAATATTTTTCTGTTTAGTTAAAAACTCAGCTCTCTTTGAAAATCTAAATGGGAACATTAAAGTCTGTGAAATCCCCAACACTCATCCTATTTATGCCTTGAAATTGTTTCTTAGCATGGCAATAAGTTCACTGCTTCAGATATCTAGATTTATTTGTCAAAGTGGGTGCTGATTTTTCTCATTTTCAGGAATCTCCATGCACAAGGGATATGCCTTCGTTCAATTCACGAATCCGTTCGACGCTCGTAGTGCTTGCCTTGGGGAAGATGGCCGTACAGTTCTCGGCCAGATTCTTGGTAAGTCTTATTAATTATTCTTTTCATATAGCCTTTCTCTGATGCAATCTATCCGCTCTTCCGTCAGGTCGTCTCTTTTTTCATTTGTTGCTCATCCTGAAGTTATCATTAATACGTTTTGACAGTTGTGCCGTTTATTTAGTTAGCATTCGGATTAATCTTCGCTTGCTAACAATGAAAAACGATGATTGCTTGCTCTGGAAGGGCGGCTCTAAAGTGGCGAAAACTTTCTGTGAACGGGATGATGTAATATACTGTGAAATTGTCCGGTGTGATATAATATGGCATGATGTACGATATAGTATAGTGAACTATATTCTTACGTAAAGTGCGCGCAGTCCAAGAGATAGATAGAGAGAGAATTAATAAATGAATATCTATCTTTATAGCGCGCTCTGGGATTTATATTCCCTAAGAGCACCGGACCATCGTTACAATGACATAATTCCTTACAATAATCAAGGAGTAGAAACATAATATAATTGTAAGTATACATTTCAAGGATTACGAGCTAATCGATACTAAAATTAAAGTTGAAGACAGATTATTAACCTAGAGACGATACAGACTTTGCAGATTGCTAGTGTACATACTGATTTCTCAAGTTTGGCTAACGACAGCAACTTGACAGTTTATTTTCTAGCAGGTACAAAGTAGAAACATCATTCAAAAGCGGAGTTGGTAAGAACAGAACTAATCATAGTGGGTAGAGATTTTCTCAGAAAGATTGCTGAGAGGCAAAAGAATTTTTTGTAGATCCAATCTACATTTTGAAATTATCATATCAACCAATTTCACTTGCATATTCCTTATTTTATTAGAACCGTGAGTAGAAAAAAGGTAGGGAAGATGGCTAGCACGTTTGGTATATGTACATACAGGATGCTGTGAATCTATGACCCTAAGATGTACTGTTGCCATGATGCCACTTTGGACCATTGTAATTTACTATATAGTAGGAATCGATGTACTCTCAAACTTTGACGTTGAAATTAAGGGGAATTGCTGTGTTAAGAGCGCTTTGAAGCTTCTATTCTTGATCTCCTGCTAGATAGCATATGCCTAAACAACAGTAATCTATTAGTGGTTGGATAAGTGCAGATCCTACCTTAATACGAATGGAGTGAGAGGGCGGGGAAGTTTTCACTTAATTTTAACTAATAGATTTTAGCACAGATTCTTCTACAACGTCTGACCAATTCACAACAGATTTGTGACTCCAAGGATTTTTTTTTCATTTTCGTATGAAATTTCAGTTTGATCAGCGACAATTAACGATGAGTGAAACTATATCTGATTAAAATATCGAGCATTGCTGATGAAGTTATTTAATTCTGTGTGAATTGAGATAAAGATGCCTACATCTAACCTGTATATAACCATATAGCAATGTGCCAGATTTTCTGTATGCGATAGATAAAATAAAGGAGACTTTTCCATATTTGTTTTCGAATTACGATTAGAACGTTTATTGAATACAAAGTTATTAATTGTCTATTACAATTGACTGTTAGTGGGAAATACTGTTCGGTTAAACCTTTTAAAAAGATACGAAATATGCTGTACCAAATCTCCAGGGGGAGCACTTGCGCACAGATCCAATTCGACATAAATGACTTCTTAGTGCAAATTCTGTCCAGTTGTAAATAGATGGAATAAAATTAGGTTTGAACGATATCTTATTATAGCTCAGCAAACACAGTTATACTACGTGTACGTAATTTTCATGTAACCCAAAAGAACGCGCAATATCACTTGTTCATTGCGTTGATATACCAATTACAACAAAATGTCCCACTCATCCATCGTAGCAAACTAATAGCCGCAATGTAACTATGTTATAGTCATGTTACGAACAATTACATAAATGCAATGAATTATTATAACGCGGTAATATAACAGCTATACATTATAACGGGGTGCCCGGCTCGTCCCGCTATAATTAATTTATCCACAGAGCCGCCAGGGAGCGCTAGAGGGTTAGGAATTTCCGAAAAATTAGGAGTTCTGATCGGGATTCGAACCCGATACCTTCGGACTGCCAAGTCGGGCACTTGGCACTGTGTCACCGAACCCACTGTCTGACCTGATAAGGCCTATTTATTTATTTTTCGGTCATTCCTAGGTGTACCCCCCTCCAGCTCTGTAACGCCACGTTACAACATATATAGCGTTATATTATACATACATTAAAATTACACGTCGCCGGTTGCAGTAATATGATTTGCACATAAAATTTAAAAAGAAAGAACTTATACAAAAGAACATCCAATAAGTGAAATTAAAGATTTTTAATTTATTAATTGATAATGTTGTAACTTGTTTAAAGATTGTGAATAGAGAATAGATCTATTTCAATCTAAATTGGATTGGATCTTGCGTGTGTCGTTTTTCTTCTCACTGCACTCTCTGGGTGCAGGACGAAACCATTCCGACGTCACGCTTTCAACTTGAAATTGTGTGAACGCCGCATATATTCTACAGACGCATTCTGCAAAGAAAGAATGTAACTTTATTTAAGGGGGTTGAGTTACTTGAACTTCATCAAAATAAAATTGTGCCGAAATTGCACATGTGAACTCTTGCAAGTAGGAATAAGATAACAGCTTCAGATTAGGTAATTTACAATTTTAATAAGCTGACATTATTTGAGCGTCATCTAGCCTTATTTCATTATTTAATATCAACATTATTTCTATTTAAAGTGGATTTATATTATATTCAACATACCTGATGCTACACTTCCTTCTTTCTTCGGCCACGCGACGCTTCTCGTTAAGTTTTTGTTCTTCTTTAGCCAACCAGATTAAGGCCCTTTGCACACGTACCACGAAACGCTGCGAGCAACGAGCAACGACCAATGGTAAAGGATGCTTGGAGCTGAATTTGTGACGTCACGAGGTGGATTGTCTCCGCTGATTGGTCACTGCGTCGCTGCTCGGTGCCAGTTCAATTTGGTCGCACAATTAACGTCATGTTTTATAATGACAGAATAACCGTATTATTATAATTGTTATATGCAATTATTACTACCATATTACAAAGCGATTATTTAAAATTGCAATACGCAGAAAATGTACGAGCGAAACATGATAGTTATATAATATTTCTATTGCAACGTTATATTAACGTTGTTCTTAACAAGTTACATTACGAAAACAATATGTGTGTGCCTAGTGGTTATGTGGTTTTACATTAATTTACACTAGATTTGTTTAGTTAAGGCTCCGAAGGTTCCGTCAGATAAGGTTAGCTTACACTGCCGTTGAATGACCGATGGAAGATCGCTCGGGAGGCAAAAATTCGCATTTGTGTCCAACTGGATCTGTGCGCTTCTGCGTGTCAAATTCATTAAATTACTCATATAACAGTTCATCGACGGAACAGAAATCTTGTAGAGGCAGAGGATTAGAATCAAGATGTAGTATAAAAATGAATGTAAATATTACATCAATGTAAAGTGCTATGACTAAGACCGTCGGAGCGTAGAACACGAACACCCAACCTGTCAAGTTTGTGTCTAATGCTTTAGAGAAATTGAAACGTGCTGTTACCGGTACCTTTCGATCGTCATCCCCAACATCATGTGTAACCTTGGGATAGAGAGCTGCCAACAGTAAAGCTAATTAGCGTATTAAGTTGAAAGTTAATTTATATTTGCGCCCCGAACGAATATTTAGCAACCTAATCGCTCTCGTCTTCTATTTCACGATTTTGCCGATGGAGTCCATCCACCCGTTGCATTTGCTTGTCAACTGTTCAACTGGATCACTGTATGTATACGGACGGGTGTTTGCAGTATTTGCCACTGAAATCTAATTTTGGCTATAACGGAAAGCCCCGATATAAACGTATCACCGAAATGAGGAGACGAAAATGATGAGATCAACGCATGCCATATGATAAACAACTTTTGTAACATATGCAGGAATGTTAGAGTATGGGTGATGTGCAATTTAAGAAAAATTAGTTTATAGAACAATTGATATTGTTTGGCGAATTGCGATTCTAGCAGAGGATAAAATTTTGTAATTTGATTTTAAAATTCAATTTGCAAAACATTTAGATTTAATTTTATTTAATTAAAATATTAATATTACAAGATACTTCACCACAGTCTCTTTGACAATACGCTCAAGCAGCTTCGAGAGTTTATAGAATGAGTCTGAATGTATTCTAAAGTCAGTGTTATCGGACGAATACGTATTTTCTAAAATCGGTGTAATATGGCATTTTTCTAGACAACCAGTAATACAGCAGCAGAGAGTGACGAATTGAATATATATCACGCTGCACTGAAAGAAGTAGCCACACGCGATGCTTTGAAGAGAAGCTGGAGAAATTATATGGTTCAGATACATGAGACTCAGGAAGCTTAAAATATCAGAGACTAGTGTTAGAAGTAACGAATGAAAAATAGAACTTCGTATCATCAAATATACCAGTCTGATCGATCCTAGAAGGGGTTGAAGCAGGAGGGGCAAACCAAAGACCGAGAAAAAAATAAATGTTCAAATCCTCGGGCGTTAGGTGGATCTCAGAGTGCCGTGACTTAGGTATAACGCGAAGTCTGTGTAGTTCTTTCCCTACTATTTTAGACTCATAGCGCAGAATGGTAGCTCGCTTTGGTCTTACCTATTAGATATTGTATCTGCTTACGTAACGATGATATTTACGAAGTGTCGCATCTCAAATGTGCGCCCCAAATGCAGCGCGAAGATGATTTAATTCCTTGAAATGAATTTGTATTACCTTTTGATTTATGAGCGATGGTTCGGCGCGATTAATAGTACAACGGTATCTTGGTGTATTCCGCGCGCCGGTCTTTAGACGAAAGGGACGACACCGACGCTGCGATTAAGCACGCAGGCTCGTAGGTGGGCAGCGTGGGAGTTGTCCCTGACAAAGCGCCGCAATAGGCCTACTAGACATTTGGCGGCCTATATGAAATTCGTTACAGTAGCAATAACCTTTTCAACTTTAAGATTATGTTTGGTGTGTTTAGCCGCAATAATTTTTGTATGCGTTTCAGACGTACTGAATCTTATCAGTAACATTTTCGGTCCATCCGAAGTAATAGCGTTAGTACTATTACGCATTCGTGGGACTTACAAAACAAGAGAGCTAATCGACACACTTAAAACCCAGAATACTGATGTAATTATGTCAGTGTCACTGAGCTCAGTCGTTTCAGGTAGACCAGAAATAGTGAATGTTTCACACTCGAGCGCCCAAATTTATATAGTCAGAAGTTTAACAGCCAACGCAACAGAAGTGAGCTGACATTTGATTCGGCAAGACGCGCAGCAAGAGACGACACTGTATTCTCAATTTTATTGTCGCTGTCACACTATCAGATAGCACCTTATAGACGCGAGTGAGATTAGTTGCACATTTTTTCACTGCGTTGATTTTATCCATTAGAGTATTAAGTTTACCGAGACATCGCCGAACGTCCGTCCTGAGTTCAAAGTGACCATTCAATTGTAATATTATATTCGCAATGCCATGAAGGGCTGAATCCATATTATCAATATTCTCTTGTTAACAGCTGTGACAAACGCGTCTAACGAGGTCACTTGCTCGCTAAAACTCAAGGGATTGCTTCCTGAAGATATCGGAGACGTCGAAAGAGAAGGAGAACTGATTGCAAGAAAAACATGTGATATTAAATGCCAGAGGGAGATCTTTCACTGAAACGACACCTAAATGCTTTCTTATACAAGCCGAAGTAAAACCGTGCGTACTCATGTTATAAAATCTTTGTATTTCGTTAGAGCCACCATATTCACAGCAAAGTCCACAGCTGATAGATAAGTCAGACCTTTAAAGCCTCACGTAGTAACGACCTCGTCGATCAAGAATCGGCAAATTCGAAGATAGCCAAGTTCAGGAACACCGCGAAAAATTTTGATCGACCTACTTCTTGTGCCAATCTCCCGATAGCCAATCAGTTTGAAGAAAAACGGGTAGAGGTTGCAGGGTATCCACCAAATTAGAGAGGTTATAAAATGGTTCTTCAAGAAAATTAATCTTGAAAACCCGCATCTCTTAGAGCGAGTAAGTCCGTGTAATGCTCAAACAACACCTGAGCCACGGGCGGAGCGAGGACTGCAAGGAACATTCACGAGGGCAGGAAGAAACAGAAAACTCTGAGAAACATAATAACATGTAATAAGTACGTGTAAGCCTACTGACACACACGCACACGCACACACCAAGAGAAAAAGAGAGAAGCGTTTATTATATTATACTAAGATATGCAGATCCTCTAATTGTAAGAAGAAGAAGAAGCAGTAATACAGTTGTTTGTAAATCTGACGTTAGAAATTAAAATGATAAGTATAATTAATTAATAGTAAGTATAATCGAGTAAAACTAAATAATAATTGTGTTCACGTGTGCTGTTATTGTGTAGATAAGTGCAGCTGAAATTGTGTTTTAAATGAATTATATTGATGTTTCTCCCTTGGTGCTTGACGAGGAATTCCAAAGTGAATATGTCGAAACTAAAAAATATTTTCGATGGGTTGAAGTGCGACTTATTGGTACGATTACTAAATTTAATGGATCTAATGGAATTGATCCGTATTAAAGATGGATAATTAAATCAAGATAGAGGATAAGAAGGCTGACTTTGTACAATATAAGAAAAGATCTTGTACAATGCAGCACATGCCATATACATATTTAGGTACGCCCTTTCTTTTGACCAGTATAAGCCACCCTAAGATGTGGAAATACGGTTTGACATGCTCATTTTTGAGCACATTATAGATAAAACGTACGTAGGCACTCATAAGACGATTCATTTTAAAATAAACCTGATTAGTCGCATTGATAAGAAGTACGCTACAATAATCCACATGTAGTATCACAGATACGTACGTAAAGAAGTGCCAACGAGTTCTCAATTTTTGTTTAGTTGTCAGATGGTCATGTGGATTTAATTTTTTTAATTATTTATAGAGAGAGAGAGAGAGAGAGAGAGAGAGAGAACACACACAGCGTACCTATATGGGGTTTGAATCACGAGTCGAACCTTTCTTCGGTTAATGCAAGAACTGTGTTCGGCGGCGCGAGTCTCGCCCACCGCTGGCGAAACCCGCTGTCCCTGCTTCCTCTGGCACACCTAAAGGCTGTACGAACGATGCTCCCACGTCCTTCTATCGCTCTGCCAGTCTACACTACGTTCTCACTACCACTGGCAATGTGCCGGTGAAAATCCCTCGAAAACTGCAATCCTTCCAATCCATCCTGACACAAATAGCGTGGGCACCGGAACAGATGTTTGCGAGTAACTCTGAATGGTTTACGTTTTTTTATCTGCTCTTTTTATTTTTCTCTTGCTCCTCCTCCCTTCAATCTCCCCCCCCCCTCTTTCTCTCGCTCTCTCTCTCTCTCTCTCTCTCTCTCTCTGTCCCTTGGCGCCGTTAGGAATTATCGAATACTCCTGGCAATCCTTCCAACGGACCGATTTGGCCGCTTGATAGTCGACAGAGTTAGTTTACAGCTCAGAGAGTAGCAATCCTGTGGGACTCTTGAGAGTTTTATTAATGTTTGACCATTTTGCCCGACCGCCTACGATTTATACACGTACCCGAGATCCCGTCATCGGCCTCTGCACGGATCTATTTTCACCCGAAACTTGTGTAACCGTTCAAAAGATCATCTGCCCTGAGTCAGCATGTCACTCTTCAATGAGACTCAGACTGCTATCCAGTTTTCTTTCCTACTTTTAAGATGAATGCTTTGATCACGAGTTGCCTCCGAAACCAATTGGCCTTCGACCCCTCATCAATTTTTTTAGTCATGGAATTGCCCTGGCCGTATTGAGTCAGTTTGGCTCAACGTGAGCTATGCGCTTATACTTTTAAAAACCTCTGGAATCCTTTCGACTCTCGTTTTAGTCTTTTTTTTCTTTCGTTTTCCCTTCTTCAATTTCTATGTATGCAGAGAGTGAGAGGAGAGTTCCCGAGCGTTTCCGAAACGGCGCACCATTCAGTATTTTCGGGGGAATTTTAGTGCCCTTAAAATATTTGCCGGGGAAATGCCAGCGGTATGAGATAAAAAAAAAAGAATAAAGAAACTGGCAGACCGCAAAACATTTCAACCACGAGCGCACCTTTTAGCGATAATGCTTAACGAACGAACCAGCCAGCCAACCAGCCAACCAGGCAGGCAGTCAGTAGTAGTCAGCCAGCCACCCAGTCAGTCAGTCTGCGGAAACTGCGGGTCAGAGTTTTTGCTCGGCAGACAAATTCAAAGCGGGTTAATTAGATGATTAAACTATTCGTGGAGTAATTAATTAATGTTTCCTAATTAGCGATGTCGTCACCGCGAGACGTGCATTGTGTGTCCGTTAATTGGATGCAGATTCCAGCATTTATTTGAAGCGGTAGTTAATACTTTGCTCTGACAGTCTCGTCGGCAGAATTCACCATGATGAAATGACAGATCAACAAATTAGTTGAGAATAAAATAAATCACGCGATCGCGTCGAATCGGTTGGTACCCTAGGGAGACTTCCTAAGAGCGGCTAACCCATGACTTAAATATTACTGCTTCAGTCTAGCTTGACGAGATGCGTCACCCGAGATCACAACTCATACTCTGCCTTTCTATTTTCTTCATCGTAGAACATTTATAGAAGAATATACACTCTGTTAAGCTAGGATGACTGATGTGGTTGATGTGGCTACTGCGGCTACTGCTGCTGGCGCGAACATACCCGTTGGGACTAAAAGGGGATTTCAAAGGTGGCTCCGATGATGTCCAGGGACCATTGGCTCCACTACAAAAGGTATTTTGTTAACTCTGGGCGCTAATCTTATATATGGAACTTTCCCAGGAGAGAGTTTCGGATCACTTTTGCTGATAACCTTACTAGCTTAGCCGAAGATCTTCCTGTGTGTCTTCGATTCTGTCTTCATTGGTACTGGTACCTCTGCCACTGCTACTGCCACTGTTTCACTTTTCAACTTGATGAAGAAAAGGTATGATAAATCGTTGAACATTGACACCGCTATAGGATAAGGGGAAGGAGTAGGATGAATCATTGTCCGGCGACGTAGCGAAAGGTCTATTATAATCGCGTTGTGCACATAGAAAACTGGTAGGAGGTTGACGAGTCGAGGTAAAAATAGCTACGTCATTGGAAGGAAGCTGCGACTCGTTTAGAGTTCGCGTGCAATGGGGCTGCTATGGAGAAGGATCGCTATAGTAATGGCCATAACAGGGTGTACTAAAGGGGTGTCGTAGCAAGGTCAAGAGAGGGTTGTGAGAAGGAGACGACGTCAGGATTAATCGAGGAGGTCCTTTTGCGTACATGAAGAGCGCAGCCCAGTCGAGTACGGACAGTGAATTCTAATGGCCGAGTCAGCTGTCATTTTTCTTCGAATTCGTGGCCCATTGTCAATCTTGAGGAACATGCGATACTGTAGAGCATTAAAGCTGTATATTGCTCTCATAAAAAATGAGATTTATATTCTTTTTAAAGAAAGTTACTTGGATATGCTCATACCTGGAACATACACTTTAAGTTTTTAACTAACCAGCGCCGAAAAAAAGCATCTGACGAATGAATTTTTAAAATCAAAATGGTATCAAGACTTGTGGGGCCGTTAATTACGAATCTGCTCTCAGATTTTCGAAATTTGAAATGGCGAAACCAAAATAATTCCAGGAATGATATTATTGGAATTCGAATTCGTCTGTTATCCGTCAACTATGCGTCGACGTTGCCTAGCTTTCATAAAGTGCCCAAATTTACCACAAAAACTTATTTTTTTACATTATAAAAAAATTTTTTTTTTAAATTTAAATAATATTCGTCGTTAACTATATACTGTAACGTGGTGTTACAGAGCTGGAGGGGGGTCCACCTTTGAATGACCGAAAAATAAATAAATAGGACTTATCAGGTCGGACAGTGGGTTCGGTGACACAGTGCTAAGTGCCCGACTTGGCAGTCCGAAGGTATCGGGTTCGAATCCCGATCAGAACTCCTAATGTTTCGGAAATTCCTAGCCCTCTAGCGCTCCCTGGCGGCTCTTGTAGATAAATTTATTATAGCGGGGACGAGCCGAGCACCCCGTTATAATACATTGAAGTAAACCTATGTATTTTTTCAAATTTTTATAATCGATGTAGATGCATTTACCAAACACAGAAATTACAAAATTTTTATTTCACGAAAATCTGTCACGCGACAAGAATGCACTTTTTTCTAAAAAGATTATTAACTGGTGGTATAGCGATTTTCAGCGAAATCTAACAAAAGTCCGTTGCAAATGCAGTACACGTGAAAGAATTTTTTATGGAATTTCATGATTAAAAGAAGGTAAATTATAATTAATTTGACTGAAAATGAGTTTGCTGTTCAAACTTATCAAATGATTTTGATGAAATAATAAAAAATATGGAAAATATACTAGTGTTCAAATATAGGGTTAGAAATTTTAAATCTTGCCATTGACTGAACATACAGTCGTGGAATACATATTGCTATGCAAAATTAAATTGCAATGCACATACACATATGATTTTGTACATAAAAGATATCGTCAAATAGAAAAATGATACAATGAGCCTATTCCAAAGAAAGCAGTAATGCGCGCCAGTGTTACTTTTATTACTAACAATTACTTACTGATGTATTGTTACATTATAATGTTCCCGTGTCCGTGGATGTATGTTAATAAAAATTAATAAAAAAATAAAATATTATGTTATTAATCAATTTTCTATGAGTGTTAATTCAATAGTAAAAATGTTCCGTCACTGGGGTTTTGAGGTTCGTATTTATTTTCATTAAATTTTTAAACAGTTATTGAATAACAATATTTAATTAATTTTTAAACAAATAGTATGTGTACGTTGTAGTTTTACGTAAACGATTTATTATTCTAAGACCAAACAGTGTATTATGTGCTATAGGTGTTCCATCAATGGGCAATTCATTCTATATAACACGCTATTAAACATTTACAAAGTGACTACAGCAATATGCACACTTAAAGTGTGTTAAGATAAGTGCACATAGTCGATATATGTATAAATAACATTCAGGTTTAGGGGACTATTTGTAGGTTGAAACTTATTGGAAGTTGGCCTCTCTAAAAGATATTTTATTCATGGCCGGAGTGATATATATATATATATATATATATAAATCTTCGATAAATTTCTTACAGGTTATGGCTTCCCGTCGAGCATCTAATCCGTTTTTTCAACCTCTTTTCCTTTATTTAAACACTAATTGTAAAACACGTGATATTTTGATATCCGAATGAGCTTACAGTGGATTGTTGAAATTTTATAAAGCACTACGCGTCGACCGCGCGACAGACGCCTCCGGAGTTCTCACGGGAAATACCCCCGGAATCTGAATAAATCGAAATACACAAAGTGATTCTCGAACTTAAATTAGTTTCTAGGCACACGGGAGGGTTAGGCGTGCGCACCTCCCTTCGTACAAGATTCGAATAGCTACTCTTTTTCCTTTTCATCTGTTTTTTCATTCCTTCTTTTCCTGTTGCCTCTTTCGCGTTGTCCGCTCTTAACCCTCTTCTTCATACTAAGTCAGGGAAGAAGTTAGTGAGTCAACGAGTTTTCCTGCTTACTTCACTACTAAGTCTTAGATTCGTGCTAGCTGGAGTAGGTTGGCGCATGTCTCCGCTCCACGTTTACCATATTCACAGTTGGCTCTGGGATGTATCGCGACACTTTAAAATATTCTTCATCCCTATTTTGAAATTTAAAGCCACTAAACGGTCCAGACGACGGCCTGTGCGCATGATCATTGGCTGACGTATTGTAGAGCTACGTAAACTCGATATGTGAATATGAGGAAATGGATAAAGGAATAAATAGATAAAGAGGAGACAACTATGCATAGAGAAGTAGGGGGCAGAGGAAGAGGCAAGTGCAGAAGACTCGAACGGGAATTCGTGGAATTCTTGAAAGGGAGGACCGTTGGAAGAGCAAAGGGCGCGCGGCAATACAAATGACGTCCTTCCAAAGGGATCGCGCTTAAAACTAGAAGACAAGGGTCATTAAGAATGAAATTCTCGAGCTTATCACCCGCGGGACAGAGAGATGGGGGTTGGCTGTGGCAACAGTGACTTTGGAGCGGGGTGAAAAGGACGGCGGGCAGGCGGAGAAAGAGATGGAGAATTTAACTAATTAGCTGAGGAAAGAACACCACGAGGGACTCTCGCTATAATTAGAAGGGAACTGCAGTGCAATAATGACGCCTAAGCGCTTTTTTTCTGTCGTAAAGTGGTGCAATGTTTAATCTTGACGTAAAACTGGAATTATTAATCCGCTGCCTTGCGTTCCGCGGCGCAAAGCCAAGGATGTCGCCTGCCCAATTACCGGGATATCCTCCTTCTCTCTCTCTCTCTCTCGCTCTCTGTCGTCCACGAACCTTCTATCATCTCCCAGATTCTATAGAAACCATCAGCTTCCCTCACTCTGACCATTCTGCCCTTTTGGAAAGTCCTTAAAAATACTTCCGAGTAAATATAAGGAAGAAAGAATAAGCGGGCATAGCACTAAACTTTTACTGAGCGTTCATAAATCTGTCGCAGCTCTAGTCTAGCAATCGAAGTTACCTGATCGGGCGCGGATCAAACGGCACGGAATAGTTTATTGGAAAAACGTGCGGGCTGTTAGCCCGTTAGTCCCTGACAGTTCTATGATATACGAGCATTGAAGGCGCAGATTCCATTCGAGTAGCCCAGCACTCAAGTGGTCGACGTAGTAAAAAAAAGGCTCAGCGAGTAGCGCGAAAAAAGAAATCAAACGTCTGAGAGTCGAATACTGCATGCTAAGGGACGAAAGCTCGAAACTAAAGAAGTGCAACTGGATACACATTGATAGAATTTTCTGTGGATTGCCATCGTAAATTCGGACAGGCTAATAAAATCTCTTTACCTTGCGGAGCTAGTCGTGCGTCCTGAGGGACCTCGTAGAAAAACTATTATTTAAAAGTAGGGAACAATTTGCCGGGAGCACGGTAGAACGTTCTGATTGGCCCCCGGGATTTCGGTGAGCGTTCTGATTGGAAGCTTGCTACGGGTTGCGGTACGTGATTGGGTGATTGCGAGGCAATTCCGAGTCGAAGCACGCCACTGCGCGACTCTAACTCAACAACGCTCGCCCGCCTGACTGGAATTTTTTCCAAGTAATTACGTCCTCGCTGGCGAAGCTAAATCATCCTAGATGTGTGCGACCGAACGACTCGAGGACTTGACAACTGGCTGACTGAACGACCGACGACCAAACGACCGCTTTTCATCGAAACCTACTAGGCATTCCTTCAGCTGCCTTTTGCCAGAGTTTATTTCATTTTCCTCAGCTACGCCACAGCGTCTCTTATGGATTTAGGACTCGATTTATGGGGATGACTCTCGGGACATCTGCTTTTTCTTCCCTTTTGTTTTTAGCGCTTTTATAATCATATATGTTTCTCTTTACTGGATAGAATAGTAGGAAGAAATAGTCCTAAAATTGCAAAATTAATACCAAAACAAATCTCGGTAATGCGCGCCTTGCATGGGCAGTGTTCAGAATTGTTGCATGGGAATATGTTGCTACAGTTAAGTCTTCTATGCTAAGAATGTCAGAGCCCTGTTGACGGGGATGTTGGTGAGAGTGGTCGCCAGTCGCTCTCGTGATTGCATACTTTGTTCTCGGATGCGTGGACTAACTAACACCTGCGTGTCGAAGCGAAGGGTGAATGGGTGAATGAGTGGGAGGTTGAAAGGTATGAGATGCCATCGGGACGCCAGGATGGGCATACGTGCTGGCCGCCGAGCTGCCCGAGTTGCCCGAGTCGCGTACGTGTTGTGTGTGCACCGCGCGTACCATCGGCCAGCCCTAGGTACAAATTGCAACCATTACTCTTGCATGACCCCTGGTGCGAGCAGCGCGAGACTATTGTGTATGAAATGATTATGGCCGTGCGGTATGAGGTCGCGAGGTCGTGCAATGCCGTACGTCACTTAGATTGGCCCGTTGACAGTTACAAAGGTGAAACGCAGAATGGGCTCGACATCGAACCGATGTGCTCTTTAAATTTTTCTTCAGTATAGTTCATCTTGCGGATCATCCCTTAGCATAGTACACACATTCACGTACCCGCATAGCGTACTATCATGCATGTATATTCTACAATGTCGGTATTTTCATAATTGTAAAAGAATGTGGTCCACAGAACAATTTATTTATTATTAATTCTCATATCCACATACAAAAAAGACATCAATGTCAAAAGACACTGTATGATAAACCAGAGAGAGGAGAAATGCGTAAAGAATAATGTCATTTCAATTATCAGGATACCATTACAACTGACAACCTATGCCATTAATAATAATAGCTATGTTAGATCGTGCCCATTGAATTACATTTCCCACAAATATCTGTGTGTATATACATGTACATAGTATTTATAATTATTTGATTACTGATTTTAACGCCGTTATCATAAGCTTGTGGAGTTTTGCATGCAGCCAGCATCAAGCAGACGGACGGATTAAGGACACTCTGTTACCCTTATTTGAGTGATGCGCAAGCTGATAAAATTGATTATATTAATAGCCAACTAAGCACCTTTCGTCGTGATAAGAGTGAAAACAGGCCATTGTGTTAATAATACTCGTAGTATTAGTAATGATTACGGAATAAATCTATATTAAATATAACTTTACTTACACAGCTTACATTTCCAAACGTACAAGTAACGCAAGTATCACTTAATTATCCACTCTTCGAGTAATTCTCATTGCCGATTCTTAACTAAATTCGTACGACATATATGCTGTCCGAAAGTGCAAGCAGACGAGGGGTATCACTTATAGCCCATAGTACAATGCAACTCGCGTAGGTATAACTACGCGACTCTCACCCAGGTATGGATAGATGCTATTAAGATACAGAACATCCAGTCCGTCAAAATTTCTATGGGAAAGATTCCATGCAGAGAATCCGTAGCTTTCTTTTCTTTCTCCATAGAAGAGTGGCTTCCAGTCTTTTTTGCAAGTGCATTCCTAGTAAACTTCGCTACTTGATATAGAGTTAGCAGTGGGGAGCCAACAGCCTGTTGGTAGTTTTGCGGTACGAACCAAGGGAGCTTGAGGAGAGACTCTTTCACCAGTACGACTGCACCTCTGAACCACTGCGCTTCTGCAGCCTAGTAATCCTGCAAACCCTGCAAACCAAAAGAGCAGCAGCGCAACGAGCACTGGCATGGAAGCAACTGTGGCTCGAATTTCTCATTCCTCTAGTTCCTCGCGCAAAAGACCTTGAGTAAAACCAGAGTAGGCTTTCTAAAATTACCTGGCTTAATTAAAAGTCCTACAAACAGCCATCCAGGGTTGAACAACCCGTTATTTTGCCATTTAGACTCTTTTATACTTGCGGGGTCAAAACATTTTGCGATGCGGCGCCAAAGCAAAATAATCATAATCGGACTTTCTGTTGTTCTTCTCTCCTCTAATTTACTGTTTCCCGCTTGCTTAGTTATCTAATTCTTATTTCTCTTTCATTCGGGTTCTCCTTTCAACCATCACTGATTCACATTTTAATCGTTGCCATCCAATTAAATAAACATTTACCAGACACTCTAGCGTGTCTGAACAAAAAGTCACCTCTGGGATTGTAATGAAATCAAATGCCAAATTCCTGTCAAACATGTAAACGAGTACTTAATCTTAAAGGTTACTCTAAAATGTCTTATTTGTCATCGATTGGTTTAGTATTTGGTAATGGAAGTGTATATAGTAACAGTATTAGAGAATCACGGTTAATCCTTAAATACGCATATAGAATTTCATACGTTTTTCAATAACCGAGCACACGAGTACACCCTATGTAACGGCACATGCGTCATGGTCTAGGACCCTTGTTTGTATATCTATGGTATTCTTAAGAAATCTCCCAATACAACAGTTCGAAACCTTTTACAGTCTCTTCAATATTGGTCTACAGCCTTATGATAATATTACTACTCTATCAGCGTTGAAATAATATTCGGTACGACCTGATCGCGCTTTACTTTTAAATGATTGTTGTAAAGCACTCATAGTGACGTTTCCACATGGCTAAAAATAATCAAAATAAATACTCAATAGGCGAAAACCTTATCAGGCGTTATGCACAGGCACGCGCCGAGTCGAAAACATATAAACCAAATTAATAAATTGATGATTGAGTGTTAACATATTGCATTAGGCAAAAACGTTATAACCTACCACATTTATTGTATATTTTTCTAGGATATAATCAGCGAAGTTCGCTCTAGAAATTCAATCGATTTGAGTTAATCAGAAGGCAAGCAGAAGTGAATTTAAAATATTATAATTAATAGCAAAGTAATCAGGAAATCCATCCTGGAATCCTGAGCAAACCAATCAGTATTATACTGTACTTATGGGAGCTCATGCTTAAAGTCTCTCAGATTTCAAAGAATCTATTGTCTCATCTTACAATCAGTATCAAGAACTGGTCTATCCTTCTTAGGTGCACTACAACGAAGTTTTTGTGCCAGAAGTGATAAGAATCCACAAGCAGTAATTTCTAAATGTATAAAGAGTTCAGCAGGAAAAGTCATGGTGATCGGTGCTGTCTGGACACTCTGGACCTTCCTAGAACTTCTCCAGATCTGAGGAATCATTGTGATAGCTTGCAGTGTCTGAAAAGATTCTCTAAACCTCTGCATCTACCTTGGTGTCAATTTTACGTTAGCAAGTTCAGAGCCTGCCTGGGTCCCCACTTTATCAGCCCAGCTCTAGCTAGGAGCTGAACGGGCCCTCGAATTTCGTAATGGAATTTCTGCTGAGGTATCTGCAGTGAAGTTATTGTCACAGAACTCTCAGGACAACAGTCTTTACTCCTTTCCCAAAAAGCACTATAACCACTCGGCAGCCAATGTCATTGTGATGATCTGAGATTCTATATTATTATTATAGTCCTTCCGTACTAGGGAAATGGCAATTATGAAACACATTGTATGTCCCACTGTATTGCAATTAAGGCTCTTTTAGCTTTCCGGTGCATAAATATAAAGAATAGATCAAACGATACTCTCATTGTAGCCGATAGATTTGCTACACAAACATAGTACAATTATAAGAGTAATTAGTAGAGCTCGAGTGTGTTGAGTGCATGATTTTCTTAGATTGTAAATTATAGAATAATAAACCAAGAGTTGAATTTTAATCAGTTTGAAAAAAGTTTTGAAAGACATCTGCCCAGTGGACGAATTTCTAAAAAATATAACAGTACAATAAATACATAAATAATTTTTTTAAGAATATTTGCAATTGGTTCTAAAATAAAATATATTCAAGACACCTAAATTTTTAAGAAATTCAAAATATTTGGAGAAAAAAAGTTCACCGACGGAATTCGATTCAGCAACCCCGCGCTTACGAAGCCGGGCTCTTTCCGCTGCTCCACGCGCTCGTTTACTTTTCGTTAACATAAAAAGCAGATGAACGCACTCAAAATTTTTGATAATTAATTTCTCGGAAACGGCTAAGAAGCGCATCTTACTACTTGCACCTATTATACTCCTGGTCGTGACCTATACGTGTACTAAAGATGGATCGAATCGGTGACCCATGCATCGTAGCCTCCCCTTGTAAGCTGTGAAAGGGCTGATATCGAAGATACTGATATTTTTATAGCATTATTGTAGCTGTATCGATGAAAATTAAATGATGTATCATGTACAATCAGACTGAAATAACCTAAATGACAATTTTCTCCTTATCTTGATATCGTGGTCTCCGGCCGTTAAATAAACGCTTTTTTTCATATTTTTTTTACTTAAATTTTTGCATGTTTGAATGTAAATTAATGTGGAAATATTGGGATGGGTTTGACGATTGTTCATCATGAGCATAAACACTTTTGTGAGAAAAGTCAGAAGAGTATCCCGGTATTGACTTAAAGGGTTAATGCTGTGCATTGGTAAAAGACGATTCAACTCCTTTCCCACTAATTACAGTTTCAAAAATTAAAGCATAAAAAATATTTAACGTTGATGATTAATACTTAAAGTTATCTGGATATTTAGGGGTTTTTGCTGGTTTATGCTTCTGCGAAAAGATCCGTATACCTATTGTCGTTGATGGAGAATTGGAAGAGTAATCGTTGGTAAAGTATGGAGGGTTGATGTATCTTATTATCCTATATGTATAGAGGAGTATAAAATTTAAGTGTATAATAGGGATTTATATATATATATATATAAATATGTCAAGCGGCAGTTTCCAGGCCATGCGGCATTCACAACAGCAAGCTAATGTTTTTTAAAAAAAAAAAAAGACCTTGGGACATGTAGCATTGTAATTCTAACCTAATCTAACCTAACGTACTACTTCTTAGCTCATCACAACTCCGAGTGTCTACCACCAAAACTTTTTTGAAAAATTCGGTGTGAATGCCGCTAAATGGTCCTGGAAGTATACGTTGTATATAGGAGTTTCCAGGTCCAGGCTAGAAAGCACCACATGTTCTCAAAACTGCCAATACACCAGAAAAAAAGGTCCTGGAAACCACCTCGTAATATATTTATATGTATACATATATATATATATGTATGTTAAAAACTCAAAAAGTAAAAAAAAGTAAAATTAGATGAAATATTATTATTAGAATAAAATAGTAAAATATTTATATCATTGAGTAAAAAAATACGTTCTAAGAATTCATAGCATGGCTTAATCCAAGCAGAAACATTCTCCTCTTAGTATAACACAATTATTAACAATTTATAGATTGGTAGATCCGTTTCCGTGCCTTAGATATGCTTCTGACGATCTTCTACTATTCTATTTAATACAATAAATTATATATAATATGGCCCTTTTGTCTTTGCAGATTTGAACTATAAAAAAAATACAAAACTTGATATAATATATATTATAACCTAACATTCACTATAAATTTCTTTTTTCTATACCTGTTTGCTATGGTCGCCTGTACGTTGTGCTTTCTTCCGTTCGATACGTATGGGTCAAGCGACAATTGGCAAAAGGGGCTAATATTTGTCGTTTACTGGACACGACAGGGCACGGTGGGGGTTACCTTGCCTATAACGCTATCACTTACAAACTAAGTTTGGCGCGAAATATAAAATGATCATCACAGGAGTGACCAACATAGTTAAAGGAAGTGGAAAGACTCCATCTCTTTTTTCTTCTAACTTATTCCCCTATAAAACGTCTCGTCTCGGCTGCAAAATAGCTTGACTGTAATGTGGTGAGGGAGAGTTCAATACAGTTGAGAGAGAGTTGAATGCACTGCTTCAATGAACTGTATCTTGACCATATGCCATAGGTTGTGAGTATTGTTGCTGCTACTGCTACTGCTCCTACTACTATTATAACTCAGACTACTCCTACCACTACTACTCTTGCTGACGTTCCTACTATTCTTACCGCTGCTGCTATTAGTGATTCCGATACGGATAGTGATACCAGTAATGAAGCTAGTAAAATGCACACGTGCTCGAAAAACTAGATATTTTGTCAAATCAGAAATTTCTCCATTGTGCCCTGTTGTACTCTGTGTTTATTGAGTTATTGTATCAATATTGAAGTTGTCCAAATTTTTAAAAACTCCACTTTGAGAAAAATATTAAATTCTACTGGATTTGCACTGCCTTATATCTCTAAAATCATCTTGCGATATCTCAAACCATTTTCAAGAAAACGGAAAAATTAAAAACAACATTGGTCTATTATTAAAATTTAAGCTATACTTGATGTGGTTGTATTAAAATATTTTTCCTCAAATTTGTAAGTAAATATATCTGTATTATAGTATATTGTCCTTAATAAGGAATCTCGAACATAATGATGTATCACATTAATTTAATAGGTCGTTTAATAGGTCTACGGCGTAAACATTCAGCTTATATGCTACGTATGACTAATGATTTAATCGAATTATAGTGCATTCAGATTCTTATAAGTTCTGGAATCATAGATGGGAATTAGATGGAAGAATTATCTTAAAACATACATAGGGATGAACCTTCTCCATCTTTTGCAGAGACACGAACTATTTTCGTAAAACATGTAAGGATTCGCATGTATCCCAATCCATAAAAGCACATTCGAAGTCTTGCTAGCAGTGTGTGGACAAACGAAGTTCCACAGCATAGAAACGGGAGGAGAACAGTGTACCTAAATTAAAAAATCACAGTTTACGTTCAGACTACGGGATCTTCCATACATCAATTTTCAAAACAAGCTGGACAACCTCCACCGAATTACGTAATGCACGAGCTTTTCTTACATAAATATTAGCACGTCTGAGGCTTTGCATCGTCAGCTATCACCAGTTTATAACTTTCTCGTTCAAGACTCAGTATCTGAGGTAGCATAATTGTTACAGATATTCGGTATAAACGTACAGTTTAGGAACTCAAATGATTAACTGATAAGTACTATGCTGAACGTGTAACGTAACGATTTTCTAGAAACAAACGAAGAACTTTCTTTTGCGTTGAAAACTTCTCCGTCTTTTACAATCACGGAGATCATAAAATCTCAAAAGATACACGTGGCCTTGTTGGAATAATAAATAATGGGAGTTTAACAAAATAATGAAAATCTAGCACAACTCGTTTACGTTACAAAACTCATATCATATGTAAGTTAAAGCTCACCGATAGCTAGACACTACGAGAATTTCTACACGGAAGTTCCTCCTGATCGTAAATATTTGCTACGCACATGGTTTCTTTATCAAACACTGAACCCTCGTCTCGTCCGTTCTCATACTTCGCCATCCTCCATCTATGTATGTGTTCTTGCTTCGATATAATATAGGATCGGCGCGTGATGTGTTTTGCACTATGCATGTACGCGTGTGCATATGAGAATTCAAGTATCGCGGTGATTATGATTTTTCATATATTTTTTGCTTTACGTATATTTTTCGTTGGCTGCCCAATTTAAAATCAGGCGCGGTAAGCGTAGTGAGCACGTGCCACAATTGAATTTAGAGTTGCTCGACAACTACGTGCTTGCCTACCGATTACTCGTCCCTGATTCTCTTGAAAGGGAATAATAGTTGGCGAATAAAGAGCAGAGTGATTAAGAGAGATAACAAGTTCTCGCATTGGGCACGTATTAAAGAACGACTACTTTATTAAATCCATGTCGTGCTGCGACAAGGAGACGCGAAACGCGATGGCCCTGGCACATCCTGGTACTATGATTCTCATTGCTTCCTGGACAAAAGTGTTTTACGTATTCTCCAGAGTAAAATGCCGATCCGAAATATCCGCCATGCCATATTAGCCCGAGGCTAAGAAACTGTGAGAAAAATGAGAGCTGCCTCGTCTATAGCCAGCTGTATGCGTGGCTGCCAAGTCACTTATTTACTGGTGATATTCCTAAATGGGTTCGGAATATTGGAAGAGAGAGAGAGAGAGAGAGAGAGAGAGAGAGAGAGAGAGAGAGAGAGAGAACAGCCTGGAAATGAAGGAGAAATTTATATTCCGATTTACCATGCCGTCCAGGAATTATCGGAACTCGAAAAACAAAGGGACTACAACCAGGAAAGCCACCACAGCGACGTCGATGCCGAGGCGGAGGAAGCCGGTACACGAGACAGAATACCAAAACTGTGAAAGTAAAAGAATAGAATAGGTAGGGAAGAGGAAGCCTTCTTGGGTTTCCTTTTTCTTCACCGGAAGTTCAGCACCCTCGAGATAATCGTGGCGGCCTTCCGGGCGCAGCAGTCCTTATTTATTTCCACGCATCACGAAAGCGCGGCTAGCAGGAACGCACTGACATGAGCTCAGCTAATCCTCTCATTCTCAGGGAACAATTCTCGACCCGTTCTCTGGGCTTCCAAACTTTTAACCCCATTGGGAACTTTAACTGCAGTAATAAATAACAAGCCGCAATTAAAGAGCGCTGCTATATAGGATATGAAGCAATGACGGCAATGATATCGTGTCATAGAGCGGCCGACGTGCCGGACCTGCCGGTGTGTCTGTTGTGCGTGTTGCCTTCTTCACTCCGATGGAAGTGGAACGGACTGGTACGAACTACCAACTATACCAACTAGCAACTATCAACTACGAACTACGAGCCCGTGAAGCTCAGACACTCTCATAATACTCCTGCCGTACTCACTCACACGATTCACCCTGTTTGCTGTGTTATGTTGTCGCATCCAATCCTGTGCAGCCTTGTGTCGGTCAGTGAGAACCAGTCGTCCGTTAACGGTGAAAATCCTGAAGCTGAAAGAGAGTATCCTCCTCTCTATCCTTCCCTTGTCTCTGTCCCTTTCTATCAGTTTCCAGTCCTTCCGCTCGATTTATCGACAGAGGACAGATCCGGAACATGAGTGGATCGTGTCAACACATGCACGGCGCTTTTCTCCCTTCAACCCTTCCGCACACGTTCTTCTTACTCCTGAGACATTTTTTTTTATAGAACTCACAGGAACACCTGTGGATCAGCGCGAGCACCCACGTCGCTTCTCATCTTCGTGCATCTTCTCATCCTTCGTTATCCGACTTAACTTTCTTCCCGTTGAAAACCTCTTCTCAATTATTCAATTCTTTCCAATTTTCGGTTAAGAAAACTTGGTGAACTTAAGATAAGTTATACGAATGCCAATGCATTTCCGCATAACTTTTTCCTTTGCTATTTAAAAATAGACTGGAAAATCTATCGCTTAACCGATTAAGAAAGTCTGATTGTAAAAGCTCGAGTTTAAGGTAGATCGATCACCGAAACTAGATCCCTAATGTAACGTAATGTACAGAGGAGGTAGAGAAAGCAAAGAACTAACCTACGAACCGATCAACCCTTCTCAACTTTCCACTTAGGGCGTTAAAATAAATAATCCGTCGCCTAAGTAGTTAAAGCTTCGCAGAGTTTGGCTGGCATTGGGGTTGTTTGTATAAAAGGTAATCTCGAACAGCCTCCCTCTTGGCTCTGCGTCTCCCTGACTCTCGTCTCTGTCCTTATCTCTCCAGGCGCAAAGTGTCAAGTAGGGAAAACGAGTAATGAATTCGCAATGGCCAGAAAGAGTTGGCAACGCAGCGACGAGCCACTCTGTCTCTGTGTGTGGTTTCCCAGTGGTCAGACGTAATAGTCTACTGGGATGTCCGAGTTGGCCAAAAGGTCGTTTCTAATTCTTCCTATTTTAGCCTGAATAATTAACTTCGCTATTGTTTTCTACAATGGAACATTCTGGGCTATGTTATTTCTTCCAGGTAGTCTGTTTTTACTCACTCACTCGCTTTACAGCTGTGTATAGGTTTACCTGCCATTGAATAAATCTCAGCGAACGCGATTTATTCGTGCAACGAAGGTGCCGAGTGCGAATACAAGTCCACGCGATGAATCGATACTTATGTTAGCTCAGGTAGTAGGAGGGGACGAGTGAGAGGAAAAGTGGCTGGTAGCCTCGTAGCCTGGCTGATACTTTAAATATTCATGCACGACTCCAACCCTGTCGTCCTCTTCCTAGTGTGAATATGGCGATGAAATCGGGACGGCTGAACTCCCTCCGCCCAGATTCGCTTGGCTTCCCTTCTCTGGATTTCCTACCCCACGCCTTCCCCCGCCAAGGTATGGCTTGCCTTATCGTTAATGACGTATAGTTTTGTTTGCTTACCCCGACAGCCAGGAGAGCCGAGGATCCCAAGCGTATGAATAATGCAACCACCGGGCAGTTCTTAATTGAATTTATGAGGGTGGCTCAAATTGCGTTTATTTCGGCGCCCGATGGCGTCCCGAACTCTTTTCCGTTACTTTCACCTCTCTTCCTTGCACCATACATTCTTTCTTTCGAACTTTCCCACTCAGTCTTTCTTTTCAAAGGTCAAAGCGACTATCCGTATCGATCAAGATTTCGATGAATTTCTAGAATTTGCAAGACAGTTATAGCTACCACCGGCAATGAGTCAAGCGGACACTTATGGACTACGGAAGCTTCATTACTTCGAAAGACAAGTTTAAATACTTCAAGGGAATTCCTGGGATAATACCGATTCTTTGGAAGAAGACTGCGGCTGATGCATACGATATTAAGCCTGTCGAGAAAGGAGTCAGGATAGGCGACTTGGTTGGTCGACGGGGATGCGCTATACGTATAAGTGGGGTGGTAGACGGAAGCAGTCAGAGCGATGCAAAGTGAGTTAGAGGAAGTCGGAACGCGAACCTTTAGGAGTGGCGAACACGCGATACCTTAAGCTACCAGACAACACGCCGCTGTCCGTCGTCCTCTGATAATGCTGGCGTTGGCGCTTATCCTTTCTATCCTTATTCCCATTTCTATTGTTTCTCTCTCCTTTTTATGTCTTTGTTCCGCCTTTTCCAAACGTCTATTATTATACTTCAAGTCAGTATCTACAAAAGCTATCCACCTGATTCTTAAAGTTTCCGAGGATACCGGGCATCATTGCTTTGGTTAAGAATAATTTGTGTGGATATTACATTTTTCCATCGCTTTTTTTCTAAATTCTGTCAATACAGCCATGCTGATAATATATATTGGGGGTATTGACATTTTATTTTCTTATATAATATTCATACGATACGATAGACACATGTCATGGCGTCTTTTGTACCTCTGGGAGAAACAATATACCGAAATATGATAATGCTTTCACAAAAAAAAGTAACAATCGACCATGTAGCAACGGTACGTGGAAAACTAGCACCGGGAACTAGTAAGACTTAGGAGAACAGCCACGCTTAACCTTTAATTACAGTATCTATAGTTAGATAAAAAGACGCATCGACTTTGCTCTTTCCTCTCCTTATTTCTGGCTACTTCGGGGAATGTCTCCAGGGACATGCTATGCTGCACTACGACGGAAAATACTTAGAAAATCCTAGCAAGCTCTTTGGATTATTTTCAATGTAATATAATACGGATTTTAATTACGTGTAAGCTCTAATGCAATTTTTAATTTTGGTATCTACAAATATGTACACATGAAACGAATCGTTTTTCATATTGTACGTACACTGTAGTATGTGCAATAGAGATGTATCAGTGTAACAGACTGTCAAATTAAAAATTAAAAATATTATTTCTTATCATATTCTAGGTCATTCTCTTATCTGTTAATAGAAAAAATTCTTAGAGAATTTGAATCT
The DNA here is from genome assembly GCA_963971525.1 of Cephus spinipes. Taxonomy (NCBI): domain Eukaryota; kingdom Metazoa; phylum Arthropoda; class Insecta; order Hymenoptera; family Cephidae; genus Cephus; species Cephus spinipes. Next base: position 7,038,271 of record OZ020578.1, on the reverse strand, counting down.
TTAAATAGTATACTGCTACTTCACATCGATAATTCTATTTTTTTATTTGACTAACTTTTAATGATTGAATGAAATTCTTATAATTATCTTTTTCTTGATTATGTTTTCCTAATAAACTTTCTAACACTAAAAGTGAAATTGGCGTAATTTGAAATGCTCCAGCACAATTCTACAAAATAAATGTCTATTAGTTATTTTCTCTTGAGACCCTTTGATATTAGGAGTGTATTTACGTAATTTTCTATTTCTGTAGAAAGTTTGGTTTACTCATTCTTTGTATGACCATGTCCACTCGATAAGTTTTATATAACTAAAAATGGACTTTTTCGAAAATAGTACTACTTGAATATATTGGGTTGGCACGAAAGTAATGAGATACTCTAGAAAACTCGACATATGTCCTTTTTTAAATTAATTGTTTTTGACCATATTCTAGTATGCTGTAGATCATTTTAGATACTTCCATGCAGTTATCTTCTAATATCAAAAGATGTTCCGATTACAAGCGTAGACTGAAGTTCGTTTTCAAATACAGAGAGTTATTTGACTTAATTTTCTCAAGATATTAATTGGAAGTTTTTCAAAATGTTGATTTTGAGAATAACTTATGTAACATATTTATTACATGTAAGCAATCAATTCCTAGAATAATATGTAAAAAGATACATTATTAGTTATTACACATTTTTTATGAGAAGGCAATATGGAATCGACGTAATAAAAATAAATGAGGTGTTATATATTTGAGCATGAATTAATAGGTTGCATAAAACTAACATGTAATATACGTGTTATAAAAACCATTATGTGTTTTTGGACAGCTTGAGTAAGAATACATTTTTGAAATTTTGAGTTCATGAATAATGTCCACTATCCATCTTCATCGCTGTTATATTTTAATAACAGGGGTTAAATTTATCGATTGTTATTACCTGAGTAGACATTTTTTGAAAATTCTTACGTCTTCGGTGGCTATGCAAACTTGATACTTTATGATATCACGAGTGGATTAACCGTGATTATCGTGCTCCTGTACTAGACGTATTTCAAGCTTCAACTTGGAAATGTACACTTGCGCCCTTATAACCTATTATACTACAGCGAGAATTGTTAAAGAGGCGTAGCAACGGTACAACTCAACGTTAAATGCTCACGAATCTACACATCGTTACGCTATGGAAGATACCTATAGATCAGTAATAGGTATTCAATGAAATGACACAGGACTAGCTGTGGGTGAGTTTTCAATGAAATAGTACGGTTACTCGAATACGAGCTATGGATATCTAAAATTACGTCATCCCTGAGCGTATTTCTAACGATATAACGCTTAATGTTTATAAATAAATGTAGAAAATTAAGTACTATTAATATTGTATCTGGGCTACTCCATACCTCACATTTACCCATTAACGAACTGTTATAAGCAAATTAATAATTAAATTATATAATTATCCCACCAAAACAAGATAATTATATAGGAAACAAAATACTTTCAAGATAAGGATAACTACGAGAGGTATAGAATAATCTGCTAAGAGTACCGACGAGTTCCTGGATTTGTTGAAGATTTTTCTGACTAGATACCAGACAAACAGTGGAATAATGCATAGGTACTTCCAAGAAAGCATAGGGAAGTGATAGGCATAGAGCAGGAGGTGGACGAGGCGTTGCAATAAGGAAGAGGAGTCATAAGGATTGCCGGTAAGGATAAATGGGAGAAAACTGTAACTGTTGTAGATGTGATTCAACGCGTATGCCGACGCTGGACAGTTCGAAATTCAGCGAATGTCAGACACAATATTCATTTTATTGGAAAGTTGTGGTGGAAGCCGTTGATTATTATGCGCTTCGCGTTGTCATATTCCATTACTGGCAGTGTCGTTTACAGATCTGTAGCCTGTTAGTTCGCCAAGTACAATTCACAATGCGGGCGGCGTCACCCTTCAGCCGCTGAATGTGACATCGATATCCGACGCTCGGCATCCCAACGTGATACCAACTAACTTTCTATTCACCGTTCTACCCTCTGTGTCTCTAGATATCTGGCAAGTTATAATATGTTATCTTTTGTTTTCAAATCACCACAGGCGTCACGATAAGATCGTATCGTTTTACACTGAGGTTCCTATACACTTCCGGATCTCAATGACAAGAGAGAAACGCATGTGGAATCTATCACGGGGACAGATATAATCCGGTAATTTAAAAAGGCGTCAGGATTCGAAATAATAAATAATAATAGGAAGGAAAGGGAAAACATTAGATGGGCCGGGAGAATCTAAATGTCAGTGTGAAGCAAGTGCATAACTGAGAAGCGTGACTGGCGGCTAAATTTTAATGAATTCCTAGTGAATTTTTTCATTTCCATTAAGTGCCCTCCCACCAGCAACCACCAGCAACCACCAGCAGTGATGAGGTTCTTACCCCGAGGCACGTCCTGAGTTAAGAAAGTGGATGTTTTTCATTTGCTCCCTTTCAACGAATCGGACCGCCGACTACGACGTCCGCGACGGGCATGACGACGCCGTCGCGACATCTCTCAAGTGCCACGCGCTTTCGAAAAGGAGTAGATAATTAATATTGTCAGACGTTGAGGGCATCGTGGAAGGACAGGGGGCATAGACGACATGCCCTGACGACGGATAAAAGAGACAAAGAGGGGTGTCGTCAACGCGAAAATGCGGATTAACCAAGTCGATAATAAGAATTCCCTTGGTCGAAATATTATCCTACTACTGCGCCGAGTGATATTCTCCAAAGAAAGGTGCGACTCCTGTCTATCCTCTTCCTCTCGAGCACCCTCGCTCTTGAACTTCCTGGGCTCCCTTAGCGGCTCGAGTATTTCGAGAGGCAGCACTCACCCTCCGTCCATCTTTCCTTGGCTAATTGCACCCTCGACTCCTGCGGCTTTGATTTTTCCGGCTGCGGAGCAGGAGTCGATTCCGCGGTAAGTGAGGGAAATTCACTAATTCACAGAATAAACGAGAACCCTTGAGAATCTGCGGTAAGAACATGCCGGCCAAAGTAGATTTACCGTTAGCCGAAAGATCGGTAGCCCGTCCGACTTGCAAATACGCCTCTCGAATTATAAAGAGAAGAATAATGCCTTATACAGAAATAGAAATGGCATAGGACGGTCGCGAGGAACATACATTGTGTCCCAACGAATTTCGAAGCGTCTTGAGCTCGCGGCTCGATACCGCGACGCTGAAGATCTCCTGTCTTGAATAACGGAATACTGTCACTTTTGCAGCATCCATGAAAACATATCGACTCTGAATATCGATAAACCAGACAAGCTATCTTTGTTCTCAGGGTGTTTGCATGTTTGCATGTTTGCTCAGGGATGTATACAAAATCTTACTTTACTAGAGCCGAGAAGTTCTCCTGGCTTGCGAGATCTAGTGATACGCCGTATAATATCCGGATATATCCTAGCATATCCCAGAATATCTCCGAATACACGAGACTACACCGGCATTGTATAGGCAAATCTCGTTGAGATACTGCTACGTGCCTCGGCAGTACTTTTTACTAGCTTCATCCACTGAGAAGTTGGGTGTGCGCCGATACGCTCACCTGCTTGCGACTATACTCGTAGAGGGCCACGGCCGCTGCGCTTGCGCGAGGATTGACTTTTCTCCGGTCTGATGATTAACTAAATTTATTAAAGAATTCCTCACTGACTATTTGCGCTCGTTGGGTCAAGTGTATCACTGAGTACATCTATACCCCATCACTGCCACGTGTGTCCGATACCATGGCTAGAGCCAGAGTTATGGAATTAATGGGCCGTTCGAGCATATTTTGGTAACCCAGTTGTTACGGTGCATGCCGCAGCAAATAGCAAATAGCCTACGTGGTACCTGACCGCCGAAAATAAACGGGCCCGCCACGGCGACTAACTGACTAACGACACCGCGAACGAGTCCTAAACGACTGACGTGGCCCGATACGTCCGAGAATAGATCGCCAAACAGTAGGTAGTCTACCTGAGAGCAGGCACTGTGAGGCATCGCGACGACGGTGGGCACAGGCGTCGTTAACTCGACAGATGACGGTGAACATAAAAAGGGGGAGATGTGGACGCTCCGGTGTACCCAGCGTATTCACAGCATTCAGGAGCACGGTGCTTTTCGTTAGCACTGGTAAAAAGTGCGAAAGTCGTGGCCAAGGGAGATTCCACGAGGACCAAGTTAACGAACTCAGGGACGTTAATTAGTGCCGTGTCAAAGCCACCAAGTCTCTGCCATTTGAGAACAGGCTCTTGCGAGGCGCGCCATTACGCTTCGTTTCGCGGTGTTTCCCGTAAATGGCTTATCTTTCACACCCGTGCAACTTGTTTTTACGTTAAACGACGCCAGCGACGCGGCAGCGCTAACCACGCTGCTAGCAGTTGCAAACGAAGCCAGAGAATCTGGTGCTAATCCTAGAATCGGTCTTGGAAATATTCCTCGCGGAACCATTTTGGAGATCTGAGCATAATTCGCAAAGCTATCTCGGGTCGCGTTTTCATCTCGTGGAAAAGCTCAAAGGGCCTAGAAATGGCGGAAAGTACGAGCCGACTTATAAATAGGAAAGATAAGCCGGTAGTGCACCGGTCGCGCGCTCTTTCTCTCTTTCCCCGTGTCTTTCTTCCTCCGTATCTTCCACGCTGCTCTCTCACTCTCTCACCCGTTCCAGCTCTCTGACTTTCTGACTCCAATGATTCTGTGGTAATATTAACATATGCAAATCTTCTGAAGCTCACGTAACCAGCCATCCGCCGTTCGCCAGCTCGCTAGTTCGCCCGTCCAACGAGCGGAAGCGGAAATGGAGAACGGCTGGATATTTAACTGGGATGATGGCACCTCGTTTTGGTTAAACTTTTCACAGAAGTTAAGCGCCTTTTGCGATTCGCCGTCCCGTTCGAGGCGCCACGCTGGCTGCAGGACAACTGCAATCGCTAATTCCATTCCACTTCTGGCAGGAGTCAGATACCCTGGACCCCCTTCCAATCCACCTTCTCATCCAGTTCTCTGCCTTTCCCTGATGCTTTTGCTCTTTCCCCTCCTTCTTCAGCGGTAAGTATTAAATTGATGGCAGCGTGCTGTGTTCAAACCTGCCTCCTCATACGAGAAGGGCATAATTCACTGACAATGCAAAGACAATCTTATCTTGAGTAGGAGAAAAGTAGGGACATCACGAGTATCACGTATCCAACTTCCGGTATCGTGTACCCTAGTGGACCTAAAAAAATAGTTGGAAGCCCAAAGGGTAGTGACTCTCATTTCATTTACCACGGCTTGGCTGAAGCTAGTTAGCCAGGGTCAGTCAATATTCTTTCCTGAACGGGACGGGAATCACGAGCATGTTTGCTTTTCATCAACCGAGGCGCCTGCTTGCGTGGTTCCGAGGCTGAAAAGCTGTACATCAATTTAGTATACGAGGAGACTGAGAGAGACTGGCCCTACGACTTTCTGGCTCTTCAGCCCCTCACTCCGTTTACCCATTCAGCAATGCTGCTGGATCGTACATGTTCCCTAACTCCCACAGCCTCCCTCATCTCCATAAACTTTCCACAAGGTTGACTTTATCTCGCAATTCTTTACTCGTCTCTGAGTTAACTCGCTTCCCTTCTTTATGTTCTCCCTTTAGTTTACTCTCAGTTATCCACCTTGGAAATGATATCGAGAAGCAGCCACGTGCTGCTGCGAAGTGGCGTACTTTGTGGGTGAGAGGGAAAGGAAGGGAAGATCGTTCGTGTTCCTGCATACTTGCATATCTGTTTATTTCTATATGCATAAATTCATTACCTTTTTATAATATATTTATTAATTATTAGACACAATTCTATCAATAAGAACGATGAATTTCCCTGCTTTCAGACGTAAACATGGTAGCTGAGCCTAAACCTCACCAGACGGGTCGCAAGCGGCAAAACGTGGCCAAGACCGGAAACGACTGGTAAGTAACTAGTTGATAAAACAATTCAGATGCAGATGTAGAACTGCGTATCTCGCTGGCGGCAAGTTCAAAAGTCTGCTCTCTCAAGAGAGTTAGGCAAGTAGAGAGTCTCGAGTGCACCTATCGGCATTCCAAAGGCGAGAGCATCCCAAGTAGGGCGTAAAGTGTAACCTCTTCTATAGACGTGGAAGATGAGAAAAAGGTGAAAGAGAAAAGAGAAAGGAGAGACAAGTAAGACGCCACCAAGATCACGAAGTATAACTCGTAAAGCAAAACACGTTCTCGAAAAACAAGCTTTTCTCGACGATGCTCAAATCCAATGAGTAAGGCCCCCCCCACCCTTTAGTTCGTGTGCTGCCTACTGACTGACTGACTGACTGATTGACTATGATTGGATGACTGTCCATGAATTATGACACCTTAAATAAATCCTTCTATGCAGACGACAAATAATTTTATTGCTAGAAATTAATCCAAATACAGCAGCTGCTGAGAAAGTGACCAAAGATTCAGAGGAGAAAACAAACGCAAAGCGTCATAAAGCTATCGGATGAGCTTCAGCCAATTCCGACTCCCGATGTCGGTAATATGTTTTATGCGAGCTACGTGACTATGAATCCTAAGCAAAATATATCGCGCAGCGTTTCTCTACAAACTCCGAGTGAGCTTTAGAGCTTTTTCAGGAAGCCAAGACCGTAAATCCCTCGCGACGTTCCGCACGACTCTTGGAAAATTAGTATCGAAGCTTTTTCCATGATATCGCCTCCATCGCGGTTTCTGTAGAGAAAATTATGTACGAGAGCGAAAGAGCAAGATGAACTGAGAGTGGACACGTTCCAGACTGATTTCGCGTCCTTATTCCAACGAGATATAAGCCAAACCGGACCGTCGTCTAAGATTCATTGCGTGCCAGGAATTAGGCATCTTAGTTGAAATTAGTGCGGTTATACCTTCAAGTTGGGGTAAGCAGAGAGCTCGTTACGCACAGGGTGTTGTACGATTTATACTGGCTTCCACCGACCTTACTCTCTCCCGCTCTCATCTGCTCTGACGAATTGGAAGCGCTCGTTTATAATCTTCTCGACGTTTGGCCCGAGTTACTGTCGCTCGTCCTTGTGCCGCATCCTTCTAGGAAAGTAATTAAATCGCTGAGGAATAGTTAGAGAGGGACATAGGGAGAGAAGCTGCTAGACTAAAGATATAGTCGGTCCACGAGGTCAATGTATATGTTTGACAGTTCTCAACCATCGCAATCTGAGCAAAATCATGCGTGGATTTTCATAAAATAACATAAAGATATGCTAAAATGGACAAAGAAAATATGTTTAATATAAAACCATGCATATGCATACTTTATAACAAATATTTCATGCCGTAACAAGTATGCCTTGCTAAAGACTTCATTGTTTTCGAACTATTTCAAAATTATTTACATCGAATCCGTCGGCTGACTATATGAACAAGCCTAATGGATAAAAATGAATTCAATTCACTTGGATATTATGGCAGAATAATTACTAACCATGCAGATTTTATTAATTTAAGGGTTCAGTTATTACACGATTATAAAATAATAAAATAACTATAACATCTAATTGCCGATCAAAGGTAAAAGTCTTTTAGAGTTTAGTGTATGCAATATTCCAATCGTAGAGGTAGTAAAAATTACAAGATAAACTTAAATCGAAAAAAATGAACATGATACATGAGTAGGTAGGCCAGAGATAAAAAAATACGGACGGTTTTGGGCATTTCCGAATATCATGTTAGTTCTCAATTGCTCATACTACATAAATAGAAGTACAGAGGGGCAATTCATATATGTATATCCGAAGATAAATATAAATATCGCAGCTTCCTTCACAAGGCTGTCGGGAAATATCGGTGGAAACACACAAAATTCGGTTGCGGTTCACTGGTGCTCTGTAGTTACTCATCTGCAATTTGGCTTCAGTATGACTCTATAGAAGACATTGTTCTTTCGATTATACATATAACGGTTAGAAGTATTGTAAAGCGAATCAATGTAAACGACAGTGTTATTATGAAAATCTATCGCAATAACTGTCCAATGACTTATTTCCATATTCAGTTGTTGTAACCAACATTGATATATTGTATGTTAAACTAAAAATCAGCATTTGAAGTCGAGGCTTATTGCTCCCTCTACCAAGCTAGAATGCACGCATAATCCGAAGATAATTAATATAGGGGCGGCAGGGAAAATGGGATAGTTAAATATTCAGTAAAAACAACTAAAATATACTTTAATCGATATCAAGTCGAAATTACACCAAAATTAATTTACATTTTTTTCATTTATATTTTTAAAAATTGGCCTTTCTTAAAATTTTTAAGATGAGATGGTAACTTCACATAGGTATATGTTGTGACGTTAAAATCCACGTCACAAAGTCCCGAGTGAATAACTCGCGTGTTTTAAATACGGGACGCATTACCGTCCCTCGGGAGAGTCACGAAAAGTACCGGCCAAGAACTCCAGGGTCCAAGATGTTATTAGAATTACATAAATTAATTATTTTTGTTCCGTACAACTCTTTCATGCGTTTCGTAACCGGCCACCACCACCATCAACGCTTCGCCGAGGGAGTAAAAGAGCAGCCACGCCTAGACAGACCATCAGTCGCAGCCTCGCTCGAAGGAAGTCGCCGCCAGTCCCGCAAGGGAGCGTGGAGACGCCCTACGTCACTAGGCGCCTCCACCCCGCAGCTGACGGCCCCCGGATCAAGTGGGGAGCCGAGACAGCATAGGACACCGCACTGGATCATACCGATCTCGCATTACCGCCGGTACGGACGTCCCGCGAAGGGAACGCCACCGGTACCGAAGAGGATGGAAGGCTCTGGAAGCTGTCCAGGTGCGAGGGGTCGCTACCCTCCACCACCTATCCGTCCCGACCGGAGTCCGGACAAGAATCAACTCCGGACGAAGTATCCAGACACCCTAGCTACGGCAACGAGTTGTGACATCGCGAAGAGTCCCGAGTCCAGCGAACAGGATCCGTCGCGAGGACTAGGATTAAGAATTTACTAGCGGAACCGTCCTCCAAAGTATAGCATTGTATCGTTACAGGGAGGCTCCGGTTATAAACGTTATATCGTTCCGCGTCCTTCTCGTAGGGTTATGTTGTTAGAAATTATCGATGTAATTATCGTATGATATATTCGAATCCGGTGACATGTTTGGAAATTAGCGCGAGGACCTACTATTGGCGAGAACCTTCGACGTCGATGATTGGCCCAGGAGGGCCCGGCGGGGGATGAGGGAGCTAGCGCTGGCCCCGAGTCCCGAAGAACTCCCGAAGAAATTCATTCTCGACTAGTTAGCCGTCTTGGCCGGTGGTATCGCACAGAAAAGTTGTACCGTTGTAATCACCATAGTATCGTTCACGGTAAGCGTCTCGTCGTCGAGAGGACGAAATCTTTTCCAACGTTGTACCTACTGTTTCACTTATATCTCGTTACTTTCCTCCCGGTTTCGGCCTAGGAGAAGATCGCGTATCGCACAGTAGGAAAAGATTCCGTGCCTACCGTTAGAACCACTTATTTATTATAATTTATTTTCTATTGTGTGTTCCGGCTATCGGATTACTCTTGGTGACCCTGGAGAATCTTAGAGAATTTGTGTATCACGCTTCCCGTGATAGCCTCGTAGGTTGTAGAAATAAGTAACAAGGCCTATTGTTGAGAAGCCTACCTAGTTAAATAAGATATTGATGTGTTTCGCGACTAATTATTCTTTCGGCCAATATCTTTCTTCTGGTCTATCTCGTTTCGTATTTTGCTATTGTACATTAATTTATTCTGTGTGAATTTGTATTTTCTCTATTCTTTATGTTCCTATTTCTTGGTAATTCCGCCACTCGAACCGATCCGTGCCGTTATTCGCCCGAATCGTGTGTTTAGCAACTGCGTCTTAGGGCGTAGGTAGTATCGACCTTCGTACGCGTAACTTCGTATCGGCTACGGATCAATCCACGATAGCTAACAATAGTATATTGTGCAACTAGGGGGGGAAAAGGGCTATTTCTAGCGAGGGCGAGATTTAAGCACGAGTTGGAGTCGAGGGCGCCTTCGGCGAGGGAATAGTCATTCCCTCCCGCTGCAGCGGGAGGGAATCATTCTCTCCCGCACGCCCGAAATGAGCAACTTTCCATTCACTTTAAATGCATTGAAAAGGGCCTTTTTCATGCACGTGTTAAGAAAATAATATTGTATCTTGTCGTGTATTCACGCGTCCCTTAAGGAAGTCAGTCTCGCGTGGCATATAGATCTCGGTATCGAAATTACCATTACATTTTGTTATTTTGTTATAATTGTTACTTTACACAAGTCCCAAAATAAAGGGCCCATTGTTACTCTTGTTACTGTTTAATTGGTTGTTCTCAGTCTTCATTCGGCACACCCTCTATAAGATCCCCGCCCCTCTACTATCTCGTCGCGTTCTAGCTAGTCTGGTAAATTTCCTTCTTTCCCTCGGAATCCTCCTATGCAGTCTCGTGGCACAAAGGTGTGCCTGGCGCCCAAGAGCATTTAATATTTCGGGTTTCGGGATTTCAGGGAAAAGTAGGGAGTAGCGTAATTTGTGACAGTATCGTTCCGTCCGGCGTAAAAATTAACGTCACAATGTATAGTAATATAAAATTATACATGTAATAATTGTATGTGTACACTCTTGGATAATTGATACTATATCAATATGAATCATAGCCCCGTATTCTTTGCAACTGTAACACTGATCCATTTCTAAGATATTTGATCTCATCGGTAAATACGACTGCAGCTCGCTCTTGTAAGTTGTGAAGTTTTTTCCGAATTTGGAATTAGAATTGTCCGTAGCGAAACAAACAATACCGCCACAAATGCCGATATTAGTCGATTCCCCGGAGATACGAGGTACTTTGGGTACGAGACTTATGAAATTATTGTACAATAAAAATTGGTCTAACGCTATTACAAAATTCTAATGACCCTGGAGGGACGATACTACGTACCATAATCAAAAACACGACAGATATTTAACTGAAGATTTCGTGACGAGAAATATAGCGTCACAAAGTATAACTTGGCCGAGTGTCTTGCCGTATATTCGGCACGAGATTATTGATATTTATTTATGATTTTCTTGATTCAGCGTATAGCTGCTTACAAAGAAGAATTTGTGAAAAAAAGATTGAGCTCCAGTTTGAGGTTTAAACATGGTTTTAGATGGGACTCTTTTTCCTTCATATTTTTTTTTAATTTTTATTGTTTATAGTCGCATCTACATCGAGGTCATTAGCGATTTTATACAAAACAAAAAAAAATAGATATACCTACATATACAAACATAAAAGGAGGAGAATAATAGTATCTATTTCGTTACATGAGTTACATCAGTTTCCCCTTCGATTTACAGTCTGTTATATATCTTAATTCTTTTGCAGTATGCGAGAACGTTTTTTATTGCTTTGGTGTTGTTTAGGCATTCCTTGAGAGAAGATGATAAATGTAGAGAAATTCTGAGTTCCTAGTACGTTGGGCAAAAGATGGGCAGGTGTTCGATGGAGTTTGGTGTGTCGCATGTCTCGCACCTTGACTTTGAGGTAGCATCAAATAGATAAACATGTGTGAGTTTCGAGTGGCCTATTCTAAGTCTATTTATAATACTCTGTTCTTTTCTTTTCTTCATGTCAGGAGACTGCGAAGATGTCGTCTCTAACGTTATGAAGCTTCGACATTTCGCTGCTGGACCAAATTTTGTTCCACTTAAATTTAACCGCTTGCTGGATCTCCCTTCATATTTTTGTTCGCCATTCAAATGAACTTTTTTCGATATATGTAGCTTGTCTTTCCTCAAACATGCTGCTTGCGAAGCACATTTTCAACAACCTCAAGTGAGGGTTGATATTCATATAGTGAGCCCGAAAATTTTGTCGAATCTTGCTTTGACTTACGTTCAAAGCTAAATATTTGAATAAAGAAAAAAAAAGTAGGCAGTAAGTAACAAATATTTTATTATATTAGAGTAATAAAATCTTACCTGTAAAGAACTACAGAGAACTTAACACATATTATAAAATCTGTGCAATAGTATATAAGGAAAGCTTACGGAATGAAATCAAGAAAGGAAAACCGCTCCTAGATACGCAAGCAGGATTCAGAAAAGGTAGAAGCACGATAGATAATATATTTATCCTGAACAACGTGATACAAATAGAGTTAAGTAGAAAAAGAGGAAGACTCTTTGTTTTCTTTGTAGGCGTGAAGGTAGTCTTCGACTTGATATGTGATCAGAAGCTGTGGAAAATCCTAGAAAACTAAGGAATTAGTAAATAATTACAAAGAAGGATAAAAGAAATATACATAAAAACAAGAAATGTAACAAAGTAAGAGGTATAGAATCGGTAGCACTCTAAAATATTCCCAGTCCGGAATATCTTCGAACCAAAATATTGAGAAATAAAAATATTTTGGAGCAAAAGAAATTGAATAATAGAATCGCACTGTAGAAACTAATTTTTATTTCAAAAAGTCGAGAAAAAAGGAGAATCAAATGGTTTTACGATGATGTCGGTGTCATGAGTAACATTATTAAAATACTTATATATTTTATACAGTAGAATGTGCTGTGATGAGCCAGTGTTCTATATTATTATTGATCATTATTATTGATATTATTATTGGTCAGCAAGCGAGCAAATTTAACTCAAAATATACCAATGCTGCGATTGCTGTTTGATATCCTCTAGAAATGAGGGGGCCCAAGTTGCAGGGACGAACTACCTGCTAAAGGGACTTGGGGCACGATCGAAAATAATTGAAGTTGGGGATACTTTTGGTGGGAATGTTTTAGTTGCAACTATCTGGATGGAGGTATTTTTGCTGTAATATTTTAATATGTAGGCGCGGCATCAAATCATTTTTGAACTAGAAGAGAAGTAAGGCAAGGATATCCACTCAGCCCGGCTCTCTTTGTATTATTCTTATCAGACATCAAAGAAAAGCTAATAAGAGAACAATTAGAGGGAGTAACAGTGGAAAAGTTCTGAACGCTCGCCTATGTTGATGATCTGGTAATGTTAGCTGAGGAAGAAGAAGAGATGAAAGATATATTAAGGAGATTCGAAAAATATCTGGAGAAAAATATTTAATTCTGAATAAACAAAAATACAAAATAATATGTCTCCAAACAGGAGGGAGAGGATGGAAAATAAAATGGATATGAGAAGGTATAGAGGAAATGAGAGAATTGAGATATCAGGTAAATACATTCAAAACAAATAGAAACGAAGAAGCACATATTATATAATTAAAAAAGAAAGCTAAGATCGTAGGGATAAGTTTATAGAATAGGGGAGAGAATGTTTAAGAATAATTTTAAATGACTGATAATAATCTTGGATTCTTTAGTTAAGAGGATAGTTATGTATGGACCTGAAGTATATGGACACAAAGAGCACACTGAACTCTATCAAAATACAAATAAAATACCTGAAACGGACACTAGGCTTAAACATATTTTTTACAATTATTTTTGTACTCGGGAGTATAAAAAATCGTACCACAAAAATAATGATATTACAATAATATCATGTTGTATACGCGTATAAATCCCTCGAAATGTGGTACCTGTCACCGCAATTTATTATACGCATTACTTTAATTGGTTTTTCCCATTGACAATATAACAAAATTTGCAAATGTGAAAACTGTATAAGATAATCTATGAATTAATTGCCGGATACTGTTAGCAAATTTGTGATCATTTTACACAAAAAGTTCCAAACAAAGTTTATTTCGCGCAAATGTGCCCATTGGATCACTTTTGATAATACTGGCTAGCAGCTATAGTTCAAGCGAACTCGTGTATGTTCGACTCACGTCGGGTTGCAACGACTTGCGTTGAGTCGAAATGGCTCGTTCATACTCCAACTGCAGCGGCAAATACTGTGTGTTACTCCGAGGATCAAAAGCGTTGAATAGGGAAATATTTACGGACGAGCAATAATCTTTGCATCTTGTAAGAATATATTTGACATTCAAGAACTATATATGCACATTACGAAAGTTATTCGAAAAATAACGACTGTTCACCATGTATACTAAGCGCATATAAAGTTGGTACAGCCACTTCAGCACAATCGCTAAAAACAGATGTAATAATTTCATGCTCTTTAATTAGTAATTAGTAGCTGTATTTAAACATATTTTTTAATATTTTTTCTAGAAAAGTCAAATATTGGGGCATTTGGCATTAGAGTTTAACTTATCTTAACCTAACGTAATTATTACCAAACATATTGGAACTCCGAGTGCCCAACAGCGAAAGAATTTGGAAAATTCTGTGTGAGTTTCTCTTTACGACACTATAAATATACATTAAATATAAATTTTGAAATTTTTCCACTACTGGACACGTGGAGTTGGAATAGGCTTCGAAAGTGTAATTGCAAGGTCGCTCAAAGTGAGGAGAGTGACACTCTACCCACTAAGTTCCCAACCCAATTTATAAATATTGCATCAGTTAGAAGTGATAATTAACACTAATTGTATATACGAAAGCCATAAGTTTTTCAGAATCCCTCTGAAAATATAATTCTTATATTGCATATAAACCTTAATCAATGTATTTCAGGCTAAATGTTATAAATATAATTTTGCGAAGTACGTATTTGCAAAAGCATTTATGAGCATTTATCAAAAAATCTTGATTTTTCAATTATTCTTCCAAATGCTTAATTAAAATGCTTCATTAATTATATTAAAAAGTTTCTTCCTAATTGTTGATTTGTATCATTTGACCATGCGTTTCCCAAGAATGAGCTCAATCGTTATGCTCAAGCATTAGTATTATATTTATCAGTTTGAAACACAAGTCTGACGGGATCGAATTATTTACATCAATTCATTCATCGTTGTTTAAATTTTATATCATCAGATGGACTTTTTACGTCTTCCTAACATTTGACGGACCTCTAGATTGTTTTTACATATAATTGACCATCGAAGTGAAAAAAATTCTTCCGTTCTGCACGAACCACTTAAATCTCGTCAAAAAGAGATCACTTTGCATCTACCCACTAGGATGGCATATATCTCAACTTCCTGGCAATACTCCATCTAGCTACACGACTTTCGTCCGTTTACGCGGAAAGGAAACATCGATGACACGTAGTTGCCTGGTACGGTAACATAAACTTCTAATATTATCATTCTGGCTACACTTGGTTAGGCATAAGTTTAAGGAGTAATTAGGACTGTCTTACATGTATTCACTATCGGAGAAGAGGGATGTATGTCCTTGCGCGTATGCAAATGCATTTGTATGTATTGTTATGCCGTCATGAGTTCTTTAGGATCACGAATAAATAATTGCACCGATTTGGTATTATATAGAGAACTATTATGGTTTATTGAAGTTGGTATATAATGTAAATACTAAGGTCACACAAATCTAATGGGAGTAGGCACAATGATACTAATTATTGTCCACTATGAATTACGCTCCAGGACTTCACTCTTAGCTACGAACTTTGCGAGTGACCGCTGTGGCTCACAAGGTGTCTCTCATCGCTTTTATCTTAACGCCTTATGCATAGGGTCAGCATTCGTCTAATGCTGACTTTGCGTCTGGAGATTAATTATACGACGAATCCTATCGTGAGGCATAACAGTATATACAGGTAAAATTTTGTAGGCAAAATTCCAAACAAACGTCTAAACCAATTGGTATAAAATTTATAGGAGATATCAACTTCTGAATATAGGCGGAACAGCAATATTTGCAAAAGTGCAGTACGTTCTGTTTGAAACGGCATATAGGCAAAGATCCTAAAAACTGATGTCAAAACTGTGTATACAAATGCTGAGAGAATCGTTCAACCAATGGGGTTGAAATATTCAGGAAAAATTCTAAACGAGTAGATGGACCAATAACATTTACAAATGTCGAACACTTCCACTTTGAAAGTTCTGCATTCACGAAATAAATATCTTTTTGTAACAGTGAATGCATAAGATGAGAACACTTCGAGACAATGCTAAAGGCCGTTTCGTCGACGTTGAAAATCCAGTTAGAAGTCAAACGATTCTCACTAGAGATCACAAAAAAAATTATCTTGAGATCTGTACAGAATAAAAATACGCGCAGCACTTCCTCTCATGCCATTCCATTTGTGAGTAGGTCATCTATGTTATTTTTTCCAGAGACTTGATATGCTGGTATTCTAAGCTCTTTGCTTGTCAGTCCACGAGGTTGAGTCTTTAGATCTTCAGCGTAGGCAATCGTTTCAGCTTCCTATGTTAGTACACTAAACACAAGCTGTTATTCTTTTCAATTCTAGGGAAACACGAATAAAACAAATGTGGACAACTGGCTGCTTTTCAATAAGCAGGTAAATCATTGGTGATATAAGTCAAAAGAAGAATAAATAAGCACATCCTGTAAGTAAATGAGTGTAACGTTGATACAGCAACACCCTAGAGAACGTTAAATAATATAGTATAAAGCAACGAATAAAGAAAGAAAGGTATACTGGCAAGCAGAAATAATAAATGGTAGTTTGAAATCAATATTCCTAATAGGAACAGTTGATAGCATTAGAAAAAAATATACTTACGAAATACTACTTGTTATTTCTTTATGTAGAGACATAATAGAGAAAAATCAGGCTAACTTATCCAGGTAAAACATGATTTATATTAGCCAAGCAAGTCGTATCAGCGAACAATATCTTCTTGTTAATTATTAACGAAAAGAAAGATAAAGTAAAGATTCTTAGGAAATGAGTGACGCATGAAGGCGGAAGCAGCATTGTGTTGTAATGAAGTGAATGCACATAAGATAAGCGTTCCAGTATCAGACCCGTATTCTACCAGTACTGGCAGCCACGTCATGTGCGAGAAAGATAGAAATATAGTTTTCTACGGATGGTCGGAAACTGAAACAGAAGTCTGGTAGTGGAATGTTCAAACCTTAAGCGTTTTGAAAAAGGCTCCAAATGGCACCTTACCTGAAACGGTTTTGCTCGTTCATGAAGAGACTCGACCAGACTATTCTTAGAGGAACCGACTAGTTATACCTGCGGATAGGATCAAATATCTCAGAAATGGCCCTATTTTGTAAAATTGTGCAATATATTTATATATATTTTGGGTATGCTGAATCGATTACCACAAAAATGACAGAGATCGGCTTATGGGATCACAGTGTTTCAAGGGAACGAGAAAGGTCTAAAAATTTCAATTTCGTCTTCGTCGTCTTCGCAATGTACTATTCGTTTTTAGATCATCTGGGGCTTTGTGGTTATACCCCGAGTAGAAATTTATTCCAGGCTCAGATCAGGCCCTGATAAAGTGTGCCTTAAAACGGCATCCGGCCCTGTTAAGGCCGATTCACGAGGCCCTTATCCGGGGTGTAACGCTGCTGCGAGGCAGGCCCTGATCAGGCTTCTGATCCGGGCCGGACTGCATGTCGGATTATAGCCGGAACTGTTATAACAGTTTTTGAAAATATTGTAGGTATTGGAATAATTCAGTGTGACGTATTATGCCTTGCCTTCAAGAGGTAGGAGGATTCCTGCAAATTATAAATTAGTTTGTTGATCCTAAAAAATTGTATATAGAAGCAGTGAGATGGATAGGACTGCTAGGTGCTGCAAGTTAGTAGCTTTTATCGCCTCTTCGTCTCTTTTACAGAATTCTATAAAGTTTGGAACTTATCGGCTCAGTGACCCACTTTTGCTTGCGGGAATCCCTGTCCCTCTGGTGGTCGGTGGTTGTATTACATGTATATACGAGGCTGACGTAAGGTAAGCCAGATCAGGCAAACGTAGCGACATTAGTTTAGGTCCGGATAAGGCTAAGAGCAGGCGAGCCGGAACAGGCCAGCCTTCCCAAAACCTGACCCGAGCCTGATGGAAACTCAATGTTGTACTGATGCATGATCAGGGCAGGATCTGGGTCTTATCCGGCTATCCTGATCAGGCATGCCACACCGATACCTGATTCGGACCTGATACGACATCAGGCAGCCTGACTAAATTTCTGCTCGGGACTGTGTCTCTCATAGTATGAATGAGAGAGAATAGCAGACAACGAAATATGGCCGACACGGTTGATGTTGTATTAGAAGCGTTTATTAGGTGTAGATGATACAATAAAATTTGCAGAAATCTAATACTTCCAGTTTAAAAACGGTAGATGCGTAAATATGTGGAAATATCATACACGGATATGTATACATCGAAAATCTGGGTGAATCACGTAGACATAACCATTCGGGTTGAAATTTACAGGAAAAATGACAAGCATATAGATGGAAGAGTAACATTCGTAAATGTCGATCACTTCTACTTTGAACGTTCTACATCCACGAATTAATTTTTGTACAACGTTGAATGCATAATATGCAATCACACGATGCAAGCGGTTAGGTTTCGAAATCTACCAAGGTATTTCATGTTTAACTCGATAGTTATATTGGAAATAATGGAAAGGGCAATTTACCCTTATGAAACGCTACAATACATTGCACCTATTTTTGCTAGAACCAAAGAGAATCCGAGTATTCCAGAGATCCAAGGTCCAACTGCTAATAAGTATAATTACGTAATTGAATACTCATCTTAATGAGGCTGAAACTCCCACAAATTACATGCTCCTGTAGCGTGTCTCGATTAACATGGTTTGGCTGCTCCAATTAAAAGGATCCATTCGTTAGCGGTTGCCGTTCACAAAGACGCTGAGATTCAAAACAGAGCACCAATTTACGGGACTTTTTTAAATTTTCGAAACTGTCCATTAGTGTCGGATAGATGATGGAATAAGATATAGGAATTTCTGGGAGCGCCTTAACGTATCATCTCGTTTGTCCCAACGGTGATCTCGGCTTACCAATCTTCTTGGCTTGGTCTGATACTCCTTGCCTTAACTCCCGGGGAAACCAATTAACATACGAAGCTCTAAAGTAATTGGCTGGCGGTCGGTGCTACCACTGGTCCACCCCATCCCTGTTACGTTGAGCCACCTCGCGCTGCTCACCGCTCAGCTTCATCTCTCTCTCTCTCTCTCTCTCTCTCTCTCTCTCTCTCTCTCTCTCTCTCTCTCTCTCTCTCTCTCTCTCTTTCTCTCCTACATCTTCCTTTGTCTTACTATTATTCTAGTACATATTACTATTTATTATTACTTATTTTTATCAATTTCGTTTCGAATTTTATCTTAGATCAACTACTTTCTGTATATATAATCAAGGTTATTTACACGGCATGAAAATAAAATTGTCAATACTATACTGAGACGTTTCGTGATTTTGGAGACTTAGGAGTCCTGAGACTTTTTGTAGGGTTTGTGCACTGGGCAGGCGTCTTTAGAAGTAATTAGACACTTGAGTTTTTAAAATATAACGATGATGATATATTGTCCTATAGATTACAGACTAGGTATCCTTAATATTCTATTTTGCTCTCTCACACACATACACACACTTACAATTGTCTCTATTTCGATTGTCGTACCGTAGGCGACAAGAAGTGTTTTTGTTTACTTATTTTCTCTTCTAATCTTTTGGAATGGAAGGAGGTAGCTGGAACCACAATACAGCAGATTGCACAATGGGTCCGATGACCGTGGTCCAGTTAAGGGTGAGAATGATAATGATTCGGGACCCACAATGATCCCCGTTCACCGAGCCGATCATCTTTGGGGATGAGAGAGCTGTCGCCACAGTACAGCAGAGTGCACAATGCGTCCGAAGACTGTGGTGCAGCGGAGGTCTGGATAGTAATAATTCAGGACCCACAGATGATCACAATGATCCCCGTTCGCTGAATCAATCACCGTAGGAGAGAGAGAGAGAGAGAGAGAGAGAGAG
Source organism: Cephus spinipes (assembly GCA_963971525.1). Lineage (NCBI taxonomy): Eukaryota > Metazoa > Arthropoda > Insecta > Hymenoptera > Cephidae > Cephus > Cephus spinipes. The sequence continues at coordinate 7,018,450 of OZ020578.1, read as the reverse complement.
AGAGAGAGCTGGTGTCACTGCTGGTGAAATAAGTATTGCAAAGATCAGAACCCACAGATAATCACAATGACCTCCGTTCGCTGTATCTCTACTTTGAAAGGGTTTTTGGTGAGGTGGATTCTGGATAGTTCCTGACAGCGCCGGCACTATGACTTTGCTGCAGGAACTCTTTAAGGAGTTCAGGTTTCATAATAATTGAACTTTCTACAATCTTTACTGCTTCTTGTCGTCTTGTGGTGTACAAGAGTCTGACTGACTAGTCTAGAAAGACAAGAGTGAATTCCTATCGAGGAAGCCGCTGCTTATATCCGCGATAGAAATACGTTAAAGCTAGTGGGGATAACGATTGTTATCCTCCCGAGGCGTTAACGTCGCTTTTTGGATTTAATATTTTGATTTATTATATGATTCGATTATTTGATTTTACTAATTGGATTAGTGGTTTCTTCAAGTACTTGCTTACTGGTATTTCTATTGTGTTCGGCTCGTGCCAGGATGTGAGTTCTCTCAGATACTGTTATGCACATCCACAGTGCGCTATGCACTCTTATGTGGGGCTCTTGACGTATCCATCATCGAAAATAGGTATTTAGGAAGGAAAAAGGATAGAGGATAGAGGGGTATAAGGACGGAACGTCACAATACAGGCATAGTTAAATGTTGTAGCAGTTTTACTAGCAATAAAAGTATAAAATTAACAATACCGTATTACTAATTCAACAGGTTCACACATAGTCTTTATAGCAAGTTACTGCACAAAAATTATTGTTTTTTATTAAATTGAAGTTAGTAAAATCAAATATTTATCACAAGTAATGCAAGTCAATGAATTAAAGTTTACATCCTCCTAAAAAACTTTGAACGCAAATGTTTTCAATAAGATAAATTAAAAGTAATGAAATTTCGCTAAAATGCAACGAAAACGCGTTTTTCGTTGATTTTTGCTTCCTCATAGAGGAAGCTATGTGACGGTGGAAAATTTTCCTGTCGAGATTTTCATGTCACCATGTTCAGAATATGCCAAAACGTCGAGAAAATACGTTTTGGGAAAATGTCCGGATGTATATGTGTCTGTGTGTAATGGCCTCCCAAAATTCAAACGTGTATAACTCGAGAACGGTTTTAGCTACAGCCCCCCAATTTTGCAGGCATATGCAGGTCTATAATCCCTCCATTGACTATAATTTTCATCATGATTCATGCTGCGGCTCGGATTTTATGTCGGTTTTAAATTCCCAAAAAAAGTACGTTATCACTCTAGCGATCGCAAATTTTGTGATAATCGTGTAAATAGTTCTTGAGAAAGAGATTTGTATCCAAGGTTGGTTGATATTGCATTTGCGCCGAATCCATCGAGAAGTATGTATCTTAAATCTTATCAAGTACCTTGTATCCAAGGTTGGTTGGTATTGCATTTGAGCCGAATCCACGTGCGTCTTCCACAGTGTCTCGAGGCAAAAAGGGAAGAGTTACACGTTTGGAGTGGTAATTTGCACGACAGGTGGCTAAGAGGGGATAACTATATCGAGTGTCCTGACATCGAACGGCTATTTTTCGATTTATTGTGAATCTCCGTCGGTAATCCGTTACACAATTCAAAAATATTAGGCCGGAAGAGATCATGCAAGAGATTTATCCTTACGTGCGTTCTCTACAGTATGAAGGATCCCAAGTTGTGAGAGGCATGGGGACTCACGTTAAACAAGTTGCAAGTTGAAACTTGCAATTTGCTTCCTCCGAATCGTAAGTAGTGTACGAAGTCCCTATACGAGGATGCCAAGAATTTTAATTTTGCAATTTGTTTCCTCTGAATCGTGGGTAGTAGATGAAAATTCATCTTTGAGGAAGCCAAAGATTAAAAAAAATGAAAATGCTTCCTCATATAAGGACTTCGTAGACTACTTACGATTCGGAGGAAGCAAATTGCAAGTTTCAACTAGCAGCTTGTTTAAAATTGAATATCACCGGTTCTAATGACGTTACGGGGGAAAAAAAAGCGTTTCAAGGCTTAAACTATATATTAATATACTTAACCCTAGAGTTAAGTACATTTAAAATCAATTAATGGTTGTTAACAATACTCACAAATATACGCTAATATTACTTTCCGATCTGATAACCACGTAATTGTTATATGTATATACGAATCTTGTAATAATCGATTCACAAGAGTCACAAGAGTTGACTATAGGGGCTATTATACGACTTATGTACTTTAAATGCTTTATGCCATGATACTGTTTTTGAGATAATTATACAGCAGAGTCTTAACTTTGTAAATAGATAAGAATAACCATAATGATGATAAATTCAGCCACTCCTCCAATTTCTTGAACGGCATCTTGATTTATAACCTCACGGTCCACGGGGATCATACTTGATCGAATGATTTGGGTACTCATACGTACGCTCTCGTTCTCTTTTGTACTCTGCCCTCAATATCCTATTCGAAGCCGTACAGCCCTCTGAGCATGAAAAATCGAAAAAAAGTGCATCAAAGTTATTCTTGTACACAGACAAATTTCGGAATGGAACTCCACTCGGCCCAATTGATTTGATTTTAACATGAAACCCAATTAAGAACTGGTTTATCCGTTCGGAGAGTATTCGATGTAAATTATTGTAGCATCATTTCGCATAATTTAAAACAATAACAGGAGCAGAAAAGTTTCCCCCCGCAAGTTTTCATGCAGAAGTGAATTGAAAGAGAAAGAGAAGTAATCCAGCATCCATGTATTCCAGGGAAACTCTCGTGGGTCGTTTGCCGTTGTGCTACCTCTCTCCTTATCTACCGCTAGAGTTACAAGTCAGAGGTGCTTCACGCTCTGCCAATTTAAAGGGATATTTATATGTATGAATGTACCTATATATGTACATAAACGATTCAATCTACCGAATTAACTCCTTTGAATGACTTTTGAAGAGAATGAACCATTCTTGGCCTGGGCTTTCTGTCGGCCTTACTTCATCCAGATGTTTTTCGGTACCCTTAAATTGTACGTATGTGTCAGTTGTGTTCAACGCGATTTTTAATGGGTAAAATTGTTTCAAAATATCTGTAAAATCTCATATGCCTTCTTTGATCACAGGATGTCCAAAAAGTCCCGTATCACATACATACCGAAAGAATCGTGGTAAATTGATAAAGAATATTGTACTTTCAAAATTGATATTTTTTAATCGGTTTTGGAGAAAATTGCAAGTAAAAATGTTATATTTTAACCGACCGAAAACGTTAACTGATCGACAAAAAACAGTGGGACATGGGGCTGGCGGAGCATTTTCCCCAATGAATATCAAAAGATTCCCCCACTCGCTATATACATTGGTCGAATTAAAGAAGACTCCTCGTACACTCAAAGAAATCGTACAAAAACACGACAAAAAACAGGGAAGATAAAACATCCTTCTGATGCTCCACTGATTCTTGTCGATCAGCTAACGCCCTTGGTTGGTGGAAATTTTCAAATTTTAATTGCAATTTTCTTCAATGCCAATAATAATTGTTCAATTTTGTAAGTACTATTTTTCCAAAATTTTGATTACGAGTTTAGCGATATACATATATTTGATACGGGACTTTGCAGACACACTGTATAAAATGAAATACATAAAGTGTACTGTTATAATAAAAATCATAATTTTTAAACAAATGATTATTAACCCTTAGCCCTAACTAAAACATGGGTCATTTTTGTCAGAGCCGATTTGAACTTACGAAATAAGTTGAAAAGCAATCACAGCTTCGTGGTCGCGCCCCACCCTAAAAGAAGTCTGTAAGGAAGGGAAACTCGATGCCAACGGTCATTCCCCGGCGTCAGTTCATACCCGAATGCCGAGTGGTCTGAATTACGCGCGGACAAAATTGACCCACGTTTTATGTTTATGTACCTATACATTTTGCGGCAGCCTCCGACTTTCCAAAATCTGCACGAACACGTTAATGACTATGAAAAAATGAAACATTTTGCATTTACATACATTTTCCCATATCATTTATCTCGAAGTCCCTGTTATTTATAATACTACTAAAATGAGTCCACTCTATCGGAAGAATGCTATTAGTTCGAAGACCAGGTTGATTTTCGTGGGTCGAAGGGTCTTTTATGACATTGCGGTATTTTTATCAGGGAATTCCGTATTATTGGAATATTTAACAATAAACGTTCGATTTTTCATGTATTTTTTCCGAATATTCATTTTTTATTCAGACAAGAATAAAAGATGCAGTATGTCGGTACCGTAAAATTCCGATTTTTCATGGTAAAAACTTAAGCATCCGGTTTCAATTTTCTGATATTCTTTATTCATACAGTCATTCCTTCATCTTTTAACTTTAATTAGCTGTTTTAATTTTTACTTTCAGACGTTTCGTTCAAAAGTTATGATTATTCTTCGACACCATGACCGATCACGCATGTGCTGCAATATACAGGTTGTCCCAGCACAGACGTTGAGAGAAGGTGAATAAGTAAAGAAAGTTTCGAATTTTTAAAGACACGCCCTTCCCTCCAAAATTGACATTCAATTTTGTACCGGATTTGATGTGTTTATAATAAACATTGGAAAAGTTGGGAGGAGATGGTTCGCTGCCATGGTTCGAAGCCACATCTTCTCCCAACGTCTATACTGGAACACCCTGTACATATGTATATAGTAAAAACATATTCCAAATAATTATTTTATATTTTTTTTTATAACATTATAGCAAAAGGTTCGAACCAGACAAAAATGACCCACGTTTTGTGTTTAAAGATACCAAAAAACTTTTTGAGTTTAAGGGTTCAAAAACTCCTGGAAATTAAAGTTGAAAACTTAACAATACAAAAAATTTGCCATATTACCTAATTAGAATTGGATGCTTAGTTTCGCGACACGAAAATTCGTAATTCTATAGTATATCGAAGTAATTTTTCATTCATGAAAAATGCTTTTTTACTTCGTATCAAATATTTTTATTAGTTATATGTACAATGTAATACATTTGAAAAACGTAAAATTATATGCCGCACCGCCTCATCAGCACAACAACTGACTAAAGTATTCGTTCAATACACAAGTTTTGATAAAAAAATAAAAATTCATTTACCTGCAGAAATATGCATAAACAGTTTATTTTCTTGACATTTATGAAACGATTGACGTGGGAAACCGACCAAAGTCCTTTACTTCCTCTACGCGACAACTGTTTTTAGAGATGTTCACGACGTTCTATGTTCTGAATCGGAAGGATTCGACGAACGTGATGGTGAACTCCTGACGCTGCTAATTAAAGAACGCAGGTATTTCAATTAGTATCAGTAACTGCACGAAAAAAAAAAATGAAATATATTGATAGATGTATTTATAATGAACAGAGCATGGGTACGTGTGATCGGTTGTTGCGTTAGAGCACGACTGCCTCTTCTGTCTTGAACAAAAAGGGAAGAGAGTCTGGATATGGCTAGGAAACAAAGTAAAAAGGACTGGGAATAGTGACACATAAATTAGTAGATGCTAGTTTTGGAATGTGAGAAGTTGGATACAGTGCACATGGGAAGGGTCTTGCGAAGGGAGTACCTGCAGATTGTCAATGTGCCGACGTTAAGGATTGACTTTTCAAGTGCTTAAAGGATGACGGACACTAGGAAGAATGAGACGATGGGTGAAAATAATGGTCACAGAAGAGTCTGCGATATAACAAGGGAGTTTGTGACGATCTCACGACCGTTAATTTTCTGACTCGATATTGTTGGAAATATTACGGATATATAAAACTCATAGGTACGGAATCAGGGTGAAGAGGACGTTCTGCCATCGACACTATGTTGGTAAAATTGCGTGATTACACAAGGAAATTTAAGCTTTAATCTTAATTATTTTTGGGGAAAAAAATAATATTTTGAAACCTTACCATAAGAGAAGCGACGCCTGGTCATAAATTGTGAGAAGAATTGCTAGTGTTCCCGAACTAAAATAATAAAGTTTGACATGAAATCACATGTAAACACACCCGTTCAGTAAAGGTCGAATCATTTGAGTCTTGCTCAGGACTTACACTTCTGTACACCGGACGCCCTTATTCTAAGGTCTAAGACCTTACTCACACTGAACTTTTTCACCGATTCACTATGAAACGTGTGGATGAAACGTTTTGTATATCTTTGTAGGCAGTGCATGCTTGGCTAGATGGCGTTACTATCAAGAACATAGACAGTAGCGCGGGCCCTAAAATTCAGAGTTAGAGAGAACGGGCATACTGCTGTAAGAGTACAGGATATTGTATTCACCCGAATGTTGGGGTCCAAGAAACGGAACACCCGTGTTGTTTGTCCAATTTTCGTGGCCACAGATGAAATAAAAAGTGTAACCTTCCGAGTACACAGCTCTCTGGCGAGCTGTAAAGGCCCATGCAATTTTGGGGTAAAAAACATACCGAGTGCACTCGAAGTATTAAGTTTACACCGATGCGTTGAAATTTCCATGCCATTCTAATATGTTACCATTCAAAGAAATCATAAGTTTTGAGAAATATGCACAAGACGCGCGTCATTCGTTTTCCAGCTTGGCGCCGGTGGCAGACGGACTAAGGGGTCCCACAAAGACCCATTTAAGTAGAAGCACGGCACTACTTTTTCTCTAGTTGCTTCCCAAACATGCCAGTGGACCACGTTAAAACGTTCAGTGCTAAGCTCGGAATTATCGTTAGATTATGTTAGGTCAGATTACACTCGTATAGTAGTATACTGATATGGCCTGAGTTATTTCCCTAAGACCTACCTGGATTAATTGGCGACGAGACCTCTTGGAGACTCGGCGCTTGAGTAGGACTACGCAAACAGTATAGGAAATCGTGGAAATACCAGAAAGCACCAACAGCTAAATTAAATAAACCTGACCACAGTTTACAGGTCGTTTTTCTTTGACCGAACTGCCGGATTCTTACGTGTGTCGTTTCCGCGTGAAAGATGAACAGTTCATAAAACCGAGACCATCCACGAATTTGCCAGCAATTTATTTTTAAGAGTAACGTACGTGACTATGCCGTATCGTAGAGGCCTTTCATCTTCTAGTCATACGTATATGCACTTCCATACAGGTTTTCGATGCATACACCAATACAGTTTCTGATGTTGCAAGCAGACGGGATAAGTCTCAAGACTATAGAATCGTAGGGGGTGCAAGGGTCGAGAGGTCGAGGAGCAAGAGATAGGTAAACTTCGCGGCTCTTTATCGAGCGTGCTTTGATAATGAGCAGTTTGTACCGGGCAAAGATCAGACGCATCTCAAAGCTCTTTGTGCAGAGAAGCAAGTAAATATTGGCTGACATGAAGGCACTTAATATATGCGTCTGTATATGTATATACGTAAACTACTTTATATCCATCTATACGCATACTGACTACCCAACCAGAACATAGGTATATCTTTAAGAGTGTATACACTATAAACTCTATATGAGCAAGCAACCTGAACCGACGGGCAAAGGGTGCAGCGAAGCCAACCTACGAGAAGGATGCAGCTGCAGCACGTATTACCGGACCAACAAACAAGCTCAGTAAAACCTGATCGATCGATCAACCCTAGACTCACTCAACATCCTTGGTATACATACCTAACGTCATTTACCCAATTGATTATTCTCCTTCCTAACAGTAAAAGTCAGGAATACTAAAAATTTGTAAAATCCGCATCCTCCTACAGTTCAATAATCTAGACATACGGATCACCGAGGGCGTTGAGTTTAACAGTGCAAAAAGACACATGGAAGAGATTTGTAGGGTTTCGTGCGTCGAAAGGGTGATGTAAAGTAATGTCGTGAGGCAGTAATAAAAGAGTGTGGAACGAAAGGCAGAGACGAATTTGTTAGGTAACGGGACAATGGCCTGCAACTGAGAACGAGACTGAGATCCCCTGCGGTGCAAGAGTGAGCCGAACGAGCAGACTGACCGGAGACACATTGGTTATTCGGGAACAGGATTGGCAGGGATGGAAGGTCGCATTTCTCGGATTTAAAGGAAGAAATCAGCGAGGCGAGGGATTGATCGATTGGTCCGACAGGAAAAGCAGGAAAGGTGGAAGGTAGAAGGTAAAATGTTCGAGAAGAAAGACGAAGCTGGCAGTTCGGACAGTTTTATAGAGGAGATTTAATAGGATTAGGATCTGCGGATGACTGTGATATCAGACGAGAATAAGTTATTCCAAGTGATCGATGCGAGTGAGTAGAAGGGACAAGTGTTCGATAGGCAGATAGTCGGATAGGCAATATGTGAATAGCTTCGATAAACCAGGCCATGTCTAGAGAGACGTCTTAAGAGACGCTCCTTAGTCCTTCTCTGGTTCTTGACTTTGAGGGCAGATGAGTGGTAGGCGAGAGCATTCTAAGTATTTGCGGTATGGACGTAATCGTACCACCTCCTCATTCAACCCCTGGGGAGAAAACGAATCGCCGAGGCGATTGCAAATTCCGTTGAGAATGCGCGTCGTCTACACCCTGCAGACCAGAGGAGTCCTGGCGCCGATCATCTCGAGAGCAGGTAGGGAGAGAGATGTCTGGGGAAAAAACAGCATAGAGTAATGAGAAACTCCTGTTGCTGGAGCCAGGGTTAACATGATTCCACATATTACAATTCTCATAAGAGTATGATCATACAAGGTAGAGAGATAGAGAGAAGAGAGAGTGCGGTGTAGAATATTTTCGACTGATGACGGAGTATTACTGGAGAGAATTGTTGAGATAAGAAAAGGTAAGAGAAGAAGTAGAGTGAGAGTATCTACCGCTCCGATAGAATGTTTCTTCGAGAGAACGAAAAAGAATGGTAGAAGCAGCGTGCTAAAACTGTTCCATTACTATACCACTTTTTACACTCCTTCGCCCCCCCCCCCTCACTCTCTCTCGCTCTCTCTTGCATTTCTTTCTGAGAACTAAAGAGTGAATACACAACACTATGAAGGATATCGACGTTTTCGATGTTCCTATCTATCGGTGACATTCACGGATAGTGCACCAATGCCAGCGTACAATAGAGTTCTTTCAGCCTCTTGCTGCTGGCGCACTTTTCTGTCTCCATGCCACAACATGCCGTCAAGAAAGAGTCAGGAATGAGCAGTCCAGAGAAAAGACTCTTCTTCTCTAGTATTTGGGGTACAGGAACTGTTTCTCAGCTCTTGTTGCCTGCTGCCGTCTTTCTGCTCTCCACACTGTTTCTATCTCTTTCTCTTTTGTGTCCCTACCTCTCGGACGACGAGCACAATAGCTGCGGGACGATTTGCCCGTCGAGTGCTGCTCAACTCGTTCACGCCAGACATACTGGGCCAGCATCCAGAAGAGAATCTCGACACTCGACGCCCGGCGTCGGTGTCGCGGGTGGGCACCGTAAGCGCCCTTGGACGTTTCTCCAAAGTATGCGAATTCGTTGTGGTTCTCTAAAACTGTTCTGCGTCTAATGACGTTATTATGAAATGGAAACTGAAGAAGATAGTCAGGAAAAAACAAGGCGACCGTTCAGAAACATTTTTGCCGGGTTATAATCTAATTCAGTCCTCCGCTTCGTGCTTGTGGTCGTCGTGATCGTTGGTTGACGTTGGCAACGATGGCGTCGGAGTAGACGTGCCGACGGGTTGATCGTCGAGGAATTCTTGGAGGGCCGAAGAATTTCTCTCGTGGAACAGACAGGAGGACAGTTGACTAAAGTCTCCTGAGACGTACCGACTAGAGTGAAGAGTAAAGTAAGTAAGAGTCTAACCAAACGGCAAAAGACCGAGAAAATCAAGAGATTGAAGAGGAGGGCGAATAAGCTGCTAGAAAAAGCGTATTAATGAAGCAGCGCATCATTAGCTACCGTCGAAAACGGGATTGTCATGCTGCATAATACGACTAAGCCCTCGTCCGCCCAGGAAGTAGCTAGCGAGGAGGTATTAGTATTACCTTATGGGGGTAGCTATCCCCTCGTTAATTAATCATCCTACTTGGATGATTAACTGCCCTTAAAACGAGCCTACTGTATCAAGCGACAGTCTCTACCCGATAGCCATCTAACCGTATCAAGAACAGAGCAAAGGAGATCAAGTGAGAGTAAACAAAATCATATGAAAGCAGGCACTCAAATAAACTTGACAAGAGGCCCTCGTTTTACCACAAGGGTGATCAGCCAAGAAAGTTTGCTAGTGCGGTCGTCGCGTTGCTCGAGGCGGTGAGTGGAGAATTAAAAAAAAAAAGGTCGCGTCAATTTGAACGCCGAGTAAGGGTGGACGAAGGGTGATGACACAGGGCGATTTCTATCTATGTACAGTAGTAGGTGGATGTTTGGAAAATGGAAATAGCCGAAAGGGGTAGCGGAACCTCAAAGTGGTTAAATTTCGTAGAAAAGAGCACGTGGAGCGTGGTGCATCAGCTTGTTTGAAAACAGCTAGTGGCTAGGCAACTGTTTGCTGTGGTACGCGTGATGCAGAGCGTATCCTACGGCGTCACATAACGGCGCCGCCTGGCGTCGTAGGTAACTTCAACGGTCAGGGTCGCTCATCCTGGTGGGCCTGTGCTTGCCGTGGGCCATGCATTATTCATGCTACTTAATCACGCCACGTAGAAATAATTTGCGTGAAGCAACCGTCCAAGCGGGTGACCGAGTGCCCCTGCGTTACTCCTGTATCGTGCGGACTACTCATAAATATCCTGGGGGCGCGTCTCCCAGCCCCCTCCTGCCGCTTGCAAAGTTCTACAAATATTAATACACTTGTACAGGGCTCAGGGCACGATCACGCGGTTCTCGATCAGAGGCCAAGGTCATATCTGATTCTTCTCTTCATGGCAGTATTCATCAGCTTCATCAACCAAATCGACCTCTCACATTACCACATTTGCATAAATGGTGGCGTGTATCACGGAAATGCACTTGTCACTGATAAATTCGGCCATTACAGATAAACGGAGACTCCTACAATTTTTTGCATCTATACTAAATTGTAATTTGCCATAAGTTGTGTTCAACGAGAATTGTCACGGTGTATCTCTCGCTATTTAGAGATTAAAAAATCAATACTATAGCCCGTTTATTTAATCAACTATAGTTACTGTCGCAGTTCATTGAGTCCATTTTTTTATCGAGCAGTTTTCTAAGAGAAATATTATTACGCAAGCGAAACCTAAAATATGAGCTTGTAACTTTTTTCTTCCTATCCAGGGCTTTGAAGTAGAGTTCGAGGAGACGTCAATGTCGCGACACCTAACCGAAAAAAAACTTGAGTTCGTTTAACAATTTTGCGCGATTGATCCTCATGCGCGTAAACACTTCAAGTGTTTGCCAGGTGGAAAGTGGGCCAAGTAGCTCTTGTTCTATACAATTCTCTTCTCTCCACTTGATGCCTCCATTCTCTCATAAGCGCCTCTCGCCAGCGGAAAATACATATATATATATGTTTTTATGTGTGTCTTTTTTAGTCTGTGGACTCGGCCATTTGAGCATGGGATTTTGAAGTAAACCGCGGAAGACTCTCTGATTCGTACGCGACAGGAGACATCCGGTTTAGTAAATATAGCTACTAGTATGAGTACAGAACGACCGAAAGAACGGAGAGGATGAAGAAGGGGAGGAGCGAGATAGAGAGGAAAAGTGGGAGAGATATAAATTGTCGACTGCAGCAAACTTCCTCAAGCCCCGTGGACTTTTTGGAGGCATTGCCGCACAATATAAAGCACATAATGCGAAATGGGAAAGTTTAAACTCCACAAAATATACTGCAGGACTTGCGCAGTCTAACACCGAAGAACTGAACGTACGAATATACCTTGGACGCATACTCATGCGTGGCTCCGTATGTGGAACTCTCTATAGACACGTATCCCTTTTATCAGACCCGAGGGTGTTCGATCCACGAGACATTAATAAATTTAGATTTGCGGATTTAAGGTGAAGGGAGAAAATATTGAAGTTGATATGGGAAGGAAATACGGAAATAAGAGAATAGGAAAATAAAGGCGCGGTTAGAAGAAAGTGAGAAAAAAATAGAAAAGGAGTAGACAAGGATAAAGCAGTCGGTCAGGATAGAACGAAGCACCGAGGTTCGAAATTATGTAGCACTCGACGGAGAATTTCCCATGTGCTTTTGAGGGTCGAATACAGAGACTTCAGGATATTCCGATGCTCAGGATGTTGGCCTGTTCGGATCTCTAAGTTACTCTATGGTTCCTAGGAGCGGGTGTGTCTCATGGGAAACCCCGAGGCAGCACGTTACGTTGCGCTCCGCGAGCTACGCCGTAAAATCTCGAATCCCATTGCGGTCGCGACTCGTCCGCTAAACTACGAGAATCGAACCGCGAGCGAAAATTCTATTAGGTGGCTGGGGCACGAAAGCCAATGGGCTATAGACAATAGACAATGGGCCAAAGCCAATAGCCAATGGGCGACGCCACAGGGAGCATTGAACAGCAAGCGAGATTTCTCCTTTTTCTAGCTACCCTATTTTTCTGTGTAGCTGCAGTTCCTCTTTTTCCATTGCGGACTCTATCATTTATAGAGAGCAATGAAGAACCTGTGAAGCAGGGGTTGAGGGAAGGAGGGTCCCAGTCCGGGGCATGTAGAGCCGTAAATTTCACAGGCAAGATGCCGTGGGGCGCAGCAACTCGCAAATCAATGTCACACGGTTGGCCCCGTCCGATTCTGCACAATGTCCGTGGTAACGAATCAAATTCAATTCGCGGAAAGTACATTTGAATATCAAACAACGGGCCTCGAGGCAACCCAAGCACTGCAGTGCGTGCGTGCCCAACCGAGACCCGAGTAAGGGTGACTACGCTACAGAAGTGGCACTGGCAACAGTAAGTATAGCTAAAGGGGTGGAAAGAGTTGGGTGTCGGGAACGCAACGGCGACGGCACATGTAAAAATTATACTTGCAAACACGCCGACATAAATAATGTCACTGACACGCGGCATTATTTGACTCATAATTACCTGCGGTAACAACCTCCCTGTACTCTCCTTCACTCTTGAAAACTTTACTGATACGATGCTTACGCGGCCAGCCACAATATACTCGACATACATAATACATACTAATAAGTGTGGTGAATTTCACACCTATCACTACGTTGCGTGGCGACGCTACGTCAATATTTGCACCGAGATTTCATGAGAAAAACAAAGAGAGATTAAAAAACAATCGCTAATTGCCAGATTGCAACGGAACGAGGTAATAAGAATATTAAGTCATTGAAATAGAAGAAAATTATAAAAGTAATAGAGGGAAAATTCTCGCTGGTTATCGTTAACCAACAGCACTGATAGTACAGCTCGAATAAACTGTACGCACAGGAGTGGTATAGGAATAGATCTCTCAGAGTCTCAGTCCCTCGGTATTCGCGTAATTGAATGCTAACGGTGCTGAAATATTGGCCGAACTCGCTTGACCAGTTTGCAAATATGCTCTTCGGTGTTCGACCGGGGGTGGAAGGCTTGTTTGAGCTCCCGTGGTGTGGGAGTGTGGAAACAGGGGAATGTGGGTGTACGTGAGTACGGGAGGAGGTTTACTAAACGGACAATGGAGGAACAATGGGACGTTCAACAACCAAACGTGGCGCACTTGAAACCAATTCCAATAAACGAATGAGATAGCCGTGATATTATCAGCCGGTCGCTTCATCCCCAATTCACTTCTCTCGTCAACTCGTCAGTTAGTCAATTCATCAATTCATCAGTCTTCCTGCTCCCTTCCCACCACTCGTCAAACACTCTGGAATATCGTGCCTTTCTTCTTTTTGTGTCCCTCCCTCTTATTCTCCTCGTCGGTTCCTAATGGCCCTGAAGGGTAGAAAGGGAAAAATGGTTAAGAAGCGTAGTATAACATGGGGTGGCCATATTTATTTCACGCGTCACTCGTACTCGTAGTGTTTCCAAATACAGGATTTACCAAGCTTAAATTTTATTCTCTATACGGTTCACATTCTATGCAACGATTGCCTGCAGAGGAATCATATGTAGCGTGGTCGCGAAAGAAGTCCGTGCGGCAAATGCCAAAAGCAAATATCACAATTTATGTTTTTTTGCGTTTTACCACGCGTTGTTTCGTTTTGTCAACCGAACGCGGCGGATCGAAGCAAAATCTTTTCGCACACACGGGCCTCGAGTGATGATGCAGAACACAACAAGATATAAACCGAACATGTGAGCACGTAAACATGGGAGAAACGAGTGAGGGTATATTTCCCCGCACACGTTTATTCTTTTTCCAATGACAAAGAGCTCTGCGCTCGGGAATCACTCCCATACTACGTATTGTCACGGGATTTATTAGTTTCTACCAATGTTGTCGCAGGGTCCAGCACATGACTGAACGTGTGCCCACACTCGAATGTAACTGTACACTCGATACCGGCCGCTAAGCCCAGCACAAACCCCTCCTGACGGTAGCCGTGATCCCCAAGGGTTCTGGAAAATCGAGCTGCTTTATCGCATTGCCGTTTTATTTCAGTCATTCAGCTATCTAAAAATACTTACTCTGCTGCTGCAGCACTGTCTCTAGCACAATTCAGATGGTTCCAAAGTCACCTTGTGGTATTGGAGTCTCCAACTAGTGTACCGTCTCCCTAATTAAGTTTAGGTTGTGCCAGGTAGGGGTATCTCTGCGGGCGGAAACGGAAGCGGAAACAGAAATTGAACTAGGGCGAAAAAGAGCAGAGAAGAATGGAAGAGAGTTAAGACTCGAGGGACTGAGGGCCGAGAGAGAATGGTTGGACCCCAGTTAGAAGACGAGTGAGATCAAAAGAGTTTTCTCGTTTCATCATCCCGATGACAGGACGATAGAATGGCGTAGAAGACCTGTAATAGTAGGATCGCAGAATGGCAGAATGGCAAAATGGAAGCATGCTCGTAGAGCGACGACAGAGCCGTCCGGGAATGAGGATGGCTGGATTAGCCGTGGGGCACGTGCCGGGGACAGCGCTCTCCACTTCGGCTGAGTGCTCGAAAATCGCATTCGCCACGAAAACGTCAGGGGAAAACAAGTGGCCAACACCCGCCACTCCCTTTCAGTTCTCTCTAGTCCTCCGATCTCCTAGATCAGAGATCCTGAGGAGCCTCCAGGGCTTTCCAAGGTTCCTGGGGATTCTTCGGGTTCGCCGTTCGACAGGAAAATGAATACGTCATGGGACGAACCTCTCTAACTCTTTGCCTACTGGCTCCAGTTCCGGCTCTCGTTCAATTTAGTTATAGATGCAACCAACTCGGAAATATTAGGATGAATGATTCGTATCGTATAGCCGCCGTTTCTTTATACGCAATTTTCAATTTTTTCAATTGGTTCTCTCACTTTCAACGTACTGATCAATTTAGCCGGGAGACAGTGGTGGCCACGGATTTGTCGCTAAAGTTTAAACGGCAGAGTCAATGATAACTGCCTGAAACCGGGTGGAACAAGGCGGAACATCCCGGAATGTGGTGAAACGGTACCAAACGATCCTGGCACCATAACCAACCGTGATTGTCCGCATTGTCCTTCGAGCAATATTGTGGGTCTGCCGGAGGATGGCCCGTTGCAAGCGCCATCACATATCGGTCCTCTCATATTTCGAATAACTCGTTCACGCAATCGTTAAATCGATTCGTCATTGACGCCATTGCCGAGTAATTGAACTCGACATGAAAAGCCAATCTTCTTGCTCCCATTGCTTCTATACTGGGAAAACCCATTTGTTGAATGAAACTAGTTTTGTTGGGCAATCTTTATTTCAATCTAGTATTCCTCATTTAATCCAAATGCCATCCGTTTAATTTATCAGTTTCAATATAGTTTGTTTGTTTGTCAAGAAATGTTAGTAATTGAATTAGGATTTAAATCATTATAACGTGAAGTATGTTGAAATTGAATTACTATAATTTTGTTTAACATATAATATGTCTGGTAACTATAAGTGAAATATTTTATGAGCGGAACAATACGGTAACTAGAACTCAAAAAGCCTGAATTTAGTTAATCAGTCTGTAAATACCGAATTACGAAAGATCGTGAGAAACTCAAAGCTGCCTAAGCCAAATTGTAACTGCAAGGTAGACGCCACATTTGAAGCAACTGTATACATGTTTCAAGTAGTAACATATATCTGGAAAATATCTAAAAACTAGTTGCAAAGATTCAGAAAATATTTTATTCAAATAGGAAACGTTGTCGTGATGTTATAAGGATGTCTAATTGATAACATTAAATACATAAATTACGCGTCTATAATCTATAACCTCTTCATATTTTTATAATGGTACAGTTGTATCATTATGAATCATAATAATTGCATTTTTCATATTAATAATTAATATTAAAAGTCCCGTTAGTCTTCCAGTTTCTATATCGTTGGTGAGTTGCTTTATTAAGAGAATCACACTTAAAGTTGTTCGATTACTTTGATGCACATTATTTTGACCCACAAACAATGTATCCGAGAGTATCAAGTACTTACAGATTATAGAAATAAACGGGAATCGAGAAATAAATAAAAAAGAGCTCGTTCCATGCCTTGGTCTCGTTCTGTTTTGTTTTAACAGGCGCTCCTGCTATTTCATAGAACTTACATTATTAGTTACATTTTTCCAAAATTAGGAAACAATGAATTCTTTTTATCCCTCTCGTTTATTCACAATTGTGAGTGAACCAAAAATGTATGCAAGCAGTAGGAAATACATAAGAATATTATACATAAACGAAATACGAATTGAAAGGTGAATATTGTAATAGTTATGAGTGATTTTCGCAAAGAAAGACACATTAACTTACTTTTATTTATTCTTTGTTTCAGGGACTATTACTACGACAGGTGAGTCGAGTTCATGGCGATGGAGAGATAGTTGCGCCGTGCTACATGCAGGTATAGTAACCAGAGGAAATAAAATTGTAAAAACGTCGGGAGAAACCTTCCACACTCGCTATGTAGACGTATAAACTAGAAATGGACGAGAACCTGCATGCGTCGCGACGTCTCTGGGCTCTTATGGCAATTGCCAATATTTTTACCTAAATTATTCCAAGACTACAAATGGATGCGTTCATCATCTACTCTCTCCCCCCCCCCCCCTCTCTCTCTCTCTCTCTCTCTCTCTTTAAGCAGACATCTTCTCTCAATTGTCCTTCACTTTCGGTTGACTCACTTTTAAGTGTATGTTGTGACTAATCAGAGACAAAAGTCTCTGCGACCTCCGACTCATTATTATTTGTACCATTGATGGACATCAAAAAGTAAGGGAGGAAAAGGAAGAGAGGTGTTTTACAAATGGAAATGACTATTGTCGCGGGAGGATCTCTCGATTTTCGGCGTTGCGTAGAATCACAGTGGCGGCTCTCTATTATTCAGGTCAACCCTTGGCCGTCCTCCCTTCCGGAATAACATCCCCTTCTTCTTTTCACTGCTCCCTGTCCCAGGTTCCCATCGACCCTTGATCTCCCATTAAACTTAATTGAATTTTCCCCGTCGGGCAGGTCGCTTGGCATTGCTATTGACAATGGCATTGCCATTGACTTGGAGATGCGGCCATGAATTCGACGCGTGTTTTACAAATTTACATGAACCCCTTCCAGCACGGAAGTCACAGACTGGCAATGTCGTTGGTGCCACTCTTCGACCTTTATCCTCTAACACCCCGACAACCTCTTCGGGCTGTTCTCGAATGGAAAATGAGAGGGTGACCAGCTCTATTGAGATTTACAGAAATTGAAGCGCCATCGATTTCGACACATTCTTAGCTCGAGCGAAGCTCCACGTCGTAAAGTTTCCTGAGAAAACAGAAAGAAAGGAATGTGAAAGGAGCCGAGAAAGAAAGGGGAGGAGTGCGCTATCAATCATTTTTTCCGCATCAGAGGAAGCTGGCAGAACGCGTTATAAATGATATGTTCGAATAGCGGGACGGCAGGCGGGCGGTAGGCGAGGCTCTGGCTGGATAGGGGGCTCGGCTCAGACGTTTTGCATGAAACAATATTTACGTCCGGAAAAACGAAATTTACGGATTTTCACCCTACCGATAAAAGCAATAACATCTAAAATGCATACGTAGCTCGTTCGCGCATACAATTCTGTCATTCTACAGGAGTTCGTGGCTGCCATAATCCTACCAGCAGATACCCTCAGAGTGAAAGAAACTACAGCGCCTAAGAAAATCATGTAGAAATTAATACGAATGATAAGGTGTATAACATTTAAGAAAAACATTGTCTAGGTGTCCCGTTTGGTAGATGACGCAGGGTAAGTGGATAAGTTAATAGATACATAAGTTGTAAAGTAAGTATCTTGTAGCTGCTCGCCGAGCCTTGGAGAAGAGGGCTGCAGCTGGTTGCAGGAAGCAAAGGATAATCCGGGATATGCTGTAGAGAATTATCCCGGCGCTCTGAAACGTTAAGCCAACAAACGGGATTTTTTGTGCAGCCGTTCACACGTTCGCACATACAAATCCAGCGTAATTTAGTATGCATGCAGAGGGACGCCACGGGGAGAAGTGCCGGCTCGTACTTCTTTTGTTTTAATTGTCGCAATTCAGAGGCGCTTCGTGACTGGCCTAGGCAACGAAAAATAACGGAGAAACAAAATACCAGGACGCGGGCCAAATAAAAATCATAAGCCCGGCAGCGATGAAATTAAACCTGCACAAATGTAAATTCGAGACTCGCTTTCTGCCCCTTGCGGCATCTTCCATTTAGCTTCCCGGTTCTGTTTCGTACTTTCACGAGACCCCTTTTCTGGTCCTCCAATGTCCCATCCTCCGGTGACCTTCTTGCTCTCGTTAACGGGCGAAGATGTCGCGTTCTTGGTAATAAACATCGACGGTAAGGTGGCCCGATAAGAGAGAGGAGAGCCAGACTGGCTCTGGTAGATAATGACTCTCATCTCTCAAAGTTATTCGTAGGGGTGTGCTGGTGTCGGCGTCGGTTGGAAGTTGGCACACCACGAGGACAACCTTCGCCCAAAGAAGTCAACCAGGAAGGGGGGGTTATGTCGAAGAGTGCGAAGGTATGAGAAGGAGGAAATAGCGTAACTTGGAGAACA
The DNA here is from genome assembly GCA_963971525.1 of Cephus spinipes. Classification (NCBI taxonomy): domain Eukaryota; kingdom Metazoa; phylum Arthropoda; class Insecta; order Hymenoptera; family Cephidae; genus Cephus; species Cephus spinipes. The sequence goes on along the minus strand of OZ020578.1, from coordinate 6,999,457 downwards.
CGAAGCTGACTGGCTTACCAGACATTTACAAGAAATAATTTAGAAGGTTCGCATCCGCTCTCTGATAATGTCTGGAATAAAACGGAATATTTCGTTAAAATTACCTGCAACTCATCCGTCCTTTATCGTTAGGTCTTCCCTCTTTAGACATGACCGCGTGGAGCATATAAAGGTATCTAATGCATTTGCCACAGTACAAAATCAACACGTTTTTTACAAAAAATTCTGAGCTAATCACTGAACCACCTGTGTTGAACGTTACAGTACTAATCCATTTTTTGATGTAGATTAAATACTAGTCTGCCCTGCTATTCTGGACTCACTCTCATTTATACTCGCATTCTCATGCACGCACTTATCGCATATTCTCTCACTCTTTTCTTTTTATCGTTTTCTCTTTCTTACCTTCGTTCGTACCTTCGATCACGCATCTATCACGCACGTTTCATTCATTCTCCAAAGTTATCGGCCATTGTTTCATATCCGCATCTACATCTTTGAATGCTGTTTTCGACTTCAAGGAACTATTAAATAATAAGTTGGATGGACCTGACCTCTCGAGTTCAATAGGCACATATTACGTTATATTAGGTGTAAAAAAATTCTTCTTTAAAAAAATGTATTTCCACTATTACAATTTTTATAATTATTTAGTTCCCCATTTTTTTGAGACCACTTGTAATCTGACATCAAAATTCAAAGTTTCAAAATAGTTGATCTAAAGTGACAACCCAAAAGTACAAAATGCTATTGGATTTCCATAAAAATTGGGTTTCAAGTGGCTTTCGGATTGCTGATATTAAATCAAATATAAAAATACAAACGTTAAAAATGACGGATCGAACATGGAGGCTAAAAAATGGAACATGTCGGAACATAGGAGTCATTCAATTTACTTAAAAATTAGATTCTGAAGTTTCAGGGTCGCTAATTTTCAATATCATGTAACATAAGCAACAGTAATAATCCTAATCTAACAGTATATTGTTTTATACTGTTCGTAACGTATATAGAACGAAAACTTAAAAAAATAGTAACTTTATATATTTTGTATAAAGAAAAAGAAACCCTTACATTTTTACGCAATTCTGATGACTTCTGTACTTTGATTAGCCATGCCGGATCCGCTATTTTGAGTTTTGAAATTTCGATATCATTTTCGGGTTCAACGAGCTAAAAAAAACCTCACCACAAAACCGTCATGAAAATTCAATGAATCTCTGGGCAACACATTTTCAACGAAAATTGTTTTAGTTTCACTTCACTGCGAAAGGATTAAGGACATGTGGGAGTGGGGAGAACCAAAATCACAAAGAGGAAATATGCTAGAATTTACAAAGTCTAGTTTTGACCCTCGACCCTTCTACAGCGGACGTACATACGAAGGTTAGGCTCAAAGCAAACTTTAATGTATTCACGAGACTCTATACTGAAACGTTAATTTAACCATTCAGACTTCGTTTTATTTATGTAGAATTTATTTTTCTTCTCAGGGTATGGCACTAATTTCTCAATCATACGCACGCGTTATCTTAAACGAAACTGAAATTACTGGCTGGACATCCGTAAATGCTATTGTCTCATCAACATCCAAAACTTGAAAACTGCAACCACTGTAGGGGGTGAATCACATCGATTGCTAGGAAATTATTGGGAAAGTGTTCAAACCGAAAGGAGTTCATCTTGATCACATTGATTTCATTCTTCTGAGAGGAGCATGTTGATTTCGAGATAGTGTAATTTATCAGCAAAAAATCGTGGCTTATGAGAAATCCGTTTTCTTTATTAGATTCCTCGAGTACAGAAAGATATCATCTTTTAATTGATAATTAAACATGGAACTTAACTTTTATCGATCACTCAGAACGGTAGTGCGGATAAAGTTCACCTACCTCAGAAAATTATGTGAGGTTAATGTACTCTTTAAATTAACAGATTCGTTTGAACGTATTAGCACAGGAACTAAGAATAAATTAAATTATTCAGCTAAAATAATCGTTTTTTTTTTTTTTTAATATACGTCCGCTTCTAATTTTCTACTACATATCGAGCGTCACTTTGGATGAAACCGTAGATGAAATCCGATGGCATGACTATTTGCATAGGAAAAGGAATAGCCCGGGTCAAATTTGCATTCACCAACGAATATAGTGGTTGGACGAGGAGCGAGAGGGTATGAGACGGTGCAGTCCCATCTGTCACAGGAAGCCAAGTTTTGCCCCCTGAAATAAACGGATACTATTTTACAATTTGCCGAGTATTGTTGGGAAAATGGAATGACTGAATTATTTAATCGTAATTAGACCGCTCGGATTTTTGTGTCCTGGTTTCGTTCAATTTGGAAAATAGAGAAAATCGTAGCCGTCATTTCGACGAATACCGTACCATCATGATACCGACATAAACACAGACACAGCGTTGAGAGGATTTACAAAGGTTGAAAAAACATTCCTGCCATTTGAGAAGGATTATTCCACATACCGCTATTATTCAGCTACGACTATAGCCACCGTCATTCCATTTTTAATGGTGCCCATAGAAATACCACCGGCTTCTTCATTCAGGCTACTATACTCCATTTCAACGAAAAATTTTACGTGTCTCACGATAGATTTTCACAATTTATCGCAATATCCTTTAAAGGGACTCCAGGGTGTACCTTCATGAGAAGAAGAAGAAAGTTATTTTCTTATTTGGTTTGAGGCCTATTTTCTCCATCGGCTCGGCCTACAACGTCTTGGATACCACGGTCTCCTATTAAATGAGAACGAGTACGAGCTTTATATTGGATTGGTGACTCGAGCATTGCTACACGGCGACAGGTGTAACGTTGCCGAGCCTCGATCTGTCCCTCAAGACTGCCTGGGCGAATCCTTAGAGTGTAATAGTGATAAAATACCTTGGACATACTTAAAGAGTGGCCACGAAGCCGTGGAAGAGATTGCGGTGAGACGCCCTAGCGCGAGAGGGGTCGTCGGTTTAGGAGGGATGCAGAAGGGAGGCGGGGAGAAGCGCAGCCAAGTGCACCGTAATACGGAGTGCTCAAACGGGTAAGGGTTGTCGGTCTCGAGGTTCGCCACTCCCATGCGAATCCCGACGATAGTTTGCAAGGTGCTTGATCCGTTTAGTAGGATTTGCGTCGAGTGGAGTTACTGGTTGCGATGGTGTCAAATGCAGAAGGCTCATCTGCCACGAACAGTAACAAGAAGGTTAACATAGAAGGGTGAGTTGGTGGCGAGAAATTTTCTATATTATATCGAATGAGAAACCTTTCATTCGCTCATATGAAATTAAATAGTCCCTAATGACATCTATACGAGGCCACTACTAATATCTGTCAAATTTTTAACCAAATTGAGGTTATTTAGGATGAGTCAAAGAAATAAACGATGCTAACAAAATCCGAATACGGTCTGGACGAAAAACGAAGATACGAAAGAGGGAAGTCAGTAGAAAGAAATGAGGAACTCGGAGTTTCTCGGCACGAAACGCATTAAACGAATTGAATGCGGCTATACCAGTAAAATCACGATGCGTCGCGCTGTGGCGACGTCGACGCCAAGGACGGCGTGGTTCCCAAGTCGCGCTCAATTCCAACTTCCCTATAAAATCGGAGGCAAGTTACTTTTCCGATATTACGACAATCTCGAGGGCACTTTACATCGCCGAATAGTCGACAATGAGGTAAAGACCCTGCGAAATGATCTTCGTAGACCACACCAGTGGTGAGAAGTGGTGGCAGGAGGAATGACGGTGAGGTCATATCAGCCAGACGTAGAAGAGATACAGTGCGGTAGGTTGTAGGTTCTAGGCACTAGGTGCTGCTCTAGCTGACACTGTGGCAGTGAGAGAGAGAGAGAGAGAGAGAGAGAGCATGTTGTGTAGTGGAAAGGGGGTGAGTCACGATGCAGGATGCAGGTAGCGAGAACAGCAACGGCCCCGAGAAGGAAGCCGAACGCATTGATGCTCGAGTGTCCTAGCACGTACAAATCCTGGGTATGAAAGGGGCCCGGGCTTTAGTACCTCCGTTGATTACGACGAGGCCTCGGACAAACGGCGAATATACTGCTACCTTACAATACGTTACAAATCCTGCCGTCGAAAGGGAATCGAGTTTAGAACACTGATTACGCTCCTGGCTGTTGCGATTTAACTCCCTATTCCGTGAACAATGCCACGTTCCCCGCAATACGCGAAATCTGTGTCTCGTCTGTTAGCAAGCATACATGCACCTGCTGCTCCCGAAACTCAGGAACTCCATCTTTTTCGTCTTACTTGCTGCACCACCTTCCATTGATTTCCTGTCCCGTAAGCTCAACGATGACTAAAAGTCAGAAAAGGTAAGTAACCTGCTTATCGATTCTCTACTTTGTACACTCTGATCGCGTCCATTGGTGTTACTCAGAAGCTCGGCAAAAGCTGCAGCAACAAACTAGTATGAGAGCTAGACTGGAGCAGCATGTGCCAGGCAAAGAGTGGTAGATTGAGTCGGGAGGGAAGCAGTGTTGTATTTCGCATGGCGATCGGCTTTATTCGCAGCAGCAGGTGGATACCAAAGAAGCGTCTAAATGGGTTAGCTTTCAGAAGCAAAGGCGCCTTCCCAAATTAAAGGCCGGATATGCAGCGTAACGCAACCAGTTTCAAACTAGCTGTTACACCGATGCGAATTAGTGCAAAACAACCCGGGAGGAGTCCTACAGTTCGCCCTCTAATTACCTGCAGACCAAACCCTACACGGCCACTAGCCGGAGATATATCAAGCGGTTACATGAAAAAAAGGCTGAGCAACTTTTGTGAATTAATTTATGCCAACCACACCAAACGTCAGTTCTGCCATTCACGTTATTCTTGTTTTCTATATGGTACCAGCTGGTTAACTATTAAATCTAGAATAGAAGCAGAACTGAGAGAGAGAGAAAGAAAGAAAAGAGTAGGAGAATAGGGAGACGAAAGGAGACAGATATTCCACCAGGGATTTACTATATTGGCCAAAGAAGCAACATGGTCTGATTCAACAATAAGTTGGCAGGGTAGGATCTGAGATCAAGGAAAGCGCGCAATTTCATGGCGAAGCGTAGAGACGGATCTGTGTAACGCGCATCCGGATACAAGAGACGGTGTTGGGTTAATCAGGGACATCCGTCCCCCAAGACATCGCTTTGTGATCCCTGGGCTTAACGGTACACGCTGCAATCTGACCCAGGAACACGTCCCCGGGTTTCTAGGATGTCGGGATGCAGGTAGGGGTCCAGTGCCTAATCCCACCGACACATATTAAGTGCACGGATTCGAGATATCCGGCACACCGATATCATATTGAACATTGCTCTACGCCTCCAACTATTCCCAGTAAACGGCAATTATACCCAGTACAGAGATTGCATATCCCAGAGGACATTATCGTATTTGGGGACGTACTCTCTTATCAAGAGGCCATACAGCCTTCCATCTCTCTTTTTTTTTTCTTTTTCTCAGCCTTGTAAATATGCAAAGACCTTCCCTCCGTATGCATTATGCACTAAGTCAGGGAACAGCGATAAAATTCAAAGAACCGTTTATGCGGCACGCACTTGTTTTGCTTAGGGGGAAACCAGGGTAGCATGCCGGTCACACTTCTCGGCCGCAAGGCAAACCCTGCTTGAAAAAGAGTTAAAAAACTGGAAACGTATTCTCGCCCGTAGACAATTCGACAAAATCCGAATATATGAAGCTGGTGTGCGCGGTCGACTGCAGTTGCCGATATCAATGAAATCACTGGGACACTCGTTATTCGAATTTACGCGATCGTTACCGCCGTTCATTAGTCAAGTATTACGATATATTCAGGATAATATTAAGCGTCGGTAAAGGGTCGTTCACTCCAGTTGGCTTTAGTTATGCAAACTAATTATTTGTACAAAGCCTTCTCCCGTTTGTTTCTATACCTATACAGCAACATTCAAGGTTTAATCCGATTTTTAAAGTCGTTATTTTAATATGACATGTTGTCTCTCTATTTTCATTTTTTCTTTCACTGCTGCACAAGTAAATGCAAACATTGCATATAGACAGTAAAATGCATCAGTATGAGAATAGGAAATATAATACGTAACTACGTTTCACAGACTTCCGAATTAAACAGATTATCCAAACAGAATGAAGGCAACGGCTCACTCTCAAAATACTCTACGGTATTATCCAATATCAATGGCTAAAAACGCTAAAGCGCATATACAGTGTACTATGTTATTCTAAAGTGGCAAACAAAATAAGAGGCTCAAAGGGAAAATGTGCTAGAGTAGACGAGAAAGCATGGAAACGCTCGTCTAAGCAACAGGTATATAGGTAGTGGGGAAAGAGCAAAGAAGCAAGAGAGAAGCAAGAGAATGAGAGAGAAAGAGTGTGAGTGAGTCAAGAGGGCAAGTAAAGTTCTTCTTATGGGTTTAAGCTGAGACCCCCGGGAAACTCTTACATATTCAGAGCACGCATCGCGCTACTCTCCTGCGATAGCGACATTAACATATCGGCTCTTTTAATTGCGAGAAATATTAACACACGCACAGGGGGAATATATGGGCCCCTGTTATCGTCGCACGTTAGAACCGATTTTCTCCTTTCCCTTGAGGTATTGTCAAGCACAGTATTTACTATGCAGAATGTGAAGAGCACAGTACGAAGTTTCTAGGCTCTTAGGGATCTGTAGGGTTACATTAGTCAACTGTCGGACCAACGGAAAGGAAGATATACGTTAAAAGGACTTTAACCTAGGCCTTTCGTGCATTCAGCGGTACCATTTCACAATTGATCAGTGAGTAAACAGACTCGTCTTGCTCTTTGGGATTTGAGATTTGAGAGCCTCTCCAGTAATCCAGATGAGTTTTCAGCGTGAAAGTTGGAGGCGAGGTAATGTATTTCTATCTCGTCATCAGCATCTTGACAGTCCGCTGGGATAGAAAAGATCTCGGATGGCGACCCGCTGAAGCCCATTCGAGCTAAACCCGAAATGAAGTCTCATGGGATTCCTTCACTCTCTTCGAACCACCACGACGCACGCTCTACCCTTATTTTCTCGAAACTTGTTCACGGGCCCTGTTCTGAGGGATGGCTTTGGTCCTTTCACCGTTTCGCCATTTCACCTTTTTAACGTTAAAATGGGATGACTGGCTGCAGGCTTTTCGCAGCTTCAGAAATATCAGTTAGAGTCCGAATCCGTATAGGAATAGAAATCAAATGTCAGTCAGCCGTCCATCCTCCCATCTCCTGATCCTTCTATACCCTTCCCCATCGCCCAATCATATCCAGCTTCCCTTCGGTCCATTCCTACATACCTTCTTCCTTCGGGATTTCAATATATCAAATTAATCACTGCTTGTCTGATTCGCTCGTCTTCTCCAACATCCGAAGACTTCTGACCAATTTAATTCGGTCCTTTCGGCAAGACCATTCAGAATTCATAATCCAGAATCCTTGCTCAGATTAACTCAGAAGGTGAGACGATTTTCTGAATTGAAGAGAAACTGGAAACTCGTTTGAGATATTTCCGAGAAAACCACATTCAAATGACACCCGTAAGGCTGCTTTGCATGAATAATTACGTAACTGTTTTCGCATAGCACCCTCCAGTGAATTCCAAATTTTATAACGTATACAAATGAAATTATATCAGTATTATTGACGTCCAACACGCAATAAATTTGCTCAAGAAAATGCCAGACCTGACATTTAGGAATCAATATTCCGTCGAGAAACAGCTCGGAATGATTGGTGGTAGCACATCGCAAATTTAACGTAAGTTTATGAGAAAGCAGTCGTTCGAAGAGTAGGAGGAGGGAAATTCAGAGGACTAAGTCGGAAAGGCAGAAAAGCAGGAATACGACGTGGAGGATCGATGGGGGCTGTGAGAACTGGTTCTTTTGGATTTTAACTGGCGCCTGTTTTGCCGAGGATTACGCCGACAGACGCGGAATTAATCAAGGGTTTGACGTTCCGACTTTATCGTGTCCCAATTTAACTCCCACCAAGATCCAATCTTCTGGCAGGCTTAGGCTCACTTCGGGGATTATGTGAAAATGTGAATAAATGATTGGAATGCCTCCAAAGAAGGAGTTAAGGCGAACCCAGTCACGCCGAGAGATTTCTTTTTCCTCCCCCTTTTCCCCTTCTATTCCCTTAAACGAATTCCATGCCAGCTAGAATACCAGAGAACTCGCGCATTCCCAATATTTACGGGACTTTTGTCTTTTTCGCACGATTCCCCTCGGCAGTTCCCCCGCTTTCCCTTTTCCAGAACACGGGAGAGAAGTCGCTGCGCGAAATTGCCAATCTCCCTACTAAGAAAAACAGAAAGTATAAAAGAACAGTGACAGAGAGAGAGAGAGAGAGAGAGAGAGAGAGAGAGAGAAAGAGAGAGAGACAGAGAGAGATAGAATAGATGAATTAATGAACTTTATTGACTTTGTCAGCTACTATAGTACATTATATATACATATGTAGTAAGTGACAGTGACCCACTTCACCATATATACATAACCTACTTTATGCAATGCAAATTAGAATTCCTCTTATACCGCTTCCTCTCTAAGACTTTTTTACCTATTAATTTATTAACTAATATTTGTTTTCTCTCACTGTCTTCTCTGATATATTATACTACTGTTCTTATTCAAATATATGTATTCGTATCAATATTAAAACTACTTGGATTTTACTCGCGCTTTATACACAGACAAAAATTTGTGTACAATTTACTATGGCACCATCATGATCGAGGATCAGATTGACATTCTACCTCAATTCGTGAAGCGTTAATTTGATTAGTACTATGTAAATGGTTTTGTTTGTGAGTGATACGTAGTCTTTTTTTGAGTACAGAAATTAGTGAATCATGAAAATAAATTGAACTCTGGAATAATAACAAATTTGGTATGGAAGCAGTCGCATTTAATGCGTTTACGATATTTTTTAACATGTTCCTATATAAATTTACTACAGTTACATCGTGAACTTGCATGTAAGCCAAAATAACATTGGACCTCTCTAAATATAACTATGCGCACATAATAATTTTGATAGTGAATGTAGTAAGTTGTATGGGATTTCAAGAACATTGATTATAGTTTTGTGGTGATCATAGTTGAATTTTGTTTTTTATCATTCGCAGATTACTTCATTGTATAGCATTGGACGACATGAGTGCAAGCTTTAAACATGGGAATTGTTTACACGAAATGTAGATCCTTACCATTTTTTGATGAGTCAATAATTTTATCAAAAAATCCTGACCGTTGTTTTCGAAATTCCGTAACCCCACACGAGTCACTCATTTCGGCGGCACATTACATAACGTTATTATTCTTAGAAAATTTTTAATTGGTCGATGTTTCTTAAGACCTTAATGATAAAATGACACTGTCACAATTTAATAAAATTAATTTTGTAACCTTTTTTCTACCGAGATTTGAAGAAAAGAATTACAGTAGATCGATTTGCCGAGTGCGCGAATGACCACGTGAGACAGTTTATGTATGCTAGTCGTTATTTTGCTGTGAAGCAAAGAACTATTAATTTGCATTGGGGCATACCTTAATAACTATTAACAACTAATTTGACGATGATTCTATTAAAATAAATGCTAAGAAGTAGTCCAAATAAACAGCAAAAATAAATTTGTACTGTAGACATAGTAAGTTAGCTCTTGGCCGACATAGTTCTTCTATTTTAAAGCTAACGATACTCCTTAGTAAAATTCACTGTGTTACATTGCATTAACTGGTATTTGCCTTGTAATAAGATTTAATATACTGAATCTGAGGTTTCATTATGGAACATAGTAATTTCTCTCAGACTTTCTATTGAGGTATTTTGTCGTAAAGTTTACTACAAATGTCTCTCCGTGTACGTTTTAAATCCGTCATATAATATTTTCTGTTCTTCACTCGTCTTACACTTGTTTAAATAGATATAATTTCTTAGCTTAGTTTCGTATCTATTTTGCCCTACTTCTAACTTGATACATATAGTGAAAACCCGATTTTCCATTTTGTAAACAATCATACATATATTATACTGCATTTTACCTTCATTAGTTCCTCAATCATATCCTTTATTCTTGCAACGTTACTACGTCTGAGTAATTCCCATTCCCTGGTTCTATAGCCTCTGCGAATATTACAAATCCATTTCCCCCATTCCTAACATTACCGTCACACAGTATTCAAATATTGGTACGATAATTGTTTTGCACACTAGGCATCTCATTTATGATGACATTTTCCCATTAATGCTACGTAAAATTCGTCGTTTAGATCCCAGATGAGAGAGAGGGGGAGAGAGAGAGAGAGAGAGAGAGAGAGAGAGAGAGAGAGAGAGAGAGAGAGAGAGAGAGAGTGAGGTAGGAGAATATAAGTACAGAAAGAGTCTTTATACTTATAGAGCATATCAAAGTATATATCCTGCTTATAATTATTTTCCAAAAATTATGCAAAATTTGATTTGAGAGAAATATTGCACCATGGATTAAACTATGGAAGGAGATAGAGCTAGGAAGAATAAGCGGGAATGAGGAACAGAAGAATGGATGCATAGATGGATGAGGAGAGGGGTGGAGAGGAAAGGGACGACATGTTGCCGGATGCAAAACGGCACGCGAACGCGTCGGAACAGCTGCCCGCGCCGGGCAGTGGGCTAAGAATTTTGCAACGTTATTAATGCGCCTGTCTACACATACTCGAATTCGCATACACACTCCTTGCTATTTATATTTTTCTATTTCCGACCACCATGCCACTCGTAATACTTTAAGACATCGTAAAATAACGGCGCTTATATTTAGACTGACCCAGAACGCTTTCTTCGATTCGAAGAATGGCCCCCGCTCGAGTACGAATACGCCTTGGCAACATTTGCCAGGAACGCGACTATGACTCACTTATCCTTGCGTCACTTGGCATCCTAAGCTGCCCTATTATACACACCACTGGATAGTGCACACTCAACGCTCGATACTCCACAAATGTCTCGACCCTTCGACAAATTAAATTTACGTGTATGTACGATGAAAATTTTATTGACTATTTCAAAAAATCGCAACGAAATCGCCATGTTGTTCCCCCTCTCATTAAGCGAGCACGGAGGCTGTACCAATCAATAGCAATTACTTTTTCAGCTAGACAAATATCCTGGCAGCCGATTGCAACGTGATAACTAGTAATTAACAAAGCCATGGTGAGAGGAGTGTGTCCGTGTGACTGCTCCCGAGAGTCGAGAGAGGAGAGTGTCGAGCGACAGATAGAGAAAGAGCGGAAGAAAGAGAGAATATGTACTGCAGTGCCAGAGTAGAAGAGAGAAGAAGAGAGAATGAGAGAATGAGAGAGAAAGAGAGCAGAGAATGGCGAGTCGAGGCTTGATATACGTTTTAATATCCGGACAATCTGTCACGCGAACGAAATAGCGACAGACACGCTTCTCGATAAAAATCTGATCTGTCAGAAATTCCCCCGCTTCCTCATGTTAGGATTTTCAAAAGTTTTCTTTTTCACGTCATTCGCTAACCGTTTACTAAAATTTGCATTCATGTTACTTTCCTTTTTTACCCTCACCGATTTTGAGTTACACTGAATTAAAATTTTGAGAGTGGATTCAAATTCACGCTAGCTCTTTAGCTTTTTTTGTTGAAAATATTATTTCCTAAGCTTTCTTATTTATCTCATCTGAAATTACACAGTCTCTGGTATTTATGCGCTGAATTCCATCGTGTACACGCTCACACTTCTTTAGAAATTTTAGTTTAAAAACGTCACTTCACTTCGAGATGTCAGTTTTTTAAATTGGCACGGCACACGTACAGACGTCACGTTTGTTCAAAAACTTTAGTAGTGCAAATGACGAGACTCAGCGTACTTATACTACAAACTGCTTTTTCAGATAGGATAAACCCAAAGACTTAGCAAACGATGCGAAGAAGAAAATTTTCGAAAATACAAACCCACTCTCGTTAACTTTACGCAGGTGAAAATCTATCTCTATCCCAGCAAATACATGGGAACCCTATGCGATCCGTATGCAAAATCCACGCGGACCGTCGACGTTCCCAAATGTCGTTATTAATGATCTCCGCCTTCTTTTTACTAAGCAGCGCGCCCTTCGAAAATTGGAAATCGAACGACGATTCCCCTTCGACCTGACCCGACTTGGCAATTCACTTACTATCTAAAGGGTCAAAAGGTAAGGAGGAAGTCAGTCGAAGTCAAAGGCCGCAAGTGGTAACGTACACATGGTAAGAGAACTGAACGTCGTAACACCAGGATTACGGTAGCGGCAGAGTGCTTGCAAAAATTTATTCATTGCCTCCATAGAACTTGTAGTCAGCAAATCTCTTAATCAGCATCTGCTCTTCTCTGGTTGGTGTCTGTAGACGCTTCTCGTAGAATCGCAAGTCCCCGTGCCCATTGTGGCGAAACAACAATGGTAATATACGGGAAGTGAATGGAAGAGGACAGTAAAAGAATCACCAAGAGAGGGATCACACGATGCAGCATCTTGCAAAGGATATAGAAAAAAAATATTATTCGCGAAGCGTTACTCATAGAGAGAAAGGAGCAAACGAAAAGGTTACTGTCCAAATGGATTGCGATTAGACATAAAAGACAGTAGAAACTGCAGCAAAACTCATAGTAAAGTCAGTTACTCGAAAGTGCACGCTAATCGACTAGGTGCCACTAATAGTTCCAAGCCGATTCACCGTACGATGCTATTGGCTTCCAAAGACAGCATTCTAACCGCTTTCGTCTGTTTAGTCTTTCCTATAACATAAACTACTAGTAGCAAACTATCAGGAAAAGTCAAGCATGAATGCTGCCATTCAATAGAATCGAACTATACTCTCCTCCTTAGTCTGGGATGAAATGCCACGGTTTGTCCAAGTGTCAGGCACAGCTACTGGGACAGGTCTGACCCTGCTACTGCTGTACCTACTAGCATCCCTCAACCGGTAGTATTATTGCCTCTGGTAGTACTACCGTAGTAGTGTTGGCAGACACGATAGAAGCAGAGGGGAAGAGAAAAGGATGAGGATTGGGGTAAAGCAGCACCAAATAGGAGGGACGAGCGATCGAGGGATAGGGAAAGGAAAAAAAAAAGAAAAGAAGAAAAAAGAGTGGCAGGATCGAAGGGACGTGGGTGATTTGTAGGAAACAAATAATTGTCCCCGGTGCCAATCTCAGAGAATCCGCTCCGAGTGAATCGGTCTGCGCTCAGAAGCAGCTTTCCGACGAGGATGGAAAGCTTGATGAAAGTCGCAGGATTTATTTTAAGAAGAAATGAACAAAAAAGTAGATAGCGTAGTAAAGAAAGGAGATCGCGATCGTCTCGAGAATAATAATAATAATACATACTCGTAGTCTAGTTCAGCCCTCTCTCCCAATTTGTGTGAGCTGCACTACCTGCGTATCCAGGATCACAGTATCCTAAGTGGTTGGCTGGACGACAAGTCAGAGAGCTGTTTTACCCTTCGTGCTCTCTTGCTCTCCTGCAATCTCTTTCTCTTCCTCATTCTGTTCTAGTTTCTTCTTACTCCATATTTCTCTTCAGTTCTCTCTTGAGTCAGAAGAGCATGAGCTACCTCCACACTCTTTTCTGTCTTCTATCCAGGGTTGTTTTATCCAGTACTTAAAAGGGGAAAAAAGAGAAAAAATAAGCGCTCTGGAAGTTTTAACTACGCCAGGAAGGCACGAACCCGTACTCCTGGTTACAATGTTAGCGTTCAGGGTGCCGGGACGTTGGTAGAGAGGATAGAGACGCGAGGCGCACCCAGACACACGGGGACTTTTATTTAGAGAGGCTTCGCAGAGGGAAAACCGTCTACCGGACAGACAGAGGAACGATATGGACGGATAAATAACGGAACATGTGGATTTCCTAATCCCTCCATCCTACAATAAATATGCAGGGCATACGCACAGGCATCTCTGCTTTACCGTTAGTCTGTCTCTCCCCCCCCCCTCTCTCTCTTTCTCTCTCTCTCTCTCTCTCTCTCTCTCTCTCTCTGTGCTACTCACTTCTAGACACTGCATCAACTCGCATGACTTCCCTATCGATTCCAATGAACTTTGCGAATTTCGTGACAGCGTTTCTATCCTCTTGAAAATTATCATAATGTCGAACGCTCTAGTCCCCGATTGATCCAAACCTAGAAGGAAAGATGATTCATATTCGGCGCGCGTTAACTGCGTTAAATTCGGTTCCGTGAAATTCAAGAACTTGGCCATGCTGCAATCAGACCACGATTACCTTCCGTAACCACTTTGACCCACATAGCCGATAGACGATAGAGACCATAGAGATTATAGAGAGAAAACGATGGAAGGCAGAAGATAAAGCCGATAGGGGATAGCGAACAGCAGATGGAGGATAGACCATGGGTATATTCTATTTCTGGCTAATCGACGTAATCGCGATGACGAGCCCCATGAGATTCTTACGAGGTCAAGACTCACTCCGTGTAAGGAATTAAGAGCAGCAGGTTGCAGAAGAAAATAACCAGGATAGGTAGGAAGGATAAACGAGTTGGGAACAGAGAAAGAAATTCCAATTTGCCATTCTATTCCGCTTTCGGTACTTTTGTGCTTTTTCTTTTTTCCTCAACAGATGATGATTCTGTTACAGTTACTACGCCTCGACGGCCTTTCCGCCACGTCTAGCACCCCCGCTAAAGAGACCTCGCCTGATGCCACCGGCTCGACCACAACAACCCAAACAACAGAAACAGCAAAACGCGAGTAACAATGCAACTAGCCCTAACCTGAACCAGCTAAAAGTTTACAGTGAGTATTTATCAAATAGAGATATGTGGACTAGTATAGGAATTCTGGATGTTGACCGGCTGAGAGATACGGAATGGAAAAAGGAGCAGCATTAAGTTTAGGTTGAGAAACTGAATAAGTGGTAATTATTCTTCCTGCTATCGTTGTAAATAGTACTGTACCGTTACAACGGTGGTTCTTCCGGTGTATCAAGTATGCATAGGCCGATGGTGCAAAATAGGGGGGGGGGGAATCTAATCGTCTTTGTAAATTAATTACAAAGCCGCAATGAACCGAATTGTCACTCAGCCGGGACATCATTTATCAGAGAGACCGAGGGAGGCCATGGGAGGTAGAGTACGCTGAAGCCTGGTCGCACCCTCTCAATTACGCATTTATGAATATAAAGCGAGCGACTTATTGGGTTAAAATTGCTCCCGGCCCTTTATTAAAGGTCTTATCCCAAACAGAGTATTCCGCTGCGTCCTCATTCTCCGTATCGTTTATGTGTTTTTTGTTTTCTCGGTCGTCCAATACTCACATCCGGACGTCTCGACGCCTCGTAACGCGCTAAACTCCTATCTCTTCCTCACTCTAGTCCGATCGAAATCCCCTTGCACAATTTCGGTTAGTCAATAAGAAGATTTCAGCAAGCAACTCAAATATTAGAAATTATTCCAGGTCATTAATCAGTAGCACAATAGAGGAGTGACGCTAAGAAAAGTACTCGAGATTAAAATGAGGCTAGTTTAACGATTGAACCGAAGCGGAAATATTACAGTAGCGGAAGGGGAGAGTGCGCACACTTTCCCAGACTCTCTTCTTGGAGTTTCCTTTGAAAGGTTCGCAGAGAGGCCAAGAGAAGTCCCGTTGCCGCCATCGACTTGATTTATCCCTGTGTTTTATGGCCGAGCCCGTAAATTTCCGATTGAAGTTGGCTGTGTGGCGAGTCGAGCCAAGCCGCGTCGAGAGAAGTTAGGCCCAAGCGATGCAATTAGTTTCTTGTCAACACCCTTACGCCGGTTAAGGGACCGGTCGTTCGCTTAATTACCAAAGTCCGTGGAGTCGAAGGGCGCGAAATTAAAAATTTTACAAGTTTTTATTGGTACCTACTCCAACGGTCGCACGCTTCGTTTCATCAAAGAAAGAAAGAAAAGTTGTCCGCTACTTTCTTTTTTCACCTCTCTTCGGTACATTCAGTTCCGCTCGGTTTCCACCAATTTCTACGTTCCCTAATAGAATGACTTTCTTACTTGCATTACCTCGGTTCTACGGCTAGCGCCTGGCCTCATCTTAACCTCACAGCAATAACGAAAGAACCAATTCTTATTGTTAGTGCCAATGCGTTTAGCCACCTATCATTCAGTAACTACGTTTCATGTGATCTCTATTTCTCTACCCACTAATTGGGTAACCAAGTGGTGAATCCTCCCCATAAATATAGAACATCCTAACGTTAATATACTGCCATGGCCACCGCAAGACCACAATTGAGCAGACCTCTAATTCGATTTCGCGAACTGCCTGATTGAGTCTGTCCTCTGCACGTATGTAGATCCATCAACATCAGATCGAAACTCTTCTTCCCTTGCCTTGTACTCCTACATGTATATATAAATACATGATGGTCGTATAGTTTGAGGATAGAAAACATAAAGGGGCATTTACAATAGCGAGTTGATGTGTTTTTTAACTACTACCTTGGGACATCACAGCATTGGAATTCTATGCTATCCTAACCTAACGAAATATTTTCTAAGCCCATCAGAACTCCGGGTGCCTGACATTGAATAGATTTAAAACAAATTTTGCATGACACCACGCTGTATAGCCCTCAAAAAAGCTGTTACGTTGAAAATTCTTTGAAAACAGACCTCAAAACAGCCACATTTCCTAAAAATAACTAATGCGTGAATGAAATCGCCTCCAAAATAGCCCAACGTCAAATTTATGATACTTTATCTGTTGTCTAACTTGTTGGTGCGAGTAAAGATCTTTGCGTCGTTACTGCTTATACAGATTCTAATATACCGAGTACAATGGAAATACGAAATTCTGTGAATATCTTATCTTAAAGACGTTGAGATCCCCTCCAAATTGGTAAATTTTGAAGTTCTAATTTGAATTGAAAATCCGGGTTAATCTTTCGAACATCTAGAAATAGACATTTCAGGAATTAACAAATATTTTGAGTGGGTTAGATGTTCCAACGAGTTTGCGCATGTGTTTAACTTTCAACGAAAGAAAAAAATCGTCCGTGGGCACTTTAACACTATAGCACGAAGTAGTTCTAAATACTCTTGTCGATTAGGAAAACGATAGGGTAACTGGTGTGCACGAAACGATGCAGTATACTATAATTTTCTGATTGCGATTTGGGACAGTAATACTTAACGTAGAGAGCATGATTTTAAGATAAAAATCTTGAAAATGACATCATCATGGAATCTAATAGAACATTCTGACTTTTGTTCAGGTAACCCGGATATTCTGATATGCGGCAACTGTCGGGAAATGTTCACCGACCTTGGAGAGTTACTGGAGCACAAGCGGAATTACTGTAAGCTGCGATTTACGTGCAAGTGTCATACGTTCAACGGTGCCACGCCTCGTAAGTGTCGTAAGTGGACATTTTCCAAAGGGGAGAAGGGCGAAGAACTGAGCGCTGACGAAGGCTCCTCTTCCACAGGAGACTCTACGGCGTCTCTACTCTGCGTCCTCTGCAAGGACGCCTTTCCCTCAGCGTGGGAACTCATGGTCCATGCACAGGCCGCTCACATGATTAACATATACGAACTAGGAACGCGACCTCAGAGTCCCAGAACGACGCAGAGTCCACCCCAAAGTCCCAGTCAACATGCTAAGGAAGAATCCTCGCCTTCACCCCATGATCTTCAGGTACGTAAAGTATACAAAGTAACGACACACCTTAAGTTAAAGATACTCTAAAGACTCTGAACGATTACGTAGGTAATCAGGCAGCCAGCCAATAGCAAGCTGGATGAGAGGAGTGTCGTCCTGATTAAAGTTAAGAGTCTTGCTTCCCGGTAATAGCTTTGAGAAATTGCGTACTGGCGCTCAGCAGGAAACTTTGATTATTTTTAAGAGCAGTCGCATAAATGTATTACCTCGAGCGACGCCCGACTTTACATGAAGAACTTGAACCGCTTCTGGGAGATTTAAAAATACAAGGAAAATTCACTTTTCACGCATTTTCAAGTGAACAGAAACGCATTAGGAAACCAGGAACAAGCAGCGAGACTATTTCAGAAAAATAATGGGAAAATTAATAGAGAAAGGGAGGGAAATAAAAGCAATGAAAGAAATTAATAAATAGACCTCAGAAGAGGACCTCTGCGCTGGCTGTGAACTAGTATAAAGTTCAACCAAATATGAGCACTACGATCCGAGGTACAAAGTTCCTAATCCACCGATGGCATTTCACGAGACCGCAACGGACATGATCATCGCTCGACTTCCATGGAATTCGCAATATTTTAATAATGCTCCGAGTTCAATCGACCTACCCAAGGGAGACCAGTAGATCCACCCTGCTCAAATCTTCCTTCGTTTCCGCCCACCCTTCTCCTCGTCGTCAGTGATGCTCTCTCCTAACTCTCACCCTGCGTATGACTGAATAATTCATAGATAACGTACGATCTAGCCCAGCCATTAATCACTATTGACCCTGTAGATGTTGATATACATATACAATATATACATATATAAAATATATATGTACATAAGTATTTTAGTGTCACCGAAAACATACCCGAATTAGATATTTTAATGTTGAATATATCGAAAAAATGGAATATACGTAGTGAAGGCAATAGGTTGAAGGTAGATTGGCAATATGCAGTTGAGATAACATAACAAAACTTTATGCAATAGTATACGGTGTAACAATACATTTTTACGAACGAAATTACTAATCGGAATGGATCGTTACGAACCACTTTTTCCTTCGTGAGATAAGTTAAACGGTAGCTATTCCAGAAGAAGGTACCAGGAATTTGAAATTCTTCATTTTTATCAGTTAAAGAATTTTAATTAAGAAATAATTAGTATTTATATATTTACTACATGCCATTTATAATCCAGGTAATATCAAAGAAAACTTAAGTTGCGAGGCTGCCTCTATATCTGTCTCAACTGCGCCTATTTTAAATCTAACAGAACTGTTAAACGTTGACACTGCCTTTTTGCAGTTTTTAGTGGAAACAAAATTACGCAAAACTAAATCATAGATAGGGATACTTTAATACCTTATAATAGATAGGGATACTAGAATACCTGACTCTGGCTAGCAGAGTTGGAAAAGCATCGGAACTCAAAAGGGTGAATAAAGGAGTAAAGGCGTTAGAGCAAATAATAAAGGAAAGTACAATCAACGTGCTTGTGCTCTAATTGAAATGAAAAGGGTCATGCATATACATGGAGAAAAGGCAAACATGGAGTAGTTAGAAATCATTTTCGAAACACAAAGTTATAAATTCAAGCGTAGATGGAACACGTAGTGATGAAGACAGCCAATCTGGTTTCCAATATTACTTAAAGCCAAGTTTACACAACGAGGGAAAGAACAGAGGCCTATATAAATTACAGCAATAGCCGAATAATCGAAGCAATAGGGGAGCGCACGGGGAAAACGAATTTAGAGGTAGGAAATAATGGAATATGCTGTAATAATTTACGTGCGTCTAAAAATAATATAGGCAATATAAATTCGATAAAATAGGCGCGAGTTTATATATTTCATAAATTAACCCCTTAACGGCGACAACTAAACAGAAATAAAGTACTCGGAATTCCAGCTATATAAATATAATGTTTCAAGGGTGCTTAAGAAGGCAAGGAAAAACACAGAACAATGAATTAAATAATTATATTAACTGTAATAATTTTCATATATTTTATGTCTACTAAGTGAGTAGACCCAAATAAATCTCCAAAGAAAGGATTGTCTTTACATACATAAAAAATAAAAACATATTCGATTAACTCAGGCGGTTTTGGGATGTACCATTCATCATCCACTCCATCGCATTCATAACCCGCACTTCTCTTTAACAATTATAATTAAAAACTAAATTAAAATAAATAAGGCAATCTTATCTGTTTGTTATTCTGTCAATATGATGCTCATTGTGACCGTTGATTTACTCATAGAGGAATTGGCTGTTATGTTCCGTTTCACTTGTAGAAGTCCCAGTTTATCACGGACGTATATTAGCCATTCATTGTGACAAATCTCTCCGTTATTCCTTTGCTGTTTAGGAACAGTCCCGTCAAGAGTTCCAAACCGGCTTTTAAATAAAAGCCCTTTCTATCCTTAAAGTACACCCTGCATTGAGGAATGAACAAAAATACTAATGAAAATCAACGATTCTAATTCTTAAGAAATTTGCCTTTTACCTTAAGTATGTGACTTTGCTGTGCTGCCTGTTGACGTCCGCTCGCAATGAAAGTCCGAGACAGAAAGGGACGACACCAGGCAGCAACAGGACAAATTTCAAGAAGTAAATATAAACTGAAGTAGGACTAGCTTCCGATCTTATCCTATGGATGTCACTACTCTTTACGTTTGGGCTCGTTACATAACGCTTAAATCAGTGAATTCCGCAGATAATATACAAAGGTAACCTGATCACGAATTGAATGGCCAATTAACGCTGTAGGTTTCGGGGAAAAGTGCTACTCGCAATTGTTAAAAATAATTAATAGAAATTCATAGGTCCTCTTGAAATGTTTGCAATATCCAAATCCTATGATACAATAAATTATTTGAAATATTAGGATAAGTACAAAAGCGAAAACTACATGGGGACGAAATCCGAGTCTGTTGGATACGTGAATTTATATAATTTATGTATTTGAGCTCACGAGTGGCAAGCATCTAAAATCATAATATTAAGAAAAATGATATTCAATTGTCGCCTTTAAACTGTTATTGTAATAGAACGAATTATATTAGAATTCCTTCGGATATGGCACGGATATGTCATTAAAAAAAGCTTATTAACTCTCCGAGTACACACTGGGTCAATTTGACCTATACCTCGATTTTGATCGTAAATATGTTTAAAGCATTTTGAAAATGCAGAATCTTACATCTCACTACTGTCGAAAATAGACAGATTCGATAAAAAAAAGTTTAGACTGCTAATGATTATCGTACAAAAAATAGCAAGAAGATAGACACTACTTATTTATTTGACATTTTGACAGTTGACATTATTGTATAAATTCAGGGAACAAATATTCACCAAAGTATCAAAAAATGTTCAAGCACTGCGCCATTATAACAGAAAAGCTTTTCCTCTAATCAATTATCACAGGTCAAAATAGCGTTAATGGAATGTCTTCTTCCAATAAGCTATTAGATCAAAAGTCGCTTTCAGAGTCATTAATCAGCCGAAAATGTATTACTCTTAATCAATACTGCAGGAAAATATTATAGAAAATTTACTAACAGTGAGACGAACTTAAGTGTCTATATACCTGGACCCAAAAGTGGTTTCTCTCATTTCCTGAATTTCGAGACAATGATTAAGACCGTTAAATCACGATATAAGACAATCGTATACGGAGAATATGGTTATGATTGAAACTACTTTTTCAGGCAATAATAACGTTGACAAAATGTTTACGTTGATTTCGTTAAAGATAAGATATTTTCTATGTTATCGTTACTTTCGAAGAGATTAATTTTACTGGCAAATGACGATAAAAATGGTTTTATAAATATTACTAACCTAAATGAGTTCGAAACTGTCGCATGTACTTCGTATTAACGAACTAAATTGATGCAGCTTCTAATAGTATTATAATATTATAATTACAAGGTGCTTTCCATTTTAATGTATGTAAGCTTTGTCGTACATATTCGTATAATAATTACTTGTGGCAACAATAATTTTGAATATTCAATACTTTCATATCCCAGGTGTTGCTAAGCAATTTCACAATACAATAAGCATCGAATTTGTCATTGAAGCAATAGTTTGCTAATTGAAGAAAAACAGAAAATATAATATAATATGTTAATTTTATATGTATACGGAAGAAAGAAGTTTTGTTATGTGTATATAATAAAATATACAAGTATAATGCATTATTGGATAATACCTTTTAAGGACACAAAATTTTATATAAATTTAATAAGTTCTGTAACATTAAAAATGAAATCGAGCCCAATATATTGAAAATTTTTAAAAATATTTTAAAATGTTTCCACATATATACAATAAATTTGCCAATATTTCAATCAATATGTTTTCAATGTAAAATTGACTCGTGATAACCGCATTTACCGCCATAACATATTTACTACTAAATGCAAGAGATGATTACATGTAGTGAATTTTATTCACATAATTACCGGTGAAAACTACATAAATCATTCATATTTGTTGTAATATCTGAACAAAAATTGGTTCCGTGTACAAATTACTCCAATTTAAATAAAAGGATCAAACAGAAATAAGAACAAATGTTAAAAGAGGGAGGTTGGTTACTCTACGTTCGACTCGTACTTCGTTTTCGAAATTATATTTGATGGAAATTCACTATCAAAACTGCATCCGTAGATGTATCTCTCTTACATGTTTATATAGATAAAAGCTTATAATAATATTTTTAGTACCCGCAGTAAGTTTTGGAATCTAATAATCGATACTATCGACATCGATGTTAAACACGAGTCTTCATATTCATATCAGTTCATGCCAGCCTGTTCTAGGGAATCACCTAAAGATGCTAGAAATCAACCAGCGGATAGATTTATGATCATGCAATACACTAAATCGATGAGTATGCAAGTAAAGAAGAACTAGAAGTCCATTACGAAATGGAAGCTTCGTCCTTTGTTCGTTTCCCACTTCTCTCTTCCCGGTGCTTCTGCCCTAAATCCCCTTCGTCGACTCTTAATGTTGGTAGTTTAGCAAGCGACTTGTAAAATTTGCGGTACCCAAGATCCAACGAAGACAGTAGCTCGTCCAATGATCCCCGAGAGACATTTAGGAGGCCAAGTCGATAGAAGAGGCAGAGAGATCTGGCGCACTGATTTGATAGCAAGTAGAACGTGAAAATGCCCCATCAAGGGGTCCTCCAGAATCATAGTCATGCATTATGGGGACGGCGGCTATGGAATCTCGTGAACATTGTCGATGGCCATTTCGTCGTCAGATGTCCTGAGTCCTCTAAAAGTTCTCTGAATATGTCATAATAGGGATACATTCAGGGATATGTTCGAAGCAAAGTAGTATAGTGGACTACAAGAAAAAGCAGAAAGGAGAACGTAAAACCTAATTATGAAAGCGGACAGAAAAAGGAATCAAGAGTTTGAAATACCGGAGTATATAGTCGAATTTTTTTGTGACCTGAAGAATATATCACATTTTTCAAACAGGAGTTGAAATTAGCTGAGTACGCTCGAAAAATTGTGAATACAAACTAGTTGAAGTTATCTGGAAAGCACTTCTAAAAGAAGAGGTAGAGGATAAGACGAGAAGACTTAACCGTATACATATACATTACTGTTAACGTAACCAAAAATAAAAGTGTATACTGGAAAATATCTCGACATCATTAGTCTTCCCGGCAGTAGATACTAGAGTGTCACTGGCATATTACCTCCAACTAATCTACAAACTATAAACAACTTTTACCCCTTTTTTATTCGATTCTTTCCTATTTCACCCCTTTGAAACGCCATTGCCATGGCCATCAGTTAATGAGAGGCCGACAGGTGCCTGTACTTTACACGGAGACTATAGGGAAACACGTGTGACGGTTCGCCTTGTCCATTCAGTGATAGATGGAACAGTGGGAACAGTCGCCAGGGACAGTGGTGAGGTCGCCAGGTCCTCTTTTCTTTACTCTACTCCGCTAGAGTCTAGTGTGCTCTGCTCTACCCCTATCTCTTGTCCTATCGTATCATCTACTGTCACGTTACACTCAATCTCGCAGAGAAAATCCTGTTATGAGTCTAGCAAACATTACTTCATTCCAAAGTGCAGCAAGTACTCCGATGCTGTATTACACTAGCTTCTAGCCTTCAGGGAGAATCGATTAAATCAGGATTGGTCTCTTGGCTTCCTAACTGATAATTCTCTAGGGCCTGCCAGTTTAGCAGTTCACTAGTACGATAGTTTCTGACTTGACGCAGCCATAAATATTTCAGTTTAAATCGAGTCAAAGCTATGCAACGGTATTGGAGCAATATGCTCATTGGAGAATAGTCGTATCGAAGTGACTTGTTAAGTTTTGACTTATTGCGAGAAAAGCGACCCTCTTGGATATTTCAAGTGTTTCAATTGGTGGTAATTTCTTCTAATTAAGGTAATCGACAGGGCGACAGGCTACAGAACGCAGTAAGATAAAATGACTGACAAAAGCGATGAGCAAGATAAATGTTAGTCGGTAGGCACAGTTCGCCAACTGAATATATTTTAATGCCAGATTTGCTGATCCTCCGTTTTCCTCGTCGTGAAACTCCAAAGCACTAGAACTCTATTGGAACGCTCAACGTCGAGGAAGAAGCGAATTCCTGGTTCTTATCCTCGAGCGGTAATGAATTCCCTGCGCATTTAATTTACTCCTATCTCCTATCTGAGTCGGATCTTATAGAGGACGTCCCGAGCAAATTGTTCGTCGGCGAGACGATGCATAAAATCTGGGTTAGCTCCTCGAACGCTTTTCATTTAGATTTCGACATTTTTCTCGGAGAATCTCTAGTGCGGATTAATCTCACCTTCTTTAGACAAAAATCTTGGCCGTTTTTCCTGTCTATCTTGCCCCTCGCCCCTGAGATCAAGAGACATGGGATGAGGTGGATAGAACTGAGATTTGAACAGCTGCAATCGGGATTCTGACAAAGGGCAGGGGAGAAAGTAGATCGAAAAGTCAAGCCAGAACATGGCACGCAGCGCTGGGAACCAAAAGCCAGGAGATCTAAAAAGAGAATAGGACGGCAGTTCATCGAGGAAAGGTCCAAAAGAGATAGGGAGAAAGTCGCGCGCGTAATTATTTTCCAGGACGCTGCTTTGTTTCGAATAATTGCCATTGTCCCGTTGCCGAGGCTATTAGGTCTACGCCATTTGCAAAAGGAGATCAAAAGGAAAGACGTTCTATCTTTCTCTCGCCTTCTATTTTTCATATCCTTCTTCTCTTTTTAATCGCCTTAATACCTGTGGAAAACGTTCAACACTATGATAACTACTCGCAATGTCAATGCTGTTGCTTGTATTAAGCAATGTGAGTTATTACTTACGTAAAGATATCCAATCACGGAAATACTTTCCTCCGTCTTTAGCAATAGCAAGGGGTTGCGATCAATAAAATAATACTTAAATAAATTTGCTGCAAAGATGGCAAGGGCACACATTGTTGTAATAATGCGAAAAATATTAAGAACCGTGTTTAGATCTTACGTTTTTGAACACTTTTAACAAAAGACGACTCAAAAACCAATCGAAGGATAGCATTCTACGAAAGAGTGACTATCGATTAATTGTTAGGTGGGTTTTCGATAACCTTCCTAAGTCATTCTTGTTCCATGTCCTATGTTCTGTTCCTGTGTCCATGTTCAAAAATCTATATACTTTATTCCTAAGTATTTTTAGCATCAAGTTCTTCATTTTAACAATATTTTTGAGTAATAAATAAATAAATATTATTTCACGGCTAAAACTTTGGGTAAAATACTCATGTGACTCGCGGTTCTTAAAAAAGGTCTAAAACGCGAGATATTAATACGAACCGCAGATTTTAACTCGCTCTACGTATTATACAAGAAAAGAATCCCCCTAAAGCAAGAGAAGTAACGAGGAGACAGCATATTACCAGAATTGTTGCACATTAGTTAAAGCGTTTCTGTTTCCTTTAATGGTGGGAATTGACAGCAGAGGAATGAATGTGTACAAACCAAAGACTAGTGACTCTCGGCATGGTCTTATTCTATGGTTGAAGGAAGCATCAACCTCTCGGGAGGTTTCGCCTTTCAAAATCCACGAAAGCACCACTAATCAATTAAACTCAAACCTTGGCTCGCTCATCGTACAGGCTTAAAGAGAAATGACGCTCAACTTGCGCTCCTTTAAAGCTCGACTCTTTCACCTACAGGGTGGTACGCGTAATCAGGCAAAGCGTTTGCGTACGGGTATACCTAATCGTTAATAGTAATCATGTGTAGGCATGTGCATACCTGTGCTTTTAGGTGAGACCACATTTAATGCTTTTTGCATTTTTTTTACTCTGCAGGAGATTAAGGCTTCGGACAGCGAGGAACGCGTCGAAGAGGAAGACCTCGATGGACATGAGCTCCTACCATCCCCTGACAGTGGCAAATCGACGGACAACGAAGGCGTATCCTCACCCATAAAAATGCAATCAGGAATCAGTGGATCAGACCACGAGGATTGCGACGAATTGACGGATGTGGAGAACACAGCCCAAGCCTGTATCATGCACGCTCTCAGCATTGTAAGTCGTCTAGCACAAACTATAGAAAGAAAGACCTTTTCAAGGATGTCATCTCACTCTAAAGTTCCGTGAAATTTAATTCAACCCGTAGCGAAACCCTCGAAATGCAATTCATTATTTAATACAATTAACTTAATAAAAGGAAACCACTGCTTAACGAAACACTCTCTAGGGCCACTAAAAAGGATCTTTGGCGCTAGAGACATTTTCGACAGCTGCGTATATTTAGTTAGCGCGCAAAGAGTAGAGAATTCTCATCAAACTTAGAGCTATTTGAAGAGACATGGAATGATATATCAAAAAATCTCTTATCCTTATACATGTAGTTCACCGATAAAGTAATTGCTTTCAAAAGACGAAGGTCGGAGTTTGATTAGTCTACAGAGAGTTGGCTTCGCTTCGACCATTAGAAACATGGCATGATTATATTTCACAACCCCAAGCACATAATCAATCTCACAATAATCAAGTAAACACGTAATAGCATTTATTCGTATAATCCCACACGCTTCCGAAAGCTTTTATTCACTTTCTGTACCTCTCACCTTCGACTCTATTGCAGTTTCTAACATTCTAATAAAAATATTATTAGCGTTAGAGATCTAGAGGGTCACGGCAGATGAGCCGGATTGATTATTGTAATACTACATTCTATAACACAGATAATATCAGGGTTGAAGGGAAAAGAAAATCTAAGAGAATTATACTCTTCTTTATATGTATACATGTATGCACTGTAAGTAATATAGACACTGAAAGCTCTTTTAGTTCAGCAGAAGAGGTTTACAAGCGAAGATAATAAGTAACCTATAATTTTGATAAGATGAAGCTCGCAGCTCTGTAATTCACCGCCCTAAAATCTATGTTAACCTTATTCCTACCAGTCTCTGAATTTGGATAATGTTTGAAGTTTTAGTAACTTTATTTTCTGTAATTAGATTTCGTCTACTATATCATTTGATATTTCTAGTATGAAAGTACAATGTTTATGATTTTATACTACAGATTTAATTTGTATTGTATAAGATGTCCAAGTCACATCGTGATACTCTACGTCAGTATCAGAACTCGGTAGAACCAGGGTTAAACAAGGTCGGAAGTATACTATAATTAGAATTAGGGCTAGCATAGCACTAGGATTGTAGACTCTGCGGTAAGCTGGATTCTTGTAAATAGGCATCCTCGAGGACTATTTCAGCTCTAATGACGAAAGGCACACTTCCAATCCGGAAACCCTCTGTCTCATCAATGAGATTTCGACCAGAAAGCAATTTACTAGGAAACGGTATCGTTTACCTCAATCAACCGACATCCGACTTACCTTTTAGCCGCTTTGACTGTACTTACTTACTAACTTCTTATTTGTAAGCAAGACCACGAGAAATATATATAAATGCACCGTGCAATAATCACTTAAAAAATAATTATGAAACTGGCGAATATATCAGATGCTTTAGTATGGTTCAATCAATCGTGTCTCATAGCAACCCCGTTTGTCCTGATGCATCTGATTTATTTCGACACACGAATCTCAAAAGAGGAAAATAATAAAATACACTTCACATGAGGCTAAGAGAATATGATAGAAGAAAGAAATATCTGAATATATAAGTCTACCAATCATCCCTAGTTATAGAAATCAGGGAGCGATTTGCGATCGAGGACTTTCCTGCTATTTCATCGAGTGTTCCTGAAATGAGAAAAAGTGCTCCAATTACTAGGCATTCAGGCTAAAGTGTAAATCAGCAACGATTCAGGCTAAAAAGAAGGAAATCGCACCTTCATCCTCCTTAAACGAGGACAATGCTTGGGTTTTCCGAGAAGCTTCCTAAACTAGACCCAGTCTCCACTATTCCTATTCACTCACGTTCCATAACCGTCTCCTGTTCGCTGCGATTGTAATTTTTACATGTTTGTCAAAAAGAATCAAACTAATATACATTGCTCTCTTCCTTTTTGTTTCAGGACTCGTCCCTGGGACGCAGCTCGAACTCAATCTCCAGAGAAAATTCCGAACCCGCCGTGGTTGTGGCTTTAACCAATGGATCCGTGTCCGCCAAAGAATAAGCTAAACTGTTAGTTATAAAATGGTCTTCCCATACCAGGGGAGTTCTACACCAATGCCACCAATGAGACATATCGACCTCTTTGAGGAATACACCCGTCTGTATATAGCTTGAATCATCCCCTCCCCCTTCCCATCAGTAAACCCTATCTGATTAAGATACCTTAAAAGAAAGAGAAAAAGAGAGAGAAAGAGTGCGTGTGTGTGTATGTGTGCATGTTCAAAAAACCTTGAGACAAAGAAGCAAGAACAGGGACACGATAACATAACTCCAACAGTAACGATGACAACCATAAAAAGATACAAGGATGCTGCGAGATACACAATGTCGAAACCACAAAGACGCTACAAAAAAGTTTACAATTTCCATTGGAAGTGTATCTTTGCAAAATAGACAAACGTATCAAGAAAGAAAGAGAAGTTCAACATATAAAATGTATATATCAAATATGATGATAGCGAGGAGAATTGGTAGCAGGTCCTGTGAGCAGGAGGGTAGCTTAACGACTAGGCTTACAGAAAAAGATATATTACACGATGCTTGATAATTTTAAATAAACATTAAGAAAGCACCCTTACGTTCCCAGGACCATGCGAGGCGTCGCGATACGCGCGACATTCTTTAAGCCTTCCTTTCTTTGAGTGTCACATCTATTTAGTCTCGATTCGACACGCTTACCATATTCCTCGGGGCTAGCCAAATTCTGTGGCCCCGTGAGAAATAAAGAAATAAAGGATCTTTCAATAAACAGGATAATAAGGACAATTGGTCGGATTTCTCGATTTCTAAGGAAAGTTTACTCAATGATAAGTGAACGGACGTCAACCGAGGGACTCTTGGAATTGTATGAGCTCTACTTGTCTCAGTAGCCAATCAATCAGCCTACCACCCAGCTAGTCCCTTTACCACACTTATCTGCATAAATTCTTTCTCCCTTAAACATTTCACCCTTCACAGACAAACGAGTCGGTTTGCTAGTCAAGAATATTTTCCAGATGATACTTATACAATTACCGTACTCGCTAGTCGCTACTCCATTCAATACACTAAATTCGTAATGCGTATCTAAATTTATGCCAAGCAACGTGCTACGAACTGAAAAATAAAAGGAACGTATCGGAACGATAAAAAAGGTGAAGTATACTGCATAAGTATAGGTGTAAACCAGTGATAGCGAAAAAGGAAGGGATTTAGAAAGATGAAGGTATCAAATTCGAACTCGGCACGAGATTCAGCAGCTTCTTCCACGATAAGGATGGCTGCCGCTCTCGCAGTTCCCTTTCCCAATATTATAATCGCATTAATTTATTATTACCTCTAGACAAAAGTTATTTGTTCATTGTCGTATATAAACAATGTTTTATGTATCATTATCATCTCAATAAAACAAAAAATACGTTACGTCTTTTAACTTGGGCCCTTCAAATTTATTCTCCTTCCCATAAAACCAACTGAATGCATCCTGTACTGACGCTACGTAAGAACATCGGTGTGGCTGAGAGACATTTACGAGCAGATTGATATTGCCGGGGTATAACGTCAAAGCAGAGTCTCATGGTATCTCCCTGAAGCCCCTCTGTTCTTTCTTGAGAAATACGACAAGTAAAAGAGTAATAATAATAATATCGTCTTTATTGTCAAGATGTTACAGACAAAGGTCGAGGATCAGCTAGCTGTTTTGCATTCTGAGCTCCAAACGGAGTTCACTGTAAGATTTCGCTCTTAGAATTATGAAAGACCCACTTATGATAATACGGATTAGACGACCAGCTTGAACAATAATTGTAGGTTGGGAGAAAAGGAAAGAAACGAGAAAATTGGATTTCATGCAACATAATACTGTCATAAGATGCCAAAAATTGCATAATACCTACAGATAGATCATGCATGAAGTATCAGACCTCTTTGTTCCTGAAGTGTATAGAAGAATTTGGGGACGTTAATGATGTCCAGGGATTTTTCGTTGATTACCGGCTCGTTGAAAAAGGCATACCTTTGTCCCTCGTAAATGAAAACTGTCATATGGAAGGGGACGCGGCACTAATCACCAGCAGCTACCCTGGG
The DNA here is from genome assembly GCA_963971525.1 of Cephus spinipes. Classification (NCBI taxonomy): domain Eukaryota; kingdom Metazoa; phylum Arthropoda; class Insecta; order Hymenoptera; family Cephidae; genus Cephus; species Cephus spinipes. The sequence goes on along the minus strand of OZ020578.1, from coordinate 6,969,063 downwards.
ATGTGTAGGGGGATGTTTAACTTTTCAGAAGGACGCCAGTGGAGGAGGACAGACGTGGACGGAGGAGAACGGAAGAGACAGAGAGAATCAGAGAGAGAGGATAATCCTTGATGAAAGCTAGCGACAGTGTCTGATCCGCGATCTCCCTTGCCATACATGAAGTATGGCGGGGGCTGAAGGGAGAGGTGGAGGTCCTGGACGTTCTGCACATATGTGCACATATACATGCCCGGAATTAAAGCAGAACACATTGAAGGATTCGCTGGATGTCCTTTCGCCTTCCTTCTTCGAATCTCCCTCGTGAGTTTTATGCTAGAAATGGCGAAAGGAATGAGTTCGTTATTTTCGTTTTTCTATTTTCTTTCTCTACGCTACTTTATCCAGAGATCCAAAATGATACGCAATTTGTAATAGGAAAATCATGCATGAACGAAAGATACACATAATATCTATACTAGGGAAAGATGGGGTAAAACAAATTGCTTAAAAGAGCTTGTACATACGAAACTAAAAATTCAAGAAATTCTTAAAAATAATTAGTAAATCTAGTCTTTATCGTAGCCCATATTACAGATTTTTCTTTGTAACAAAATGACGGTCACTAAATTAAGGGAAGCTATCTTAAAAAAGAATCGTTTGTTTTTGTCGATTATTAAAAGCTACGACTCAGAAAGATTACTGCAAAAATAGATTATTATTATGTTTCAAGAATTTAATTAGATTTTTGGTTTTATTTGAATCCTGCAAAAACTACATCTGATATCTCAAACCATTACAATTTAGAACACGTCTGGCGTCGATCATTTTATCTCCGCCTTTCGGAATATTTTTCTATAAAATTTGTAATAAAATATCTTGAAATCAAGAATCTACAAATGAAAAAATGGATGCAATTAAGTTCATAGTTTTCTCAAAAAATATTTTGTTTAATTTGCCTCTTTTTTCACCCTCCTCGATGTAGAAGACCCCTCTCTCTCTCGAGGAAGTAATACTTATTCCAAAAATATGTCACTATTGCCCCACCTTCAACTACTTTTATGAGTGTCCTTCTTACCGCAACTCCCCTATACATAAACAACTACCTAAATAGGTAAGCGCTGTTTCATTTATATGTAAAATCGTATGTATTGCCAGCGAAACTAATAAACAATTAGGTTTAATCGGAGGGAACACGGAATACGCAGTACTAGATATGTATAATATATCCATAATCATATGTGATATATCTATGCAGTTACGTAAGTCTAGAATATGTAGATAACTATCCGAGGCGCAGATAAAGCTATTCGCTCATAATCCTATTACATGCGATTATAACGTCGAGGAAATTTAATTAATTATAAATAACAGTATCATTATAAGGTGTCTGACAACTGCCTGAGAGTTTAATGTCTACGAGTATATTGACTGCAGTTAAATGAGGAGAGGAAAGCTTCAATTCTCAATAAAAGCGTGTGTCGCGGTGAAGAAATTCTCCTTTCGATTCCGCACCATCGACCCAAAGCCTCAACTATTCGATGCGAACTCCGAGCCACGAGATAGAAGTTACGAACCAGGAGGGACACCATTTCCCACCGAGTGACCACGTTAACACGGCCCAATGGGTACGCCGGTATCCGCGATCAGAATAGAGAAACTGCTTCCATCGCTACTTCCTCGAAACAACATTAAACCTCTACTAGATAACATACTATATATCTCTATCCGTATCTTCAAGCAAGTCTCCATATTCCAGATCCCTCTTAAACTATTTACCTTTACCTTCAGCAATCCTGTAGCAGGATGCAGCGAATATAAAAGAAAGAAAAAGAGTGACAAATATCAACTAAACTAATTTACTTTAATTCACTAGGAAAACGATTTTCTGATTAACTGACTGGTTGCTTCGCGCAAAACTGTCCTTCAAGATCTCTCAGGATAATGGCGTCCCTAGAAAATACAAGAAGCTGTTGCCGTTGCTCCTGCTCGGATTTTTGGCATGGTGAGACTGACATCTCTAACTTTTGAAAACACTTTCCCTGTAGGCAGCTGCCTACTCTCAAGGCTTACCATAATTTTTATTCTATTACGTGGACAAGTCGACCGGCCGATCTATCATGTCTAAATATTCACTCATTGACGGATTGCTCCTTGGAGGAAGCCACCAGGCAAATGGGTGGGAAGTCATTATTTCTTTAACAAGAAAGAACAAAGTATTCTCCCTCTCTGTTACGCGTTCTTTTATATCAATGAGTATAATTTATATATACATATATACATATATACATATATATATATATAGGGTAGACTATAATATAGGACTTGGTTTATTTATTACTTATAGGACGTTTAGAACTAAAATGCTACTTGGTAATTATTTTGCCATAGGAATCAAATTGCAGCTATAACTTTAAAAGACACTTTAGTGCTAAATAAACTGAATGTCAACAGTCGGAGGGAATGAAGGGGGGTCCCCTTCTCTCTCTTTAAGTGAAACTAACGTTTTGGTATAACAAGTAAAACGAAAGAATCGACTGATTAGACTAGATTACACGCGCCTTCACGCTTCTGACTATTTTCATCGGGACAAGGATGTCGATAAAAAATAGTTTCACGATAACGCGTTGTGATACCAAAGCACTCAGTATATTGGCTACCCTGTAAACATATAGAGGGTCGATTTTAATGAAATGAGTTTACCACTGATAACTAGTATCGACACACCCCTCTTTCTTCGATGCTCGCGTGTCAAGTAACTACTCCCCCCGTGTTGCAACCCTCAACCAACCACCTACTCATTAACCGTGTATCCTGTACTGTTCCCCAAATAGCAATGAAGAATGATGATTCAAATTATGTCATTTTTACCAAAGATGATATGTGGCAAGTCAATGAAAATCAATAGAAAACCATTAGTCTTTCACAACCACTTTGAGCTGTTTTACTTGTGGACCGGCTATAGCAATGAATTAAAACGTAAAATGTACAATAAAAATAGAATATACCTACTGAGGATAGTGCTACAACTGAGTCACGAATTATAATCGATCATTAATAAAAGGTGACGCTTGAGAAATTCATTTACATAGATATTAGTGAAACGACAGCCCTTCCGAAACACGTTTTGACCCTTGACCAAGTACAACTACTTAGAATCATTATACGTAATCAAACTATGTCGTCCAATTGATTACTATAGTAGAACTAACTTCGATCGATACAATAATCCTAAACAGCCCTGTACGGCTGTAGTAAGATACATATCTTAAAATACCTTGAAAATTAGCATGAGACTATATATAGGTATAGGCATGGCATAGGAATTTGTTAAAAAGAATAAAATGGAATCGCTGCGGTTCGACAAGTGCATCCAGTAGCGTTGCATTAATAATAAAGCGACAATGCTACGGTTACGAATTTATGAACCCTTCGGGAGTAGCAGCTCTGGCACTCAGAACATTATCCTATCTCTTGTTCTACCTAACACCCTTCCTTTCCCGCCTTTCTGCTTAAAGGTTCTTTTCTCCTTTCTCGTGGCAGTCCTCCAGTTAGTAACAACGCCAGAAGCACTGCCGACTCCAGCGCCAACAGTGAAACTAATGTCGAAGATGGTAGTAGAAGCATGAAGCATCGAGTGACGAGGCACTCGCGAAGATCCTTTAGACGCTAGTAAAGTGAAGTGCAGCCCGCAGCGACACCCCAAACTTTCCAATAGTTTTCTCGTTTTTTGCTCCCCACTTTTCTTTTTTTTTCGCATCGAAACTTTCCCCTAACCAGCAAGGCAGTCCTCTTCCGTCCTATACTATGGCACCAACGGTTATTTCAGTTATGTACTTCTTAGTTTCGTGGAGTGCCCTTTAGGTAACAAGTTTAGTTTTCGCGAGTTTATGAAAATAAAATAGCAAATCTCCGTTGGACTCCCATTGGATGACTACCAAGTATATAGCTACGTAGCTTCATAGGTAATTAGCTAGTAAACGGAGCTACAGCCCATTGAAGAATTGTAGCAAAACACTTTTCTTCTAATGTTACCCTTCGTTTTCTTATTCTTGTACTAATTTACTTTAATTTGCCGCGTTAAATTATTGCATTTTCATAAAATACTTCTAATTAACGGCTGCTGACTTGACGCAAGCGATGCTAGTGGGACCACTGACTTATTGAGCCATTTCGGTTGAGTGTCCACATGGGAAACAGCTTGCCAGAATTTTCTGGCACTTTCAAAATGGCCGCCTTTACAAAAAAAAAAAAAAACTAAGAGCTATTAGATATGATTCTATCCCATTTTCTAAGCTCCGTCACCAGATACGGACTGTAGTACGCGGCTTCTACGTGAAGATAGCTAATCGTGAGCAACGGCGACATCGTAAGGCAAGCAATGCACGTAGAAAACCGTACAAATCTCGCTGTAGCGTATTACCAAGACTATAGCCCGCTTACCAGCCCCTTATATCGCAAGTGCGCTGAACGATATACGAACGGGTAGTAGTAGCGTCTAGAAGGAAGCGGAAGGGGACGTTCTAGGCTAAGGTAATTACAGAGGTCTTAAATATGGACGACGACACGCCGGGCGTCGTCGTTCGTAGAAAAATATCACGAGTACGCGAGACCAATATGCAACCCATTCTGACTAGATGCAATTCTCATTTACTCTCCTTAATGAGCTCAAAATTCGAGACTTCGGTACCCAGTCGCGCATGGGTACTCAATCTCCCTAACTGGCTGACTGGTTAGATGGCTGGTCGGTCAGTTTGAAATTGTAGGAAGCTTAAGCACGCTCCATTACAGAGCCTTTCGGTAGTGTAGGTGTGGGAACAGAAGTGGGACTGGGGGAAGCCCGTTAGATACTGTCGGATGGTGCCTGTTTTGCCTTCTCTGGCCGTGTAGCTGTTGTAGCTGGTGTGGCTGGTGTGGCTTCTCTGCCAGAGTGGCAGGTTGGCAACGACGTATGCAGATTACAATGATGGATTGCCCAGGGTTCCGATGGACATTCTCGCCTCTGCAAGTCACTCCGACAGGAGGAACTTTGACCGCTCGGTTGAGCACGCGGCCAATTATCGCCAGAATGTGTTTGAGAATTCATGGAAAAGAGTTAGAAGAGAAAGAAGGCTGGAGGCGGAAGAAGAAGGAGGAGAAAGAGAAGACGCAATGATGAAAATAGGAAAAATGTATCATCACAAACCTTGAGTGGTAATTTTGTTCCTTTGTTGTACCCCAATACTCTTCATAATATCTCTATTGTGCCTCGAGATTCTAAACCGAGCCTCTTTTGTTTCTCTTCAATTCTTAGGTCCTACTTTGAATCTGTACGTTCTATCGTTTTCGATTTCAACCTATTTTTAACCTCTATATCCTATTACAATTTATTATAATGTTTCATGTCTGTCAAAGCCTTGAAAATATATTAAGAAAGGCATTCATATAATAATTTTTTAAACTCTCATATTTAAGCATACACACCTAGTTCTTTATTACAATTTACTAAGTCATTCTCAAGTTTGATGACTACCTAACACGAAGTTAAACATTGTAAGCCGAAAAGGATATACTCGTAAATATTGATGTACAATTTATTTGAAAAATTTCCATTTAGGCAGTATCCTTGCAATACAATTTAGTGACATCAGTGAGGATTTTGATAAGTATTTTTCACTGCCTTCTAAGTCCAACTGTACGTGGGACATCGAGGTGCAAGGAAGAAACAAAACTTCGGCTCGGGACGAGTTTACCTAGAGAAATGATCACTTGAACCATAAGGTCGCATCTTTTGGATTCATGTGCATTCGCGCGCACGCAAACATACATTGCTTTTTTCGATGACGAATGGCGCAACGCACTTCCACGTATTGCATGGGGTCATGCCTAATAAGAAAAATCAGGAAAAGCGAGTTGAAAATTATTAGAGCTGCCAGGATTGGCTAGTTCTCATTGTCGGAACGTGCGTAACCCTCCTCCCTGAGGAGACGTAAACGACCCCGAACAAGATCTACGTTCGGCAATATCATTAAACTTGTAGCAAGGGTTGCGCACCTTAACTCCCTGTTGCTATACGTTGTTGTAGGGTGGGATACATGTTGGAAGGACGCAAGAACGCTATGTCTTTATAACGTCGAACATTAGGCCACACTTTCGATTTCGATTTCTTTAGATTTATTCGAACCGGACAGTGGCCCGGTACTACTGGCATTACGAACTTTCTCACGCATTACCGCCAATAGCATTACAAAGACAATCCCTATATTACCAAAGGTTAAAGAAAAAAATGCGGCTAGAGATTTGACAGCTATTGGTCTTCTATATCCTTAGATGTATATAAGATAAAGGATATATATATTTATGTTTTTTATTTTGACTTAACCCGTCCACCCGACTTATCTTGCGTATCCTGAAATGGGAGATGCTTCGTCATATCTACTTGAAAGTTCAAGATATTTTTTGAAAAATTTTGATAAAAGTGGAACACCTGTTGCTAGCTCGTTCCGCACTCGCTCGGTAAATAACTTTTGCGCGGTAATCAGCATTTCGAAAGAAGCACACTAATCAGCAGTCTGATTTTGTACGATTCTTTAGAAAATAACTGGTAATCTCATTCTCTACTGCATGTTGCCTCTTTTCTCTTCTGGTCTACGTGTAGGACATGCTTGACAGCTCTTTCACTCACTCCAGTACGCTTGGGCATCTCACTCTGAATCGGTCCTCATTACCGAAACGATCAGTTACTTCGGCATCACTGCGACTACCCAACGCCAACTTCATAATGTCCAATTAGCACAGCTCAGTCCCATGTCAATTACTCAATTATGGCCAGCCCCCTCTACTAGGGTGAATCCGTCCGACGTTACACGAAATCTTCGGATCTATTTTCAATTTTTTTCTTTCTTAAACTCACTCTCTTATGTATATTATTTTTGTTCCATGTATATTCCATCGTATTTGAAATTATGTTCAACCTAAAAATAATATTTAGAATCGATACTACCGCTGCAAGTGCAAAGTGTAGTGGCAGCACTTATTATAGTCGACGAACCGCTTAGTGTTTTGTCAGGACTGTATCGAGACAGCCAAGCTAGAAATAAGCCCACAGGATGATAGAGGATATACGAGGTGGCAAGGTGGTTAGCAGAGCCGATAACCGTGCTGACATAAAATTGCGTTTTCACAGGAGCCTATTAATCTCGCGTACTACCAATCTAAAGCCTGTAAACTGCCTGTGAATCCTCTGGACCGACACCGAGTTCCGCGATATAACACGGTTCTAGATATATGTTGCATGATTGCTAAAACAATACAAAAAATATTTGCTCAGTTCTAAGCATTGTATGTGCCATCTATGCTCAGTGCGTCCTACACGTGTCACGTGTGTCATGTTACGTCAAGGAGCGTGTCGGACCTCGAGATGGTTTCCTAGATGAAAGGATGAGCTTTGTCAAGGGGTGGTACGTTCTGACGCGTTAAGGGTGCACGATAGTGGAGAGTCGGGCTCTCCTGTGTTTTAGAAAAAAAAATCCCCTCACGGTGAGGTGGAGGGTGGAATCTACAATGGTGATCACGAGGTTTATTTTCCAGCGCAACGGCTCGCCTGCACATTGTGCTTTATATCCGTGCCGGGAATCAAAAGCGTTTGTGCGTGGCCATGCCAGTCAAGAAAGAAACTAGAGAGAAAAAGAGAGAGTGCCGTAAACCATAAGGGCAAAGAGGTAAGGAAAAGAAAGAGGGTGGACGCAATACCTTTAATAAATAGAACAGAGATAGAAAGCGCTTCGAGTCCAAGTTTAGTGTGTTCTAGGATGACCACCGCAGTGAGTGGCTAGTAATCCGGAAAGACAACTGATTACCTGTAATTATCAAGCGGCCTGGCTGGTCTGCGAGCTTCTTTCTAGAATAATGGAATAAGCTGGTTGACCTACAGTCACGTTTAATCGAATTACTGGCTTTCGCTCGACGAAATAAAAGGAGACGGCATGCTTCGAGGATCCTGGTAATTACGAGAAAACGGGAGAAGAAATGGATTAAAAATATATCGGAGGCGAAGGCAACCCTGACTAATGGTCCAGCCAGGATCTGGGTGATACCTCGGACTGATACACGCCAGAAATCAAATTTACTTGATAATCTCGAAGATAGTACAATTACCAGCGTATGACTATCATCCCTGACGCGGTACTGTCTTCTTTTTGCTTTGCTCAGACTCCTCACTCTGTTGTCTATTACGCTTCGGAGCTAAAGTGAAAAGACCATTAGCTCAGTATCTATTATTACGTTATGCGTTGAGAACGAGGGTTCAGATCAGCGGATTGGATCAATCAACCTTTAAGCTATTAACACCCTCCAGTTATTGACCGATGAGTGAGAGAAGCATGCTAAACGCTGTCACAAGGTCGACGAAGAGAGAAGCTATTGAGCGCGTGAGCCATCGCGCCCGTGAGACAACTAATAAAATCGCCAGGTGGATGAAATGGAAGAAAATAAGGATACAAACAGACAGACAAGATGGACAATAAGAGCATCTGCAGGACTCGGGAAGGAAGGTAACACGATTAGTGGGATTGATGGGTTAATTGGAAAAGAGTAGGGTTCGACTGACGTTCCAACGCAAGTCTACCGACACCCTTCTCGCATGATATTACCTTCCCTCGAAAATAAACCCTTCTAGTTTCTAGCTAACCCTGCGTATCCTACAAAATTCATATTCATCGCAGAGAAAGCTTTGCTGCTTCCTTCGCAACTACACCCATTCGTATCGTCTCGACTGGTTGTTCCCTGGCAATGATCAGGGGATGATTAATTAACTGAGAACAGGCAACACATCTAGTGGATATTGCCGTTGACGTTTCCCCCAGTTAATCCGACATTACTCGAGAGCCGAGACGACCCACCCTTCTACCCTTTTGCCTTTCCATCCACCCAGGCATGAACCTGGCCAACTACAGAGCAGAGACCACGACACATAGCCCTGTGATTTATACGTCGCAGTCGCTGCACTTGAGCGACTAATAAAACCTTAGGAAAGAACAATATCCTATGCTTTTCTAGTAGCCAATGAACAAGGGAAATTAACGGAACTAACTTTTATATTTAAGTAAATCATTTATATTAGATGTTACATCCACGCGATACCTGCGGGTCAGCTATTCGTAATAAATAGATAAATACTCTTTCTCCTGTTATGGTACTATTTTTATTTTTCCGGGATTACATTGCATGGTGGTATTGAATAGTTTTACGTCTCCTTTTTGTATCATAATGGTGTGCCTGTATGTGCTCCTGGAAACTAGAGGTCGAGTAGCCTGAGGCTATGTTAGTCGACCAGACTACTTTCTGAGAATAGAAAATTCATATGCATTATAAAATAGACAGCATTGCGCCAAAGCTGCAAAAACATTCAATGCTTTTAAGTTGATTATTGAGATAAACACCATTGTGAGATGGTGGATGTTAATTTGGAGGTGAAACAAATGCCTCGTTAACAGCTGCAGATGCACGATCTCCATGAGAAATCGAGTGAAAACTGTTATCATTTACATTTGTACCGTAGGTCACACCAATCTGGAACAAACTAAGTTTTAGAATATTCACTTTGCTGTTATTTTATTCGAAGCAATAGTTAATGTTCTTCAATTATTAATTGTGATAATTATTAGTTTTCAAAAATGTTCATTAGCCCTATAAATAAGCAGGAAATAAGCTTTTTGGTTTACCATGACTTACAAAGTGATAAAAACCGCAGGCAGAAAAACGCTAAGAAATTTCATGGTTCTGACTATTCTGGTATAGATACGCCAAGCGAGTCTCGTGGTGACTTATAGGAAATTTTAATGGGCGTCGCGACGCGTCACGTCCGCTTCCGTAATTAGTCTCGTGGCAATTAGAAATAATCCCATCGAAGCGAATTATAGGAATGCATTACGAAGCGTGACGCCATATCCAATGCCGGGTGTACAACGAACAAATTTTTATTTTCTATATACGTTTGTTTTCGTTTCCGCAATGCAGCCTCATTTTTCAAAATTGTTCAACGCAATAAATTATGGTAGTCACATAATTTCTTTCAATAGAATTTTATGAGTTCTTGCATGAATACGGAATATGATTTTGGCTTACATAACTGCAATTTTAACACGTTGACTGCTCAACAAATTTTGTATTTCTTGCCTTCTACGCCACAGCAGTGATATTTTTAATATATCATAAACACATCATCATCAATAATATTTACGCATTCAGAGTTTTACAAATTTTGGAGTTGACTTTTTACGAGTATTTTAAATTTCGACAGCGTCGGTAACGGGTGACCCCCATCACACTCAACGTGTTAAGGGGTTATCTACCTCCAATCGAGCAAAAATTAGTCATTCAAAGAATTTTTTCAAGGTTGTTAATATTAAAAATAAAATAAATTACAAATTACACATTATTCATTCGTTCTTTAACTATTTAAAAATACATGTTACATAACTTTTTCAAAAATTAATTTCTTTTTTTTTATTTAGAATTAGGTCTGCATGATTCTACCTTTTTAACTTAATGAATCTGTAAAATTCCAAAAGATTAGTGTAAAATAATGATGTCGTTATAGTCTGTCACAGGGAATTTTTTAATTTCAAATAAAAAAGTTCGTCGTATTTAAAAAAAAATTATTTTTTCACGAAAAATTTGATATTTTAAATTGTTTATAAAAAATGTATCAGATAAAAATTTGTAAAAGTGGGTATTTTTAATATTAACAACCTTGAAAAAAATTCCCTAAAATGACTCATTTTTCGCTCGGCTAGAGATATGTAACCCCTTAACGTTTTGAGGAACATACTTTTTAGAAAATAATTTTTCAAAACAAACAATCATTCTTTATCCCATTATTCTAACCAAAAAACATCATTGGGCATAAAATTTTCAGAATTATTTGACATAATACTACAATCGGCTTCTTTAAAATTGGTTCAATGGGCAAATTATTCAAAATGATATGAGAATTACTTAATTTAGTCCCATTTGAGTCAGAAATATATGAAACTTTTCCGTAACTGAGCAAACAGCCACAAATTAATACGGAAAAAGGATGAAAAAGATAGTAGGACATATGTATAGGTCCCTCAAAGAGTTAACTATAAGAGCCCGTTAATCTATTTTTCATATCCCCCCCCTCTCTCTCTCTCTCTCTCTCTCTCTCTCTCTCTCTCTCTCTCTCTCTCTCTCTCTCTCTCTCTCTCTCTCTCTCTCTCTCTCTCTCTCTCTCTCGCATGGCTAGCATGGCATAATAACATTGAATCTTATTAGAGCCATCCTTGTTCATCCGCCCCTATGTATTTCGTGTAGGTAATGCAATTGTCGGTTATCTATTATTTATTTATAATTTACTTCTAAGTTTACTCTTTTGTTGTATATTGTATTATAGATCATGGGTCTTATCGTCGCCAATCTATATCCACTATTATTTGTACCTAGTTTTGTATTTGGTGATTATTACTCGCTTTTATCATTGTGATTGTGGCGACTATTGACCCATACTATCTAGTCCATTTACTCTAGATTTTTGTATACCTCTTATGCATAACTTTTTAGTATTTTTGTTTGTCTTTCTTGTAAGCCTGTTTCAAGTCCACAGGGTCTCTACCACGGCCAAATTAGTGGCATTCTCTTCCCTTCTCTCTCTCTCTCTCATGCAGTCGGATTTCAATAATAATGTGATAATGTACAGTTTGCTTAAGAGGCAAAAAGGACTATTTTCATGCATTACTATAAAAGCATTCCCTACCTATATTCTCATCCTCTCCGTGTTTCTGTACCTCTGTAGCGCTCTCTCTCTCTCTCTCTCTCTCTCTCTCTCTCTCTCTCTCTCTCTCTCTCTCTCTCTCTCTCTCCCTCTCTTTTTTTCTTTCTTTCTTTGTTTCTTTCTTTCTTTCTTTCTCTCTACACACTATCATTGCACGATCAATCCTACAAAAGACACTCTATGTCCATAGATTAAAAAAAGTACAATAATGGAGTAATATAACATGTTTAAAGTTTTTGACAAGTGTAATATCAAATATTAATTTACAAACTTCAAACATTAGGGTTTTCTAAGTTAATATTAAATTAGAGGCAAACTGTGTTAGAAAAATAACCTGTCAGCTTGGTTACCAATAAATTGTGAAGTTTCTCAGATCTCTGTGCTAAGCCCTTTACTCTTTTCCATTTATACAGATGCCTACTTGTTTAAAATTTGCTATGAATTAGCAAAAAGTAGCAAGTAATAACCTACCTTGATCTTCGACTGCTATAGTATAGCATCAAAATGTTGGTACGACTGTAATTACAGAGATTAGGAGGAATAATAATTGTAACTATCTGCAATGCTTTCTCAGAAATTAACCTCTTATGACTAAAAATAATGTACTACATGGTACAATCTTGCGCTAATATGGAATACTTTGCCAGTTTACTTTACGCTTTTTAATTTAATGAGTAAAAAGCAAAACTAAATTAGGTATATTTTAAAATATCTTAAAAGTTACCATAAGACATTGTAAAATTTAATGATTACACGATTACTAATTTCTAGCACAAAATTCTCTCCGTGTAGCTTTTATGCAAATAATCTCTTTATGTGCAAACACCATAATCCAGTGAACATAAATTATTATATACAAAGTCTGAAACAGAAAATTACATTCGTTTTACTAAATAATAGTTTTTGTCAACGCTATTTAATTGAATAAAGTTCATCACAAGATACAATTTGTTGGGTCAGTAATACACTTCTTGGAGTTTTATAGATTCTAGGAATAACATTGACCCCCCCCCCCCTGACACAGGCATGATAATGCTAGTTTCAAGAATATTCTTAGCTAACTTTATAAACTATCTATATATGACATCCCTAATGCACTAAACGTACTTGCCATGCAAATTGAGCATAAAATGGTATGAACACGTAACACTTTTATTTCAGAAGCTAAAGTCGGTTAAGGCTAACTTCAGGCACTGTACACGGCAAGGACTATTTTTATTGGCAAGAAATATTTGTCTTGATCTGACATAAACACGGCTTGTAGCAATGCCGGTATAATGCCTGATGCCTCGCGGCGACCAACATGTCTGAGCATAAAAATGTACAATAGGCCTTTCCCGTGCATGGCTTTCATTCAATGGAATTTTTTCCAAAATTTGAAGGGTCTACCAGAATGAACCCAACTCTTTAACAGCACAATTTGCTTCATCAGGGAGGTATAGACTAACACAGAATTGACTATTAGAAAAAATGGTAGATATGGAACTAATTAAGCATGCCAACTGCCTATCTTAGTTTAATTAATGCCATGCTTACAGAAAATGGAAAAACCTTGTATCAATTATAAACATCGTAAAGCTACTGTTTTAATGGTTGCATACACTGCAAATGTAAAGGTATTCCAAAATGTGTTATTTCAATTCACATAGGTGTGTAGTTAACATTTAATGTGTTAAATAAACATACTTTAAATGTATCGTGTGTTATTTTAATGCAGATAGTGCAGAGACCTACTTACGTTCTACTGAATATTCCAGGGTTATGAATGGAAATAATAAAACATTCATTTTAGAACCTGTTTTGTAATCTTTTTTCACATGTGTTACATGCGCACGCTACGTCTCGTCCCTAAGTGTATTATTTTAATACACATACGTATGTTATTTTATATAGTCACTTTTTAGTCATTTCCAGAAGTTAGACAATATATCGATACAATGCCTTTAAAGCATGTTCAAGTAGCACAGGTACTTACTTTAGAATTATAGATTTAGATTTACAGTGATATCAGACGCCCTTTGCCCTACCGTCGACATTCCCGATGCATAAAAGGGGGTTGATTTCAGAATAAACTGTCATAGACCAGAGACATATCTTCATAACAATGGGAGTATGCTATGTCTATACGTTCTCCGATAAGACTTAGGGCCAACTTCTCAATATTGAGTTTATTGTAGAAAGAACTCGTGTCTGAATTATGTCCTGAACTTTATTTTCTTCAAATCAGGATCAGAACCATATTGAACAAGTATCTAATCCATATTTTGAAGTCAACTAATACATCCTCAACTAATTTCTCGTAACGCCACGGGGTCGAGTCGATATTTCTTCTCCAGACTCTGCTATTCAATTGAAGACTATACCATTGTAACATAGAGGGATCTCGAACCATTAAAATGCATCGCCTGAACTCCAATAGCAGGCTTATATAATTTTGTGCGAAAGTATATGAAATTGATTTCAAGTCCGCGAAATTGCATTTAGTTCACGAGGGCACTCCTCTAGACACCATAGTAGAAGGTTCGGTACTCTTCAGAAAATGAAGCCCGCCCGAAATGCGATATTCGTCGGGTATCAGTAATTGCATACGTTCATCAATTAACGATCATCCTCTAATTATAAGTCACGATAAATTATTGAATTGTTTCTAATTCCTTGATTTTTCGTCGTATTATTATTTTCATTTCCCATATGTATTATACTTTTATTTTCTTTCTTATTATTTAATTGTTATAGTGGTACAATAATTATATTGGTAGTTATAAATATTTTTCAGTTTCCATTTGAAATTATTTTCTCGGCCAGCCTCGTATTGTTTCATTCCCCATGTGGAATTCTTGTATTTCCCATACGAAATGAAAGAGTGCATTCTTATTAAAATTTGAGAAAGAAATATATACAATCAGCCTGTTAATTTTATATCTAGTATTTGAATGCGTTTGTCACAATTCTTCACTCTAGAATTGTGAAATTGCCTATGAATCAATGCGCGCGCTCGAAGCTTTTCGATCACTCGTGCATTGTTCATTTTCCGAGCGTATTTATTTCTACTGCGTAAATCTTTTTATACTATACTAGTATTCGCGATAGAAATTCATTCCACTCTACTCTTCCTATAAGAATCGTGTATAAAAATTAACTCCACATAAATCAGTGAACACATCTATCCGTACATGTATACGTGTCCATACGTAATACCACAATAACTCTGTCAGCATTTTAAATTTCACGAGGAATCTCGAACATGTATCTCTCTGAGTCGCCTTTCAATTTATCAATGTAATGAGAGCAGCTGAATTTATTTTATTTCCTTATTGCTGTTACCTACGAAAATGACTATTTTATTTCATTAGACATTTGGCTACACTTCAATCAAACATACTAAAGTTAATCATAACGCTATGTAAATTGTTCTATCCTTACATTATTTTTCATTGGTTAATCGTATAGTCTAAATTCGCGGCCAAGCTGTACTGACATTAACCATTTCGTAAATCTCTGTATTGTTAACCGTCTACGCGCTGCTATTTTACTATTCGTACACAATGCCTGACTAATTTGATTTCGTGATTATTCTTTCTAATACTAACTCTTTAGTCGTATTTCTTTAAACTGTAACAAATATTTGGTAGCCAATTATGTGTGATCTTGATATTTCTTAAAATATATATATATGATCAAGCATATTTTTCTCAGCAAAATTTCACACGAACCTTTCAACAGATCAGCATGAAATTTATAGCCGTAACGTATTGACGAGATAAGAATATTTACAAATGTCGGTCAATTTCGCCTTCAAAATATTGCATATATGCGGAATTCGTTCTCTGCGATATTCAGTACATAGTTAATCTTTAACAGTGTGGTTGATATCGGCGTTATCACAAAACTCTTTATTTCGATCTATTTATTCTGCTGCTGTGCCACTTTAATTTCCAATCAAAGATTTTCTATCTGGCAATGCAATCTGTCAATACTATAATTCCTCACATTTATCACGACGCATATTGACATTTTGGTGTTTATATCTGTTTCATTTACTTATAAAGATTGTATATAAAACGATGTTCATTTTGTATTTTTATGTTATTATGATTTTCAATGTTAAATATCTAACTGTTTCGCTTGTTATAGATAGAAGAATGCCTGATTGGCAGTATTGATGATTCTATTACTGAAACGGATCGTTGGGTCGTAGCAAATATAAAAAAAAAAACAACAAAAACGGAGATGACGGCTCGGTCGAATCTAATCGAGGGGAGCGTAACACCTGTATCGAAAATACATTTGATACGGGCAACCTCTGATCCCGTATAACGTATAGTTGGCCGGCGAGCCATTAGCCCATTTTTCTGTATACCGTAGCCATTGCCGCAGAAACAGCAGATGGCAGTATTTCAGTGGAATTTGTCGTGAACAGTAAACAAATTTTTTCCGTTTTATTTCCTCCTCTCTTTCACTATGCTATGCTAGCGATGTAGACGCGCTACTCGTTAGGATTTGTAGGGAGTCAGGATTGTCATTCATGAGCCGATCTGTTCTGGATGTTCAGAATATGTTATTCCCGTTTATTTTCAGTGATGTAATTGATGCCATTTTAAAAGCAACTATCTCCACTGCAGTTTCTTCAGCGTTTCCGACACATCCATTGCCGTTGATTCCTTTGTTTGCCTAACCGTATCCTTTAACTTTTGGACCTCTTTCGCCAGCTCCCCGCATCCCGCAAAGACCTGGAAACGATTCTAAGGACTTATCCTCATGAATAGTGATGTCTTTTCACCTCCACCACTCATCCAGGCATTTTCTGAGGTGCTGGCAGTGCCTAACGACTACTGCGACATTCGATACGAGGCTCTTTATACCTCCCATAAGCCTAGAACTACCAGGATATCGCTTTGGCTCTTGTTCTCCCTTCATAAGTCCCCTTCGGGGCCCTCACCTTAAAGCCCAAAACCGAAGGCGGAAATGAAACCCAATAATGGTCCGCTTTCCCTTCTGTCGACGATAAATTATTTACCGCAAGGAAAGCGAGAGTCGGAGAAAGAGGCATTGTAGCAGCAAGAACCTTGGCCAAGTAAATAGCTGTTTCCTAAATTCTTTAGTCTGGGATGCGATTTCATGTGCCTCCTAGTTCGTTCAGACAGCCCTATACCGGCCTACCAGTCAGCCGTCCCAGTGATAGTGAGAATAAACCGTGCAGCACAGACACCCACTAACTCACGATCAACTCTCGGACGGGCGTTCTATATGGTAGGGTTAGTCCACGCTCGAACGAACCTAATCTCTACTCGCAGTTGCCCCCAGAAAAAAGAGGGAAAAATATGAAGATGAAAGACGTTAAAAAAAGTGTAAAAAATTCATTCAATTTCGCCTGCCATTACCCAGTGAAAGCCGTTTTGCCTTTACCCCTTAAGTGGGCATACTCTATGGAAATGGCGTGTGAATCTTACATCTTCGGTAAACGCGCTTAATAATACGTGTAATCGGACGTCGCGAGCCATAATACAGGCGTGTCCGTTGCTGCCGGGTCTGATACCATCGTCGACGAAATGTATAACTCGGTAAACAGAGGGTGAGTTTACGGACGAGAGCGCAAACAGGATGAGGACGAAGACGAGGACAAGAGGGTGGTGCTTAGATAAAATTCGAGTATCCACTGTACGAGAAAGGGTTGGCAGCAAACGTTGAGAAAATTTACTGGTTGGGTATTTTCCCACAGAGCGATCGGCTATCGCAAGTCAACCTTTCAACCCCTGTACATACTTACTTTCCCAAGAATAAATGTACCATTTTTCTTCTCTATCACTTTTTCGACTGTCTCTATTCTTGATACCTCTTTCTGCTCTGTGAAACGGAACGAATTAATTGACGAAATTTCTTGGTGTTATCCTTATTAATTTTCTTTCGTAAGAATAATTTTCTTTGTCTTCAAACTTATTCAACTGAGTTCAACGATGGTAATTGAAACAGCGAATTGGCCACTTTGATCATCCCTATGGAAAACACCAAGTGACACAGAGAACGTGAAGCATGCTGGAGATTCTGGAACGAGAGAATGATAGGAGAAAGTAAGGATGAAAATGAGAGGGAAAGTAGAAATAAAAGCAAAGAGCCTTGAGGAAAAAGCTAGAAGTTCAGTAATCCCGCTCGTAAAATTCATACGCCGTGAAAGGATGACAAAACGCCTCTTTCTCTTGAGCTGTGCCAACTTCTCCTTTCGGCCCATTAAACCTTACACGCAATTATCTTACAATGGAGGTGGAAGATACTAGTCATCCTAAAGATGGTAATGATAATAGGGCTTGTCTGTATCGTTTCTCGTCCGATTCCGCTTTCAGTTTCCTTAGCAGCTTACTTGTTGAACCTAGAGTTCTCAAAACGTAGAGGTCTATCGACTCTAGGTGCATCCCAAAGCAGTACGCCCAAACACGAAAATAGTGGCAGAACAAAGAGAAGGTAAGGGAAAAAGAGGAAGAATAGGAGTGAAATAATGAGAGATAGACAAGTCTGTGTGGCAAATGCAACTTCTTAATTAACCCGGCTGAAACAGGGGGATGAATCGAGCTATTTGCCAGAGTGATTAGCCGATTCTGGTTCCTTTAGTTTCCTTGTGATTCAGGACCGCATATATACTCATCCTCGTTCTCCTCCTTCTGTCTTTGATCATACTGTGATCCCCGATCCTTTGTTTTCATGTTTGGTTGCATTTCGTTACGTACACAACACGCTATGCCGCATCGCATAGTCCATTATGGCCTGTGCCACACGAGTATACACTTAATACTCCAATACAAATACGGTACATTATACGTCTACCCTAAACTCTACAGGATATGGTACACATTCAAGTATCGGAAGCATCACCGAAATTGCAGTTTTCCTTTCTCGGAGATTCAAAATTAGGACCATTGTTATAATTCGCCTTTTTGCTTATAAATATTTGTAACTACAAACGTATTACACGTCAGGGTGTAGAAAACGGGATCAGATCGATGACATTTCATTAACGCCTGTTTTCATACTTCCCTCTCCCATGACCCCTTTTTTTCAAATCCTCATCTCCCACCCTCTTTTCTTCTCTGTGATGACAAAGTGTTCCCTTTCGTGAACAGTGCTCCAAGTTTAGGAGTCACAATCATGAAGATCCTGTCTTAGCTGCCCGACATAAACATCGTCACTAGTAGGATTTCAGAACACTACGTCAACGAAAGACCTGCCGAAATCAATTGCTGGTGAACCTCAGAGCAAAACTAATATCAGCATTGATCCTACCAATTGATGACTAGTGCTGCATACTATAATGGGATATAACGTGTACATTAAATTCTTTGTTGATTAGAGTCCTGAACGCTGCAATTAACGCTGAGCTATTTAAAAAGTAAAACTGTTTCCTATATTGTATAATAGTTTTCTTCTTTTCGCGAATAAACAGTATAGGCCACTCTCAAACATATTTGCTACATCTTAAAAGTGCATAAGAAAGTACGTACAGTTATATCGAAATTTGAATCGAAAATATAGTCTTCAATTAATCGTAAAATTCATTTGAAAGGACTATATAATAAATCCATAATAATATATAGTGAAAAAACAGTCAAGAAACGTAAAGAAATTTACGTAGGCAATGTAATAATAATTTTACCTTATATTGCATTTCAAAATGCAGTTCAGCAATATCGTTTGAAATAGGGAACACTGCTAGATAAGATAAACATGGTTAAACGGTTCCTTATGGCGGATATGCAGATGGCACACTGTTTTTATATGGGAAATGTTTCCGCTCGGTATTTAACTATATTTTGCAAACTGTTGTGTAACATTTTTAATAATCACATATCCACCATCACCAACATTACTTCATAGCATATTACGGTCCTTCATTATTTTTGAAAAGTGTTAAGTCAAATGATATTATACACAATTCTTCTATTTCAAATAAAAATTCTATTGCACAAGGTGAAGCTGAAATAGATCACGACAAATCGCAACACACTTCAAAATAGAGGAAAAGTGATCTCATATTTCAATATAAATGGATACACTTCCGAAAGACCTCCACCGAGTAGAACATAGCCCATTTACATACTTAATATTAGAACCAAAGTAACCTTAGATTATAAGTTTCAGGAGTGATTTGTGTTTTATTTTTATGCTTTTAATACACGAATATCAATTGTGCTTGTCTTGCGAACTAAAGAATTAATAATTCTCTTCTGTTGTGAAAGCACCATTATATTATCTGAAAATTCAGTGTGAATGATAACTTGACGGATAAAATGTATTTGTTTGTGTGTATTGGTGAATTGCCAGTGCTACCCATCGCGTAAAAAGGGAAAAAAGACAAGCAGCCAGCGCCATCCGTCGGCGTATAAAGGTAATGGATGTGCGAAGACGATGACAACGCAACTGAAACTGAAACTCATACAATCGTCCCTCCAGCACTTGTATATAATGTCATATATGTCTGTGAGGATTGATTCGGGATATTAAAATTAGTAACAATGTAAACATTAGCTTTATTCTGTCACCTGTGTTGAAACCCATATACGGCGAGTCTCGGTCGGCCGCTCGCCTGTACCGCCGGTTGCCTGTACTTGGCGCGATACTTGACCCAGTCTCTTGATATCATTTTCTTCTTTTTCTCTCTCTGACTCTTGTGGGCAGATCTAGGAATAAAGAATCTAATTAATTAAAATTGCCGATATGAAAGCAGCAGGCGAGTAACCCTTTTATGCGACGCGTTATTTATTCCCGCTTTTGGTAGAATTACCAGGAGTGTGAGTTATCCCACGGGACAGAACGTGCTCGTCCCCTCGTAAATAGCCAGGACATTTAGAAGTCGTCATCGTTCTGAGGCTCCTGCTTCTCGTACTGCCAGTGTGTCACGGTGTCTGAGTGTCACGCACGCAGAAAACTCATTCCCCTCATCTTCACTGCCGTCGATGTCGCACATTACAGGTACAGCTAGCCAAAAAATATGTATGTAGATACGCGAGTACGTGCTGTAGCTATTTGACTCTTATGGGAACGCGTGTCTCGCTTTCCCACCCACTGACATAACTCCCATCAGAAAGCACCCTGTAGCACTAGTCGTCAATTTTTACGAGGAGTAGATACAGGCCACCAGAGAGCAGCAGGGCTGCGAAGACCTTCTCCAGAGAGAAGACTCACCAAAGAGATCAAGAGGAACCCCATAGGACATTTCACCATTTCGCCATCTCCCCATTTTACGCGTTTATCGAAGACAGTTACGAGACATACGGGAGATCTTTCTGTAGACGCGCATCTCATTTCTTAGCCAGAACTTAGATGCCTATAAGTAGTATCGCTGAGAAAAGTAATATAGTTGCGGTAACTACATTTTAACTAAACGATCGGGTTAAATATGACGACATTTATAGTTTTATAGTTATAGAAATCTTTAAAGTTACTGTGATGCCTACCGAAATTATGGTATTAACTACAAATATAGTTATTATATGAACAAGGTAAGCGTAACCATGCGATTTATTCTATAATTCATATGTATAAGATACATTAATTGATATCTAGAGATATTCAATTGATTTGCTGGAAAGACTTTTTCTTACGAAAAAGCCTGAGAAACCTCTTAAATACACGTTACATATATATATATACATATTACTAGAAGAACGAGAAATATTTCACACATATATTATATATTATAAACATACAACAATATCCAGGTAAGTACCTTACTCGTACTGAGCCTACATTCTCTAATGTATTATAGTAATCAATCTCTTCCTCAACGGTTTTCGAGTAAGTTACAAAGTTATACAGATGTGTATTGTTTACTAGTTAAACGTTACTAGTTACTATAGATATAATAACTGTGCCACGCTAATTTACATTATTATACGTTGATATTGTGACCATCAATATAAAAGTTATTACAATTTTAACAGTTAACATTGTATCTTGATATAGTAGGTATAACTTTGCGCACGGAGTTACGCGTTTCGGTTACCTGTATAGTCATTTGAATCACCGTTATTAGTTATAATTATTTTACAACGCTTTGCTACTAATTATAATAATAATTGCAGGTATTTGAGTAGTTAAAAGTATCACATTTGTACCTTAAGGAAAATAACTAGTCTGTAGAACTATGTAAATCGGTAGTTAATATTATGTTCGCGCACACAAGCGATATGAGGTAAACATCATTACAATTTATAGTTAATTTAGGTATTGGATGAGGTTTGTGATCAATAAAACAAATATTGAGAAGTATACTCTACATTAGTATAGTTAGATTATCTACAGATATTACGTCTTTACCCGTATGGTAAAGACAACTATAATATTATTGCGTTTACTATAATTATGTTTCTCACAACTGTAACATTTCAACTATGGTATTTGATAAACATCACATCGCGTTTTTTTCTCAGTGTATATACTTTTGTATGCATATATGTATACATATATATAATCACGTAAAAAGTATAGTTTGAGGACCCAGGCGATTAAGGAGCATTCACAATAGCAAGCTAACGTTTTTTTTAGCTAAAACCCTCACGCATCACAGCATTGAAATTCTAACCTATCCTAACCTAACCTAACGAAACACTTTCTAAGCTTATCACAACTCCGGATGTGTAGCATTAAAAATAAGTAAACAAATTTGGTGTGACTGTCGCTTTATGGGCCTCAAAACATACCTAATGTTGCTATCACTTTGAGACCCGACCCGAAAGTATACAATTGTTCTCAAACTAGCGGCTGTATTATTGAAATTGTCCCCAAACTATACTTTAAACATGTATATTGATACTTATGGATAATACTGCTGCCTTCTTTAAAATTTTCAAATGATTAATGTGGTTCAAGGGAAACTCTGGGTGGCTACAGCCATCTGTAACAGATCGTGTAAAAAATAACTAGAAAACAATATCAAAGAAATACCCGCAGGAGAAGAAAGATCCCAAGCAAAGAAATCTCAGGAAAGGAAAAGAAAAGTTAATTAGATAATATACAAAGTACATCCCAACACGCCACTTGGTATTTCCAAATTCAAGCTCCAGGTATTATTTTTTCATGAAACTAAATGCTCGAGTCCTTTTATTGGCTTGGCAGCTTTATAGTTTATCATTTTGCTACTGATTATATTATAACTATAAGAAATAAAAAAACAGCGAATTATAACGTCTACAAAAGAAAAGGGAATAATCATACTGGAACTGGTAACACCTTACATCCTCTGGTGTTGCCAATAGTAGGACCATGGGAAAAGAGCATTAGGATCTAGTAACTCGCATCGTAGAAAGGAGTATGAATTCATCCTTGAAACAAAAGTTTCCCATAGAAATTGCTATTACGGTTACTCGCAGTAAACTTGGCATGAACTATGGCGCCATAGTCTCAAGACTGGGCCTCGGCTTAATTGTGAAACCTCTCTGCGTTCCAAGATGTTCCCGGATGTTCCAGAATGTTCCAGGATGTTCAAGGCAATCCTAGGATGTTCCAGGTTACCTCAGCCGACATGGAGACTCCCACAGCATAATGGCCTGCAGAAACTTTTCGTAGATGTATCCCCGTGCTGTCAGAAGTTCCACGGTAAAATGGAGGGTAGAGGGGTACAGACTAAATAATCTAAGAGCATTCGATCATGCCCTGTCGCTATCGCGACAACTCCTTGCTTGATCCGCCAAGTTCGCCAGGACGAACGGGACACCTCTTCTGGCGTATTACATGCTTAAACTTCAAAACTGGACAACTTTTTTTTTCTAGGAAAATCCTACAAACCAGGGTAAAGAGAAAGTAACATATGCGTAAAACTAAATATAAGCATAGAATCTTTAAAATTACCTATTACAAATTTTATTTACTTCTCAATTTGACCTACTATTCTTTGGAACAGTTTAGAGGCAGAGATAAACACCTAACCTCGCTGGCCTATCTACATGCAGAATACTTGTACCGCATATAGATAGAATGTGTGATAATACGCTCGATGAAATCATGACAATGAAAATAGCGTAGAATCGAATTACTCCGATTTCCACTCTAGCCACCCCCTTCATCGTTTAAGGGTAGTAGAAACGTCACTGGCTTTAGTGAAGCATGGCATTGACATTCATGACCAGAGCGAAATTCAGATCCTTTACTTGTCAAGAAATTTCTGATGGCCTTCTATAGTATCCGAAGGATCTTTTGGCATGAATAGAGTAAAACCAGGAAAGAGAAAGAGAGGAGGGGCGAGAGAGTGAGAGTCTGGTTTCAAAGCGTTAGCTCGGCACTCGAAGAATTTTCATATCGCTTGGCCTCCATCTCCACAATCTCCTTCTGCGCGGCAACCTCTTTCGAACTCTACTCCTTCCTAGGACTGGATCCTACGATACCTCTGATACGTTCGCTCCCCCTGACAACACCTAGCTACTGCCCCTTTCTCATAGTCTCTCTTTTTTCTCTCTCCGGCTGCCACAATAAATCCTTTCACAATTTCCATAGTCAGCCATTTCGCCAAACCTTCCACTTTGGTGTACGATCTTGCATTCTATACTATTCTGGGAGTCTATGCAGCCTGATATGTTATAGAGCATCTTTTGGGAAAGCGAGGGTGAAAATTAACAGATCATAGGAGAAGGCACGGTCTATTTGAGAACTGTGTAATAAAAAGAGAGGAAAGTTAATCCTGCAATCAGACCAATTAATCCCTCCAAGTGCCTCAGGGCAAATCCCGTAAACCCTTAGGGTTGATATTCAGTCCAGTCATGACGATCCGCAGGATGCGCTCTGCCTTTACGAGTAGATTTTACGGCGAGGACTACGTCCACTCAAACTTCCACTGGCTGAGATCATTACTTCATCAGAGTCGACTGTCCTGTCGTTGCCTGCCCTAGCCTGTCACGTTTATGGCTGCTCAAGACGTCGCTAAGCTGCTACGACCCTTCTGAATAATCCGAGATGCCTCGGCTGCCTTTCGCCACTTTTTCCAGACAATGAAAAATCATCCCCTGTTGAAACACGCTACCACTAATGTATACTTTTGCCCTGAACTAAACGAAATTGCGAAAATTCGGGAATGGTGACGGTAGGCTCATTAACAGTAGCTCTTTTTGATCCTGTGCGATTTTTTCTGAACGTGGGAAAAAGCCAGGGTGGCCCAACTAGTTCCACTGGTTATTTCCTGTTTTCTCACCTCCTATGAAAGATATAGTGATAGGAGGGATGCCAAGATATATTAGCTCATAGGGATTGCTCTTTCTTTTCGCAAATGCCCTTATATTTACCAGTCTCCCCAGAAACACTGCTCCTACCCTAGATAGAAGGTCCTTTAAACTCACTTCTAGGTCTGTGGTGCAGCATAGTTCCTCTTGGTTCCTTTCACAAAGTGAAAACCACCAGCGTGCTAGAAGCCTCTGGCGGACTGTCAACAAACGGGGTGAATGTAAACGTGGCCTGATATTTATACTCGGCCGCGCTTAAGTTGCCAGGCTGTCTTCATTAAAGGGAGTTCTATATTTGTCGTTGTTATTTGCTCTTTGACAATCTCCAAAATATTCCGAAGTTTTTGAGGCTGAGGAAACCTGAAAGATTCTGTTAACTCATTTACATTCACTTTCATAGCCCTTCCATTCTCATGCTTCATTTGTATTTCTCATTTCTAGTATCCTACCACAGTAATTCTTTATATTAGTGTTCTTTATATTAGTATTCCTCTCCCAACAGTCATACCTCGATAGCTCTATCATCTCCTCGCTATCCTCAGTTCTTCCTCCTTCTTCTCGAACTCCGATTTCTGTCTCTGCGAAAACCTCAGACAATTTCCGGCTTTGAAATATTCACGCTAATACCTGTCTGGATAAAAGATGCAGGCCGGGTGGCAAGAGGAGCCTTCAAGGCACTAAGGCGCGAGGGACTGGCTGCTCGGATGACTGCTTGTTTGGTCGGTTGGTTGGTTGACTATTTGATTGCGTGGTTGGCTGCATGGGTGGATCAAGGAATTGCAAGATAGCTTGACGATTGCATCCAGGTTGCGTTACCAAGATGTTTACCGGTCTCATTCTTAGCAGAGTCCACGAGAGTGTGGGTATACTTACATATCGCGTGGATCTCAGTTGAGAAACTTCATGTCTACTAGTCCTCCTCGCTATCCATTGGTGCATAACTTGAAAGTGTATCGATACCGAACATAAGGTACACACTACCATCACCGCACACATAGAGGAAACGCGCATTTTCGAGTAGCGATATATTCCTGGATACTAGAAACGACTCGGAACCTCAGCGATCCTCTTGGGCCACGCTGGAAGCGGTTCATTATTCAAAGATCTGAGTACACGATGCAGACTATGGACTGGGCCGCAGCACCAAATGAGCTCCGCATCTCTTCTCTAGCACTTGTAGCTACAGGCCTCACGTCGGCACCGACCACGGCTAATGAGTCTGTAGTTTTCCAATTAGAGCCAACGCAAAAAGAGAACACTGAAAATAAGCTGTCGCCCCTACTTTTACCTACTTCCTCTTTTCTTTCTCCCTTCCTCTCTTATTCGCTTCATCCTCTTCTACTATACCTACTCCGCTACCCTACCCACTTGACTGCACTTTGACAAGTACCTCAAGTGCTTACCTCAAGTATTCAAAGTACTAGAGGTGTGCCGAGTAGGCCGAGTGTGGAAAGTGGAAAAATG
The DNA here is from genome assembly GCA_963971525.1 of Cephus spinipes. Lineage (NCBI taxonomy): Eukaryota > Metazoa > Arthropoda > Insecta > Hymenoptera > Cephidae > Cephus > Cephus spinipes. Next base: position 6,942,654 of record OZ020578.1, on the reverse strand, counting down.
CGGAAACGACTCGCTAACTGTAGAATCTTTCCTTTCTTTGAGAGAAAGAAATGGAATCAAGGGTTTGGAAACAGAGAGCAGTGAGTTTAGCCTGTGAATTATGAAGGGATGACGTCGTCGACTGTCTGATAATTGACAGAAGGATGTCCTCGCAAGAATACTCTAAGCTTGATTAGATGGCGAAGAAGAACTGTGTCCTTCTAGTATCGATTATAGAACGATCATTTATACCTAACAAGGGCTCGGCGTCAAATGAACGGATGTATTTCCAATGGTTTGAACGTTAGAATAAACAAATGGAGACAGCAGTCGAGAAAGAAACAAATAGAAATGTGCTTAAGAAGAGTGATGAGGGTGACAGGGAAGGCAAAGGGATTTGCCTGGCCTGGGGGAAGGAAATGTAGAACGTAGAACATAGAATGTAAAGCGTGGAATGAAGAATGCTGAAGGTGGAAGGTGGTGGCTGGAATGGGACCCTTTGCCATTTTGAGGGGCAGGAACGCACCCTTATTTCTCGGTTGAAAAATTAATGTGAACATTAGAGAGGGAAATTGATCTTAAGCCCAGTCGTTTGCTCGTGGGCTGCTAAGTTGCTGGTGGAGCCGCAGTCGCATTAATTTCTGCTCCAAGTGAAATTGAAATTAATTTCTTAAATTGTTCAGAGGTAAGTAGAAGTATTTTTTTGGTATTATCAGGGGCTAATCAAGCCCATCTCGTTCTGCACGGAAAAAAAATAATCTTATGGGATTTACAGAATATTTTCTAAAGAAATACCATTGCCTGCATCCTGTAATATCTATAAAAGAATCCTGTTGGGTTATCGGAACGTCATGTTACTGAAAAAAATGTGAAAACTATAAGACTTATATTAGAAAAAACTGTTAAAGTTCTTTAAAACTCGCGTGACAATTGTACAAATTAATAAATTGAAGATTTTAGAAATTAAGGCATTTTAATAAATTGCAAATAATTTTAAAAAGTTTTTAATTATCTTATACTCATTCGTTAATAGCTGGATACAACAGTTTTTGTAAGAATTGTTAAAAAAAACGTCGTCTGGCCTTTCTTCTTATAGGTGATTTGTGGCAGGTGACTTTTAACCTACTGAAAAAATATTTTTTAATAGGTTTCCCCTTCCTTGGAAATATGTTACATGCCCATAACATAAATTTTTAAGTAATTTTATAGTTATTTGTACAAAAAATAATACGTCTGAAGACACATTACGAGGTGTTCTTTGAGCATTTGTTACAAAAATCAAGATATTAAATTTTAAGACTATTCATTTTTATAGGTTGATATAGTGGAAATGGACACTTGGATTTTTTAAATTTCAGAAGCTATACGGCATATCATATTCAAATTTTGCATAAACGAATATTTAGTTATTGTCTAATCTATATAAAGAAAACTGCAGGATTTTATTTTGAATCGAGTGTTGTTGCCTCTTTAATACCAAAATCAACGAATAAAACTTATTATATTGGAGCAGTAGTTGGAAGAGGTGTCCCTATGTTTTCGAGCAGTTGTAGTAACGATCATCGCAATTGTTGCTACAGTGACAAATTATTTCTTCCTTGTAGTGGAAGACTTCTCATCAGCGCGACATTTTAATTATAACGAGTCAACTCTTTATTCAAGTTCTACAACGAAAGATATTAAAGTAAAATCTCTAAATAATACAAGTATCTGTAAGCCCAGCGTTATTAAATATTCTGTATAACTTCGTGCCTAACCACTTCTGCGAATATTATTTACATATTCTCAATCATCTGTTGTTAGAATTTAATAGAATTAATATTGCTTTTCAATCATACAATTCTTGCAAGCCTGTAGCGTAAATCATTTAGATTACTATCGCTTCATATATAACGTTTATACTCTTATAACCATTCTATTTACTAACATTCAGCACTTCTTAAGCTGGGCCCCTTTTACCAAATTGTACTATGTTGTAGGAAAATGTAAGTATAGTTTTAATTATTAATTATTTAGCTACTTTGTTTGTTTATTTTCGTGAAAGTACACTTTTCTCCATCGATTGAAATCAATAGAACGGGACTTGACCGAACTGATGAAAAAGTAATTGAGGTCAAAGTTGGCGATTTTTTACGCTGGTCTTACAGGAAACGTATGTATTATGGTCACCCCACAAATTAATGAAGTTTGCGCCAAATCTACCTTCTCGACGTTACGAAATTAATGTATGGTATAGTTGATATGAAACTACTTTAATTAACAACATACCAAAATTATAATACGATAGACTACATAGTTTTTGTATTAATTGCAATTAAAATTTAACTTTTGTTCTCTTCTATCTCTCTCGCTCACGTAGGCTCTCTTATACGTAATAACATAACTCTAATTTTGTTAAATACCCACTTTAATATATGTATACTATTTTTGAGGGTCTTGCAGTGAAAAATTGATCAGAGTTTATGAATTCTTACACCTTTATTATATTCTGTTATGGTCGAATATGCTGTGGTGATAAAGGAGTTTTTCATGATTTTCAAAAAGTGTATCGTTGAACATTTTGTATGAAGAATTTGGCATTGGACCAAAAATCATCAAATAACACACTATTTATTTTTTTCCAAAATCAATTTCTGTCTTCAGGATATCGTTATTATGAAGTAGTAAATAAAAAATGCAACTAAATGTGTGTTGTTATGTCAACTAATGATTGGTTATTTTATTTGCCAAATTTCATCTGAATTCAGCCAGTTACTGGTGAGCTACCTTAACCAAACTCACGTTTATTGATTTATACATAGTTCCATCTAATTAATTTCCTTTTCTTTCAATCGTCGATATTTCGGCTCGAACCCATCTTGTCTGCACATTCTGGGGAACTTCACCGTGCAATGAAAGGTGAATGCAGGTGTTATGAAAATTTAGATTTGATAAACATGTTTTACTACGCATACTATGTAGCTGTAGAAGATCCTTCGGGACATTTCACAACTCACAGTTGATGCTCCTGCTCCATAAACAGGTTTCTCTTTTGTCTTCTTTACAACTTCGGTTATTTTACAGATATTTTCAAGCTTCTTCGAAGCTTCTTACTCAATGTAGTACTTCGCACTTATATTTTCCTCTTGTTTCTGATATCACGTCGTACTTTTTGTAGGAATCATGAATCAGATATCTTTACATCATGGGTTCTTACAATTCTTGAAATACAAATAATACAACCCATATTGAACACTGGCACTGTATTGGTGACTACTACGTTGTTTGTGACTAATAATGTTCCTTTGATATAAATGACCCTCCGGGACATTTTCTCCAAATACATTAATACAGACATTCATTAGCATTTTGTTTGGCGCTTTGACTACAAGCAAAATAAATTGACAGGCACATCGTAATTCGCTAACTCATCTGAAAACTGAAATCTATTCAATTGCATTACGACCTGTTAAAAAGAAAAGATGTTACACTTTTTGATGGTATAACTCTTCTGCTAGGTCGTCTCTTTTCTAAACGAGAAATTGAATCCATATTATATGCTAGCATACATTATTTTATACAAATACACAAACAACAAAAAAACCCAACCACTAACGTACGGCATTAAAATATCTGTAAAAATAAAAGAAAACTTTTTACGTTTCATACTAAATGCTGCAAGTTACGAGCGGGCCTAAAAACACCAAAATATTTGTCGTATATCGGCGCAGTCACGTACGTATCACGTTGTTGTTCCAGAATAAATTCTTATTGCAATAGTAATCAAACATAAGTTCTGAATATAACATTTAGAAACTGTATTAATAATTATAATTAATGTTCATATAATATATATATACATATACTAAGCATTTTGTACATACACATATATATATAAACTTGCCCAAGGGATACTTTCGGGACCCGAAGCATTAGGGGGTCAAAACTGCAAGCTAATGTTTTTTTTAAAAAAAAAAACTAAACTTTTGGGGTGTGACAGCAGTGGAATTCTATGCTAAACTAACCTAGCGAAACCTAAACTAACCTAACATCATAAAAAATTTTATAAACAATAAAAAAATTATAAACAAATTCGGTGTGAGAGTCACCTTTATGGGCCTCAAAACAGCCATTACGCTGGAAAAACTTTGAGGTCCGACCCCAAAATAGCCATAAGACCTCGAATAAGCGTGTTCGTTGAAGAAAAAGACTCCAAAGTATCCCATTGACAAATTTATATGTATATATATATATATATATATATATATATATATATATATTGCGACACTCTATGATGAACACAAATTTAAAATAAAATGACTTACCGGTAAATGTAGAGGATCACTATAGCTCTGAAAATGATTGGAGTTGTACGAAACTTTTCCAAGAGATTCTTACATCTCTTAAACATATTCAAATACAAAAATAATTCGATTTTTGTTCGATTTCCACCAAAACATCTGTATTTCACCGTAATGTATTTTCAGAACCAAAATATCCACTAAAAATTGTTTTACAATAGCAATAAAACGGAAAGATTTTAATCAATGTAATTTCGATCTTGATAAATTCTAGCTAAGTATACTTAATCATTGAAACAATATTACAGAATACAAAAAGAAACAAAGATGTATGTGATTTAATATGGCGTGATTTTTTATAATACATGAAAGTGTTTTTGATATGTTTAATATATCCCAGCAAACATAGTTACATAACCGTAATGTGACATTGATGAAATTCAAAGTAACACGTCAGATTGCTAGTTTATTTCAAGTTACTAGTGTACAAATTGTAATTTCCCTCAAAGCTCAGTATTATGTTACATTATGTTTATAAGTGTAAAAACGATTTGTAACTGTAATTTAACATTTATGTACCTTACGCCTTTATCACAGCAGACAGATTTTGTAATAGATTTATGTCAATTGTAATAAATTCTATACCGTTATACATATAGTAACTACGTAATAGTGACATAAATTTGGCAATCATATTTTATGGAAAATTAGTTGATTTTTAGACATCCAGATATTTTTGATCTTTAATAATTTGACTGAGCCCAAGAACCAATGAATATCTGTGAAATATCTAAAAGCAGTTCCGAACGTTCAAATAAGATTAAGTATATCCAATAAAGAACATTACAAAGATATTGCACTGATATCTCGTTTACTACATCGAATACATAATGTTATTGAACATCTGACCAATATTGCTCATTCGAGTTCTATAATAAATAACGATATCTTTACAATACCTTCGAGGAGATTTCTATTTATTGTTTTTTTTATAATTTATAATTTATTTATAAAGTCATATTATGTAAAATGTAAGCTTTAGGAAACAATAAGCAACAGCAAGGAGTACCATTCACTGCTATTGAAGATGACCGAGTGTAGATAATTTTTATCTATTCCGTGCAGAAGTGGTCATGATTTTGAAAAAGAAAAATGCAATATTTACATAAAACCGTATATTGAGATTTAAATATGAAATACATATGGTAATAATATTTCACAGATTTTGTGGAAGTAAACGTTATTGACAAAGAATAGATATCGCTGAGATATCCTACGACGAATATTAGAGTAATATTAATTGGTAATGTTGTATGTATTATACTTGGCGGGAACGTTTGAAATTATATAGATGTATTCATAACGTCAAGATACAAATTGGAATCTTCTATAGATATTCCTACGGGTATGTATAATATTACTAGTATGTTGGACAAATGTGAAATTGCTGCTTAGAATTTGTTCAAAAAGCTTAGTGTAAGTAGTACGTTACGCTACATACTTTCAATAATGTGTGTTACCTAAAAGTGTTACTTCGATATATACATTTGAGAGATACACTTTAGTTGCGGATTGATTGTTTCGCGCCTTTCCATCTAGCCGACGTACTTTCGACGACACAATTCACAATGCGTTAAATGTAGCAGAAATAAAATTAAATTAGATTGCATTTATACAGCTTTTTTATGTTTAAGAGGGAACGCAGCAGCTTCTTCTATATGTGAGTTATCACACGAACAACGAACCTGTAAACGAGAAAACTACGTAACTAAAAAATGCCATTATAAAAAGTAGTGTCAATAAATATATTACACCAAATCAAAGCCTTTCGATGAAATGTATTTTCCTGACAAGGCAAATTTTGCTTTACATTTGCTTTACAGCTTCCTATCCAACACTTATAGCACTGTTGCAGAGAAATATCGATGAAAATTAAAAAAGGGACCTGCACACTCAGAGAAAAAAATGGATGAGGCAACTATAAATTTCTAGTTAAATACGACCTCAACTTTATTCTTTTAGTTACTTATACTAATAATATATGGTCAGTGCAACTGCAGACTCTAGCTACAACAACTATTTCTCATCAGTACGTGTAAGTGACTTGCATTGCATTATGGCAAGTATTCAAAAGTGGTTACAAGTTTTATAAATATATAAATTAACTTGTTGATTCTAAGAGTTTGATATCGAAGCAATTCGATGGATTGGACCACTAGGTGCTGTACGTTAGTACCTCTTATCGCCTCTTCGTCTTTTTTTTAGAATTTTGTAACAACTAAAGTTTGAAGCTTATCGACGCATTGACCCACTTCTGCTTGCGGGTATGCCTATCCCTCTGGTGGCCGGTGACTGTATTACGCCAATTATTTTAATAACAATCGTCTGCAGTTGCACTGACCATATATTATTAGTATAAGTAACTTAAAAAATAAAGTTGAGGTCGTATTTAACTACAAATTTATAGTTGCCTCAACCATCTTTTTCTCTGTGTTGCAGTCACGTTAACAAAGAAAACAGTTGAAGTAATTATAAAACCAGTTGTGTAGACCACTATTATATAGCTGTCACTTAATAGTTATCAAAACTATCCCGATTTCTCTGAGTGCAGGAAAAGTTTTGCATCTATTAGTCTTACACCATATCAGTGTGAATTGCTGTCGTTTGGCCAATTTCAATATTTTTTTTGTATAAATATTTTTAACTGTTAACAAGCAGATTTTCCTCGCGTAACACTTACACCTTTTACCCAGTAGTAAGCACTAGTAGTAACCCGCGGCATCATGTCTAGTCCCAACATGAAGGCCACTGCCAGTGATGCTTATTCTTCACATGCTATCTTTAGTTAGGCGGTGTTTATATACATATTAATTGCACATTTACATATTAATACACATACCATTATGTTCTCTCAACCACAATATCGAATTTCCAAATTTCAAGGCAAATCTTATGTCTTGCAGCGGAAAATGTGAATGAAAGTTTCCACTTCAACGTAATGGTTGGGCATCACTAAGGCACGACGTCATATAAACGTGCCAAAGCGAGGTCCCTCCATCAGGCGTGTTTCCACGATTAGCCACAACACGGGGCATCACTGTCACATTGGAATGCGGCAAGCAATTCTATTCCCTCTTAAAGGACAATAAATTAATTAAACTATGAAAAATCATTTTATTCCTAGAGTATTCTTTATATCTTTATATCCATGATGCAGCTTATAAGCACTTATATTTGACAATTTTGACTGCAATCTTTATAATTTATAAATATCAGTAATAACGCAACAGAGTAATGGACATATCTCAACAAAATCTTCAGATACAATAAAAATTATGCGATGATGCAAATAGACAAAGATGTAGTGTCTTAAGTATTTGGTATCATAGTATAATATTAATACTTCTGTATACAGAACGATAATGTACCTCTTGATTTGGAGCTGTTTTTGGAGCAGACGACTTAAAATTTTGTGCGTACTTGGTAATTTTGTTTTCATATTAAAGTGTTCTTATAAGGGTAGACATATACATCTTTGATTGTATTGTATAATTAATATATGCCCCACTGAGTCTTGCTTTTATTTGTATAATATACTAGCAAGCACTGTATTTTCAACAACAACAAAAATACCTGAATTTTGCATTCTTACTCTATACCAATTACAGGATCAACTTGAGAGAAGTAGCACTACAAAAGTAACATGGTCTTTTACTTCTATAAATTCTACAAGACTTCAATTAACATTCATAGTTATGCAAATATAACATGAGTTTCTATAAATCAAACAGGATATTTTTTTCCGTGTAAGACTTCGAATAGCATCAATTTTCTAGTGTTACATTTCTAGCATAGAATGCGTCCAAACTCGATGTCAAAATTGAAATGGAGATGGAAATCCAATTGGAGGCCAAGTGGGCAAGTGAGCATGTGAGCGTTTCCGAGGTGACCGGATGTACTGCCTGGATAAAGCATCGTCGTCCACCTATAAATTTCCGTCAACACTGACGGCTATACGTCATAGAGCACGAATGAAATTTATCGCGAGTTGCTGGTTCGGCCTGGCGCGTCCCGATGCTGCCTCATAGCACAAGCAACACCAGTCGAAAACCACATAGGTAATAAACCGTTCGTACATATTCGCGAAGTGCGAATACACTGGGCGAATACGTGACTTATGCAGCTTGTAGTTTTTACCAAGTCTTACCACAGCACGATATTCTACCGATAAGAGCTCACTGCGTCAACGTTCTTCTCTTTCTCATATTCATTATAGTCTTATTATTATCTTATTCACTCTCCTCCTTCCATTCTTATTTTCTTTTTCTCATAAGTCCCGTTTCCCACCTAGTAACAACTCAAAGCATTATTAATAAAAGGTCGCTTTCTTGCATACCATTCGTCTACCAACCGTAACCTCTTTCACCTTCGCCTTTCCCTTCCCACAACTCGAGTTCGCTGTCAAGTTCGCCTGTTTGATTTTATTATAACTAATTGAAATTCAAAAACTCCAATCTGCAAATCATATTCGGCAACTTCGGCAACTTCCACCATTTGGGATGCTTCGTACACCCTATGAAAATTCTGAGCATTCTCTGACACATGTGCGATACTAGGATTAAGAAAAGAAAGACATCGATCATCAAATGACAAGGGATATTTCATACCTCATTAATATTTATATACATGCTAGCTTTTAAAACAGAAGAAACAAAATTAAATCTACGTACTTTGGTTTTTAAAGCATTCTCGTGACTTGTCGCATCACGACATAAACGTTCTGAGGTGAAGGAAGTGAAGGCAGATTGCGCCGGGCCGCAATGCAGACATCAGCCCGCAGACTGTTTAGGGGAGAACTAAACTAATTAAAGTCGACGAGACCGTTATGCCTAGCAGAAACGATAGAATAGGTTGTGCCTGGATGGACGTTTCGGTTAGTACTTGACTTTGAACACGCGAACTATATACAGCAAGCCCCTAGCTTCCATCTTGGTACCTTTGGTACCCGAGAGAACCAAGCGCCAGACAATTTGCCGCGTTCCTGCCAACCACGACCAGAAGATTTCCTCCCTTTATGCCAGGCAGCCCTTCCTTTTGCTCTTACAGCCTCTTTCGCTATCCCTTATTCGTTCACCCTGTCGAATCAACTAGACTACTAGACCAAACATCGCGTACGACAGCTCTGCTTGTGACACTGACAATTAGCGGCCAATCTGTTCCACGTTTAGGCGAGTTACTTGCCTCGGCAAACCCTCTGCAGTTTAATCATCGTTAGGGTGTATCGTCTATCCAAATCGATTTAGTTATAAGCAGAGGGTGAATTATTATCTCAGGATCATAATCATGAAAATTGATCGTGAGGGGCGGAGATATGGTACATGAGAAGACAGGGTCAAATATGCGAGAAATCAAATGTGTCCAATCAGGTAATTAGAATTGCGTTTCGATACATTTACGCTGAAAGCCTTTGTATCTACGCATGTACATACGTACCGTGATGTATGCACGTGTACCATGTATAAGAGGTAAACACGACTACCTCAGCAAGACAGAGCAATATCATAGAAAAGGGGAGCAGCGTGCCGCGGAACGTCACAGCGCTGGCTTCTGAGTCCTCTCGAAACTTCAAAGAGCTTAGAGCACGGCAAACCGAGTTGATATTTCATGCCGATTATTGCGGTTGTTTGCGGAAACGGATTTTCCGTTAACGTTGAAATGTCAGGAGGTACGCTCTCTTCCGTTGTCCCTCCTCCAGCCCTCTCTAGCGTCCGTGTTTTACCAATCTTTCTCTCTGCGCTCAAAAATTTCTACAATTATTCCAGAAACGAAATGTAGAGGATTTTCCGGATTAATTGATGCGATATTAAATCTTCCATTCGCATGGTATTTCGACTCCAGCATTCACAACTTGTTCCCCTCTACACCCTTTACTTCCTATTTTGCAGCACTTGTTCTGCCTTCTGCAATCCTGCCGCATCTCATGTCCTTTGTCACTGCCGATATGAAAACTCAGTAATTTCATAAAGGACCTACAGAATTTTATGGACAACGGAAACGATCAACGCCCAGTCTCTCTCTCTCTCTCTCTCTCTCTCTCTCTCTCTCTCTCTCTCTCTCTCTCTCTCTCTCTCTCTCTCTCTCTCTCTCTCTACTCTCTCTCTCTCTCTCTCTCTCTCTCTCATCTCTCTCTCTCTCTCTCTCTCTCTCTCTCTCTCTCATCCTCTCTCTCTCTCTCACTCTCTCCTCCTCTCTCTCTCCTCTCCTCTCTCTCTCCTCTCTCCTCTCTCTCTCTCTCTCTCTTCTCTCTCATCTCTCTCTCTCTCTCATCCTCTCTCTCTCTCTCTCTCTCTCTCTCTCTCTCTCTCTCTCATCTCTCTCTCTCTCTCTCTCTCTCTCTCCATCCATCACCTTGGATAACTAATGAAATCAAGGCAGCGATCAAGGAGCGAAATGTTTCACACAGGAGATACATTCGATCACATCTTCCCTCTGATTTTAATCATTTTAGGGTGTTGAGGAACAAGACTACGGCTATGATTAGGCGTGAGAAAAATCGATATAACCTAAGTGAGCTCTCTGGGTCCAGGGACCCAAATCATATATGGAAACAGTTGAGACGACTGGCTTCGTCGGATCAGGACTTGCTATCTCCTCCCTCTGACATCTCGCTGGAGGAGATAAACAGGCACTTTGTTCGTTCCTTTCATGCGCATGTCGATGCTTCATCGGTCTATGGTTGAGCCAGTCTCCAGACTGTTTCCAGGATGGCAGATTTTACTTCAAGTACCTTACACCTCTGGATCTCGTTGCGGCCTTAAAAGATACTAATTCTAGTACCTTGGGTCCTGATTACCTCCCTATGAAGCATGTCTCTCTAGGCATGGAGGTTATCTTTCCTTTCCTGCTTGACTTATATAATAGATCGCTTATGACTTCCATTTTTCCTTCTTCCTGGAAGCGGTCGCTGGTCCGCCCCATTCCTAAGGGCTCCCTGGCCCCTACGACTATTGAGGAATGGCGTCCCATCTCTCTTCTCTGTGCGATGTCTAAGCCACTTGAACGCATTGTTAATGATCAGATGACTGAATTTCTCCGGAAAAATGGGGGGTTGGATCCATTCCAATCTGCTTACAGAGTTGGTCATAGTACGCAGACTGCCTTGATCCGGGTTACAGATGACGTTAGAGCTGCCATTGATGAGCGAATGATCACTGTTCATATCCTCTTCGATTTCAGCAAGGCTTTTGACTCTATCTGCCACCGTAAGCTACTCTGTTTGATGCAGTCTGTTGGGTTCTCGGTATCTACAGTTAAATGGTTCGCGTCCTATTTGGAGGGACGTGAACAGGCTGTTGTCGGGCCGAACGGAGAGACCTCGTCTTTCTTGCCAGTCACTTCTGGAGTACCTCAGGGTTTCTATTCTTGGTCCCTCACTGTTTGCGCTCTACATTAAGGATCTTCCCAGCGTTATTAGATACTGTTCTTACATGCTCTATGCGGATGATCTGCAGATTTATTTACATTGTAAACCACTCGATATTGTAAACGCTCTGCGTCTTGTACAGCAGGACATAGATGCGATCTGCCAATGGGCTCTATCTAACTGCCTAAAGATAAACCCGATTAAAACCAGCTGGATGATCTTAGGTAGTACACGTTACATCAACCAGATTGACCTTCCTTCTTTACCTTCACTCCTGGCAAATAATGTGCCCATTCCGTTGGTCCTCTCTGCACGTAATCTGGGAATAATGTTTGACAACGTACTTTCCTTCAATGCACACGTTATTGATACTTGCAAACGCATCAGTAGAACACTTTACATCTTGAAATCCAACAGATCAGTGCTTACTCTTGAACTCAGGAAACTACTTGTATCCTCCCTTATTTTCCCTATACTTGATTACTGTTTGGTTGTTTATGGAGCATCGTCCTCTGCTAATATAAACGCAATACAGTTGTCCTTAAACTCTTGTGTTCGCTTTATATACGATGTTAGAAGGGATGAGCACATTACACCTTACTATGAGCGCCTTGGCTG
>OZ020578.1:6829158-6930154 GCA_963971525.1 Cephus spinipes | reverse complement strand
AAGAAGGGATACATGCGAGGCAATATCGCAAGACGTCATCCCGCCGTTCTTCTCACGGCCATTTCTCCCCAGATCAATCTACGACATATAAACGTGCCCCTTGTTTTACCTTATTTACCAATATTTCTTGACTTTTCACAGAAAGAACCCACCGATTTGGCTATCGTAACAGTCAACTAGTCAAAAAACTACCAGCCTTACGACACAAATCAATCTGCCTTGCAATCAGCACTATAAGATGACATCCAAAAGTATCATTTCAATATACCACAGGTGGAAATAATTATGTTTTCAGATTTCTACCGAAGGAACAAACAATGCTAAGCGTCAGGGCGTGAAGAGGAATTAGGAAAAGAACCGAAAAATAATGGTGGACTTGTGTGTAGCGTGTTGAGCTGGAGCCAGCAGGGCTAGGGTCCACAGTGACAGTAATTTGCGTTACAAACGATCGAGCAATATGCTATACGAGCCCCGACATTGGCTCCGCTTGCTAATGACATAACAGCCGGTGCGTATATTACCCAAATACCTAGTACAGTCCGACCAGAATATGCGAGTACGAATATTCAATCGAGCCTTTTCATTCAGTTGGGGAATTTTATTCAACAAAGAAAATACAGAACAAATCAGTGAGTAATTGAACAGTATCTGTTAAGGTAGCTACTCCCTCTATCCAGTATTACTGGATGAGTGCTGAAAAGTCAAGGGGGGGGGGGGGGGAGAGAGAGAGAGAGAGAGAGAGAGAGAGAGAGAGAGAGAGAGAGAGACATGTGGTCAACAGCACAGCGAAACAGAGTAGCAATTAGCCAAGATTGAAAATGATTTACCTTTACGGGCTTTTCCAACCTTGAAGTCAGCGAGGACCATGCGAAGGGACAACTTAATGAAGAGACCATTAGTAAGAAGCCACAGGCTTATCTTGAGTGACAATGCGACGGTAATGTCGTTAAGCCAATATCGCCCCCTCCCAAAGAAATGTGTGCGATAAAAGTCGATATGCCTTTAAGAGACATCCTTGACCTACTCAACATAGAGCCTTTCACGTCTCCCTAATATATACATATATATTATATTATTAAATATTCACGTAAACCGTATTAAATAATATAAAACCAATGCGAAATAATATAATTTGCAAATGATTATAAATAACGTGAAGGTACCCAGAATGTCTGTATACTTAAAAAAATGTCGTTTTTTAATCAAAAACCTAAAAGATTATTGATGTTCTTGAACACCATTTCTCTGTTTTACTAACGTGCCTTATCATACTGGCAATACCGATAAGCTGGAAGATTTCATTGCAATCAATACGTCAATGGAAATGTTTCTCACTAAGGCTCATGTTTTAATTAAATCATTGTGAGATCTTTAATTTCCAGATTTCTGCTTTATTAGAAAATGTATGTAATATTTTTAAGTTTCTTGACAGTCTCTACCAGCATATCGTTCTGACATGCAAACTTAACCCTTCACGTACGAGGACCTTGCAGAGTCAGAAACTTCACGTCAGCCACAGATTACTTTCAAAAGGGAAATAAAAAAAGTTTCGAATAAAAAGTTATAATTCTGAAAGTCCAAATATTACATTCAATGAAGCTTTTTGGAAATGTATATCTGTACGCATACGGACCCGGTACGTGAAGGGTTAAATAGCTATATAAATAGAAAAAAGCCAATTAAGGAAAACATCTTGATGAATAATTAGACTGTCAAGAAAATATACTAAATGACTTATAATACTAAATGACTTTATCGAATTCAATTCATTACCAAATGCTATTTCTTTACTTGTTTCACTTCTGCTACTGGCTGTACTAGTATCTCAGGTCTTTGTTATATACATATATATGTGTAGACCTACCATTCCAGCAAATCTCAGCAACAAAGCATTCGTCACGATAATCCCATTGTTAGCCAGACGATAACGTTCATTCAGTATCACCGAGGATTTGTTGCAATCAATCTAAGATTAATGGAAATTCGAAATAACATGGACAATCAGTTTTCATATATATCACAGCCAAAACTCAATAGGCAAATAATAAAATAACTAATAACTATAGAAAGTACGTGGCTATTAAAATCCAAATGATGCGGAATTTCTAGAAAAAATATACCTATTATCAAAGAATTCATTATATATATAGAAATGTCATTAAGACAGGCTGATCGGCTCGAAATCTAGTTTCCGTAGAACTTAGAAACGTGAATACTTCTCATGTAGAATAGGAGTTTCTCTCTCCACGTTCTAGTCAAAGAAAAGTCAATCACTTTAAAGAACATAAAATAGTTTGAAATAATTTTGTGCCTAATTATATTCCAGTAATGAATAAGAATAAATTTTTATATATGTAAATAATTACACAAATGCTTTTGGAACATATATATTGTAAATTTATAATTATACGTTTTTTTGAATTCATTGTATTTCTAATATTACAATTTCTTGCAGTTATCAAGTGATGATAATCTCAAGATCTTCATTAATATATAAAAATTACATGTTTTCAATCATTATTCAAAATTCCAATTGAATGATATAAAACATTTCTTGAAAGGCACGCAATATATGCTATTGTCTATCGATAGTCTTGACATAACCTATATTTCTTAACGTCTTGTACAGTGTTGCCAAATTTCAACATGGCGACAAGTATTTTAAACTAATAATACTTCCTTCAATTACTAATCTTTCATTCAAACATTCTGCAACCCTACTTCTCCAATATATTTATATAATCTTTACAATTTAAGAAACATCTTTATTCTTTTATTATTGCAGTATCTATTTCACAAATATTAATTTCGTGTGACTAAAGTGTCAGAAATAATATTTCTTCATAACACCACGTGTAATAAATTTGTGTTCTAATGTTAAATTACCTTTTTAAGTTATCGGCAAAGTGCCTTTGAAGTTCATTGATAATTACTACGTACATTAACTGAACTATACAAATATTTCAAATTTTTATCTAATAGAAGGAGCGGCGATCCAATCTCCTTCATTGTAATTTTGATATAATGGTCTAGCATCTTCGGAGTCATCTATTTCGCCATATCACAAACATAAAAGTGGTACACGTAAATAAAATGATTGGCTGATAAATGTTAAGCGATAAAGAAACGTACAATTTCGATAAAAAGGTTAGAAAATGGTAAGAATGATTATTATCTGCAGAATAGGTTGGACTTATTAATGGTTTATTAATAAAAACAGCACTGACAAACTGAAGGGATCCCTTTCATAAAAGATTGGTAGTAACGTTTTCTGTATTATTTTCATACCGAATTTCAAAAATGTGTAAGCTATTTATTCGTGTCCTGATTGGTTGGTTACGTATCAGTGATATGACGTTATCTGGTTATAACTAGCAAGAATTCATTGATTATTAATCAATGAAAATCATTTAAATAGGGCTGAAGGACTTCGGTCGATGGCCAAATGGCATCACCATACACATCAAATACTAGTTGTCTATGTAAATATTATATCTCGCCTTGTTTGTATGTCAATGAATACGATATTCTCTCTCTCTCTCTCTCTCCCTCTCTCTCTGATTTAAATAAATAAGACGAAGAAACTAGATTATGGTATAGACGATTGTTTAAAGAATTTGGTATAAATGGTCCACAAATTCACTGTTTTTTGACAATTTGCTACAATGCCATTCTTAGCAAATTACATGCCGATTTCCATAAAATCACAAAAATATATCTTACGATAGAAAAATAAAATATATTTCAGTCCAATATCATGTATATTCTGTAATAAAAACTGTATACAAAGCCGGTTATAACTTGGCTAGAGACTTCATTGTTTTCGACCTGCCATTCAAAACAAATGGAACTCCCGAAGCGACTATAAATTATTTTTTTTATAAATATTATAGTAGTCGTGTAAGTCCTTGACTTACACGGATTCTTAACTTTTCTTTGAAACGAACATACAGAGTTATTCAGTAGAAACGCAACACCTGAAATTTGGGCACCTATTTGAGTCTTCTAGTAAAACCATGTTTAGGTAGTGCATTTGGGCTGAATAACCTAGCATATACAGTATATGTGAAAAAATATCATTCTTAAGGACCATTCAGCTTATGCGGATTTTTCACGTGCGCGGAAACCTTCGAAACGAATTAACCGCGTAAGTCAAGGATTTACTGTAGTTCAAACTGTTTATATTCTAATTTTCTTCCATTTATGATACGCATGATTGCACAGTAGACGTAACTTGAACGAAGAATATTGAAAAGACATTACTGAATATTAAAATAATTGGCTTAACCCTAAAATACCTATCTTAATTTTTCTGTTGATGTATATCAAAGATCTTGCAGGAATTATTCTACTTTTTGCTGTAGTTCTTGAATTTTTTTTAATCAAGAGGTCGGAATCTGACAAATAACAACGTATATGCAAACACTGCAAGGAAAGAATTTTTCATTACCGTGAAAATCACGATAGTCGTGGAACATCGTGACATTTCTAAATATAATATCTATTTATTTTAGAATAATTCATAAAAACACAGTAGCATTTATGGTACAATATATTCTTTTTTACTGAAGTGCAGTGATAAAAACATTGTTACTTAAAAAGACATTGAGTATATGTTACAATTATACCTTGCTTGAAATATAAACTCATTTGAAAAAGTCAAATTATCACAACTGCAATATTTAATTTTATCGTGGAGTACATCATTTTACCTGTCTATTGAGACCTAACAAGTAACAGTTGTGGATTTTGACAGACCCTCTTGCGTAATCATACAATTTTTACCGTGGAGGCCGGTGATAATTCATTTCTCTAGAGGAGCTTAGCAAAATTTTACCGTGAGAACGGTAAAAATGTTAAGTATCAAAATTTACGGCGTATGTACACTCTAAAATTTGCTTCTGCTGTCATTAAAAATGTTCTTCCTCATCAATAAAGGATGATAGAATGCCAAGATTTTCCACGATTACTGTCTTTTACGGTAATTTTTATCATGCATTTAACACGGAAAATTATTGCAAAATTCTCTTTATATCCACGGAGAGAATTTTTCGTGAATTTTTTCTATGAAATTCACGATAAAACTTACCGTAGAAACCAGTAACCGTGGGACATCAGTACCATTTCAATACTTATTGCTTATAACTTATAACATACGAGATTTTGAGTGACATAAATAAATTTTACAGTGTACACGGTAAATATTGTTATTTGCAATTTTTACTGCGTGTCACAATGTCAATGTTTTTGGTAATTGACTTCAAAGGTATGAAAGGTACAGTGCACTCCACGGTAAAATTGAATGAAGATAATTCGGCTATTTTAGATGACTTTTTAAATTCAACAAGGTAAAACTTTTACACTACATATATTCGAATTTGAAAAATTTTACTATTTCAATTTTTAGGATGTTTTGGTCAATTATTGTTCTTAAATATTAGGGTGTCCCATAAGTTTCTTTCTTCTTTTTTCGATATGAAATGAATACATGATATTTATTCTTTAAAGTTGATTTATTGCGTTATATATGAACCGTTCTGCTCTATCACCTTCTTCCATCTCTCAGGAAGCCTCATTATTCCCTCTTTCCAAAATTTTTGGGGCTTACTTGCAAAATATTCTTCGAAATGCGTTTTTATTTCAATTACGGATTTAAACCGTTTATCACGGGGAGAATTTTTTAATGACAGGAACAAGTAATAATCTGATGAAGCAAGATCTAGGGAGTACGAAGGATGCGGTATAAAGTCCCAATCAAACTGCAACTGCTTTTATCTTTCATACAATGCAATATGCCGTCTTGCATTGTCGTGATGAAAAATGACGTCTCGTCGGTTGGACAATTTTGGCCGTTTTTCTGCTATAGCGGTTTTCAGTTGATCAAGTTGATTGCAATATTTGGTAGAATTGATGGTTTCACCTTGAGGAAGGAGCTCGTAGTAGACTACACCTTTCCAGTCCCACCAAATGAACAAAAGAACTTTCTTCGGATGAAGTCCAGGCTTCGCATCAGTTGAAGTTCTATTGTCCATAGAACAAGTGCGTTTTCGATGCATATTTTCATATAAAATCCAGGTCTTGTCTCCAGTGACAAGCCTCTTTAAGAAAGGATCTCTTTCATATCGCTGGAGAAGCAAATCGCATATAGAGACGCGGTTCATAAGGCCGGTCTCCGTCAATCGGTGTGGAACCCAAACTTCACATCGATTGACATATCCCATCCTGATCAAGTGATTATGAACTGTTGTCCTGGGAATGTTAGTGGCATCCGCTATCTCGCACACACTATATCGCGGATTTTCAGCGCGCATGGCCTTGATAAGGTCTGTATCTGTCGTTGCTGGGCAGCCGCTGCGGTTTTCATCTTTCAATTCGAAATTGCCAACTCTAAATCTTTTAAACCAATTGCGGATGATCGTTATAGTCGTAACACCACTCCCGTAAACGGTGCAAATCTCGTTTGCAGTATCCTTTGCACTATTACCTTTTTTAAAGCAATGAAGCATAACATACCGCAAATGCTTACTTTGGCTATCCATATTGAACAGTGTAGAACAAAGTTTCAAAAGAGACTGTTTGTCCAACAAAACGTACTTTAAAAGAGCTCTGGGACAACTGAAACCGATGCCATAGATGGCTAATAGATAAGCCTGTATGCTTATATAAACATAGCCAGTTAGAGTCATTCCTAGCGTTGTGCGAAAGAAACTTATGGGACACCCTAATATATAGGTAATATGTTATGAAATGCCAAAATGTCCCGTGATTACCGTGAGCTTCACGGTAATTTTTAATGAAAAATTCTCTCCGTGTAGTTTGGATAAATGCATTCAACGCTCTGAGCTATAGAAAATGGGAGACTTTCAAAAAACGTAAAAAAATGGGAAATGCACGGCAGACACGCGTGGATTCTATATGTATGTATAGAAATTCGAGGCTTAAGTTAATTTTTTTGTAACATAAGAATTCTAAATCAAGCCGAATATAAAATAAAGGAAGAAAGCCAAGCCGCAACAAAATACATAGGCAATATAAGGCATCGAAAATCGAGAAATTTAATTTTCATAAAAGAAACGCAGTCTTTCAAAAGTTCAGCAGCTACATATGTGCGCAGTTATAACATACATAGTAATATTACATAAAGCGGGAAGCCGCACCTACGGAACTGGAGGCTTAGCCATTTCGCACCTTGACAGGTGGGAGCGGCAATGTTTATCAGGTTCACCATTCTGGCTACTGTTGCTTTGAAGTGAAATGGGGAAAAACACGAATTGCAAAGAGTCTGTAAAAGGATCTAGTAAAGCACTGGGGTAATGCGGTAATTCAATGGTCAGCAACAACAATTGAGAAACCCGTGTAGGCACAATGCTATAGTACAGGAGAGCGAGAACGATCGATACTTATGGGTAATAGCGAGTCTAGCGACATGGACTATCACTATTTCTATACATAGGTGTGATTCCAGTTGTTAGAATTCGACTATCGTAGAGGGACAGTGAAGGGGTGATGGGGAAAAGCGAATTACGTTTACGCTTGCAGAGCAATTAACAGAGCGTTCGATCTGATTCTGATATTTCCTCCATAGGAATGGAAAACAGTTTGAACACTGAAACACTAGAATTCTGGCGCTTCAGAGGCATCGATGTCCCCACTCACGTAGTCGTATTTCACTATCAGGGCAAACAATTGATACAATGACCGTTTAATAAGCGTATACTCTTATCTACTAATCATCGTCGAGAACCAATCATTCGAGCCACTATCAATGATAATTAATCAATTTCTATTGATAACTCATATTGACCACGTAAAAAAAAAGATCTTGAAGATACAGACACGTATAAAAGGCTGGCTGTGGTAGCAACCCTCAGAATAAGAATAATGCGTTTCTCCTTGGTGCTTCTAGTCGCATTTGCGGCCGCCGCCGCAGCCAATGAAGAAATTCTTCCATCCCTTCGAGGGTAAATTATCCATAACACTCAACGATCACTGTGACACATGTTCTACTTCAAGGAAAAATTAAAATATTTTCTTTCATCTTCTAGGATGCAGGCTATCAGGATCATGGCCGACACCGAAGAGAAGCTCAACCTGGTTAAATCCTATGAGGGCGTCCCTGGCTTCGACTTCATTGAACTGACCGCCAACCTTCAGAAACCTGTGAACGTTCTGGTCACGGCGGAGCAAGCAACTTTCTTCAAGTCGGTTCTGGAGAGAAACGAAATCGATTACAACGTCTATGTGAACAATGTGTTGGAAAAGGTCGAGGAAGAAAAGATCGCCATGGAATTGGCCAGGAATTTACCACCCCTGGAGAAATTCGCAGGCAGAAGTTTTACCTTCACATCATTCCCTCGCTATAATGTCGTTAGTAGAAATGACTTTAATTAAAAGTATAATAATTACTCTTCCTTTGAAGTATAACAGAACAATATTTCTTTGTTTTTATAAGATTGTCAGCTACCTCCAAGATATCGTTAAATCATATAGCAACGTCGCGACGCTTCTCGACATTGGAACTTCCTACGAAGGGCGCACCATCTACGCCATCAAGATCAGCAGCGGCAGCAACAACCCTGCCATTCTGATAGATGCTGGCATCCACGCTCGAGAATGGGCTGCTCCTGTCACTTCTCTCTATGTTATCAATGAACTGGTTCAAAATCCGGACCTTTACGCCAATGTCGACTGGTACATTATTCCGACTCTGAATCCTGATGGGTATGAATACACCTTTACCACGGTATGTCATTAAAAGAATGAAATCGATTGCCTAAAAAGTAGGGCAGATAATTTCAACGAAAGTATTATTTTCTTGACAGTACCGTCTCTGGAGAAAGACTCGCTCCGTTACCGCTGGCAGTACCTGCCGTGGTGTCGATGGAAACAGGAACTTTGAACTACAATGGATGCGTAAGTACTATAGAAAACGCTCAAAACAACGGAAATATTTAACTAAGAAAATTCATTTACAGTGACTGGTGCTTCCAATTCTCCCTGCAGCGATACCTATGCTGGAAAGGCACCCTTCTCTGAAGTAGAGACTCAGGCCCTGCGTAACTTTGTTCTAGCAAACAAGGACAGCATTAAGCTTTACTTGACTTATCACTCATACGGAAACGTAAGTCGACACAAACTGTATATCTCTTCTCGTACAATAATTGTGAAAATTATAACAATTTGCCCCTATAAGTGTGAAGGAAAATTTTAAGTTTTGGGCTCCAAATATTATCAACTAAATAGTCATTTGATTCACATAAGAATTTGACTTTGAGGGTCTTTAGGATCGCTGGTTTCGAATTAAAAGTCAATATTTCAATAATTAAAATGGCGGATCGAATATGAAAGAACAGTCAAATTTGCATAAAAGTTGTTCTTAAGGATCTTGAAAAGCTGCAAAACCCAAATCTGCAATTTAAAATGTAAAAATCAAAATCAGCGATCCGATATGACAACCGAAAATAAATAATAAAAAAACGAATAATACAGCAAAATTCGTATGAAAAATTATGTTTATGGATAAACAACTGTGGTAGGTAGTTGGTTAAGAATTGTAATTTAAGAAACTGCTATATCGCCACTTTTAGTCCAAATTTAAAAAATTTTAACTCTGATTTAAATTTAATGACCTTAAAAATCTTAGGTGAACGATATTTATGCAAATCGGATAAGTAAAAATGTTTGTTTGTTCTTATGCGCCTAAAGACATGATTAACACTAGCGATCACTTTTATTTTTGAACATAAAGGCATCATTTACACTTAAGACGTTAATAAGTGTTTACCTTTTTTTTCATGACTTCACAGTACATACTCTACCCATGGGGATACACTTCTGACCTTCCTGACGACGAGCCGGAACTGGTGAGTTTTATAATTGCATCTTCCTCTACTAATCTTAAAGGATAATTACCTTTTACTAATCAAATATCCGACTACTTTCCTGCAGCGCTCCTTGGCTGAAGCTGCTGATGACGCTATAGCCTCCCTTTACGGAACTCGTTACACCATTGGAAGTTCCACCAACGTTCTTTGTAAGTATTCCACATATTTTTCTAAGATATCTTCTACGGAACCGGTTGTTTATGCGATTGTCATGTTAAAATTACAGACGCTGCGGCTGGAGGCAGTGATGACTGGGTCAAAGGTATTGGTGGTGTCGAGTTGTCCTACACAATTGAACTTCCTGGTGGTGGAAGGTTCGGTTTTGATTTACCAGCATCAAGAATTGTTCCCGTTGGTGCTGAAACATTCGAGAGTATCAAGGTGTTCGGCAAATATATCGCTCAAAAGTTCGGTTCCGCTAAAAACTAGAAATACTGTGAATATTGCTTTGCACATATAAATATATATTCATATAATCCCAAAGAAAGCAAAACCTAATGTCAAACTAAATGATTTTTCACAAAATTGTTCAATTTTTTTCCTGGAAAAAAAAATAAGGAATAAAGTGAATCGAGAAACAAATCAATAGTCTGAAAGTTGGTCAGTAAATGATTTCTTGTCGCTGACAAATCTATCTTGAGAATATGGGATTTTTCTCACATTATATATGTATATAAGAGCAAAAGGTATCGAAGCAGATTGTAAAACATTGAAAATCGAGTGGGTCAACTGGAACAGTAAGGAAAACGGAGCAGCCTTTGAAAATCAATAAAACAGACGCTACCACGGCGAATTTTAAATATTAACGATCAATCGCATGCATATTTCAACCTTGTGACATTTACCACATTGCAGTGGTGCGTATTCAGTAATATCCTGCCATTCTCGCCGTCACGCACAGTTCGGGACATTTAGAGCAGTATCGTCTGTCACTTCATATTTAATTATTTAAAACTATAGAACAGAAACGCTGCTGGACACAACACCACCCACCGTAATTGCTTCTTGTTTGGTTGTCTCATTATAGTGACTCATCGACAAGCGTTATTCTTATTATTAAAGTCCTTAAAGTCCCAGCAACCATGAAGGAAGATCTTGAAATTTCCTGAAACTGCCGAACTTAAAACCACACTGGAACTTTCCTAAGTTTTTGCTTGTCGAGCGATCGGAGGAGACGATGCTGCAAGAGACGGGAGTAATCGTCGCTCTCGCTCTAAACAGGACCCTTAGAAGTCGGGAGATTCGATCTGTCAGAGCCAGGCAGAGTAGACAAAACAGAACTCTTAGTTAACTTATTGATCTTGCCGATACATCAACATAATCGAACACTGTTCTAGAGTAACGACAACCATTTCTATTCTGCCAATATACGGATTCATTCGAAGATTCATGTACCCAACTTCAAATATAGAATCGCGATAATATGAACCGAAAATGAAATCCCTTCTATTCGCGGAAAAATTTGAAGAGTTTGATTCAGATCTCTCACAATATGCTATTTTGAATTATATAGCATCGAGATGCGGTTGGAAAGAATAAATTGAGGCGTTAGTAATATTTGAAACGTCCACTAGTAATTATTTTCATTGTACGCTGTTGTTGGGTTACCAGGAAGTGCATACTTTCCACGGTTCTAACGTCTAGTAGTTTTTTAAAATAATGTCTTAAATATTATTAGACACTATAGAGTAACTTTATATATAAAATTAAGTACATCACGTTGGTATCTAGTTGGTACAGACGATACGTGTAAGAGGTGCTGATTGTAATAACAATTATTTCAGCTTTGGAATAACTTATTGCTTTTGAATTGCACAATCGTTTAGATAGTCTTCTGAATTATATTATAGATCTGTATTAATTAAGAATATTTCTTAAGAAAATAGATCGAACAAAACAAGTATCTTAACTTTGCAGAATGCATTAATTTCAATGGCAATATTAGATCCATGATCTACGCCTGTAAACTAATTTAATTATTAAATTAAAAAACTGATTTTCATATTTCTTTTAACCTAAGTAAATAACATGCGCCGAACACAGGGTGCAAGGGGCAGTGTCTTCTTGCACACATGTGGCGCCATCTTAGTGGAAATCTATGAAATTTGTTCAGACAAAATGCATGTTACCATTGACATAATGACGATTCATACCAGGGACCGCAACCGTAACCGAAACCGGAACCGAAAACCGATAAAAACCGAAAAAAATTAGGAACCGAAACCGTAACCTTTAACCGAAATTTCGAAATTGTTATATTCCACACCGTAACCGGTATTCGAAATAATTGAAATGAAAAACCGAAACCAAAACTGTTAACCGAAATGTAATGTTTCGAAAAAAAAAATAATTTAAAACGGATAACGGTCTAGTTTACACCGTACAGTATTTAGACAGAATTAACCAATCTCGTTCGTTTATTCTGTTTTAAACCTTGCACGTCATTGGTTAGACTTCTCTATAATTCTGTATGAGGTAAATTAGACTAATGGTATAACCATAGGCTATGCTTCCAATGTTTAATACCAGTGTAAATTTACATACTCACTTTTTTTTTCTATTACCTGATGGACTGAATGATAATCTCGTCATGGAAACATCTGGAGTTCGATACTCTGCCACGTACTTCCAATTTTTATTTAATATTTTTCTCTATTCTTTATTTCAATTCAATGCCAAATTTTTGTGACAATGTACCACGTTAAAGCAACATATACAACAGAAAATATATTTTAAGTAGAATAAAAAAAGTCATGGAAAGGGGAATGGAACTGGAGTACTTTACATCATGAAACTATCATTCTACCCACTGAGCTATAAAGGATAAAGTACCTAACTGTTACCAAAAATTATCTCTCGTTAAAACCGAAACCGAAACCGAAATATATTAAGTTTAAAAACCGAAACTGAAAACCGTAAACAAAAAATTATGAATTAGAAACCGAAACCGAAAACCTAAAACCGGAATTCAAGCTTTTACCATCCGAGCACCGTAACCGAACCGTTATTTCTTTCGGTTGCAATCCCTGATTCATACTGAAAAATTTGTAGTGTTTTCAATTGATCGAAATTCGTGCTTCGGATGAAGGTGTTATCCGTTCGGTGCGAACCATATCATGCAAGTGACTCAGTAGGTAAGTCCTACAAACATAGCCAACTTTTTACAGAACAGTTTAAACGGTCGGTAACTTCACAATTACATTTTTTTTGTTTCCATGTCGTAGGATGATTGTTGTTGGTTTTTTTCCTAAATGGGGTTAGATCAATTTTTAAAAAATTGTAGCTGTTCATCACGATATGAACACGTTCTTTGGCGTAGCAAAACGTTTAGAAACCATGAACAATGATAACAGAGAAAAAAATTGTTGAGCGAGAATAAAAGCAACGGGAAAACAGAATGTAGTAGCAAACGGTTTTCAGATACCCAAAGAGCTTGAACTGAAAAAAACGCGATAATTTCCGTCGAGCAATTTGCGTTGTACCGACAAATATGATACAGTTATATGACTTGATAGCGTTTACTGCATTATTGTTAAATGTTAACAAATCCAGAACATCCAATTTTTTAAAAATACAGATCCTCGCTTTACTCCCAATTGAAGTACTTATTTCTGAATCCAATCGATTAAAACACATTTCAATCTACTAGGGGGTTCTCAAGATGTTATCAATTAAAATTAGGAAACTGCCATTTTTTAGATCAAGCTAGGTTAGCTTGTAAATTATTATACATAATAATTTGCTTTAGTTTGCTAAGCTGTTATTCGAGCGTTAGCGTGAATGAATAGTCAGGGCCAAACTATGGTGAAACTGTTACGTTGCGTTACGTTACGTGAACACTTTTCTATTAAAATGTGCTATTTACAATAAATAATTTAAATTGTAGTGTACCGTAAATTCAGTGTTTTTTTTGAGATAGACAATTTGTATGAGGTATTGTAATAGAGAATTTCTAAACTTTCAGGCAATCACTTGCATCAAATTAATGCTACACATCGTATCCGTCATGCAAGCATATGTGGGTATAGTAATTTTATTTGCATATTTTATTTTGTACATTTTGTACACATATCATCGCATATATTTTGCTCAATATGAATTATGAATGTCCCAACTGTGCCATCTTTTGAACAATTTCTTCAGGTTCCCATGGTTAATAAATTTGCACTAATAAATTTAATATTCAGATAACTGCGCATGATACATTTCCTGCACGGTAAGCTGTGCATCACAACTAATTACAAACCTATTACAATAATACATTATTATATGGTATTTTCATAACTAAAACACCATCAGGCTCGATAATAATATAGACACATAACTGTTTTTTCAGTTATTTATAGAATCGTTACTTTACAAAAAATCCACAACAGTTTAAAATTAGGCTTAAGCATTAAAATTACATATTTTTATTTTATTATAATAAAAATGGAGCATCTATCTATTTATAAATAGCATCTAAGGAACAACATTTATGCATTAGAATCAAATTTTTACTTCTCAGCTCTAGCTTCCCGGCGCCTAGCGTTTTTTACTGATCCGTACGCAGTTATTAATCGATCGTGCACAATTATTAATCTGTAAGTGTGTGTACAATTTTCCGTGCACATTTTCAGATCGGTAAAAATAAATTGTGCAGTTATTTGAATGTGACATTTATCAATTCACAGTTTTTCGACGCACAGTTGCCTCGTGCACAGTTGAGCAGTACAAAATTGGAGTTCATCCTTGAAGAGTTAAACAGCCTATAGTAAAAAATCTAGAAAGTTGGTTATATGCCAACTATCAAAATCAGACATTAATATTGTAGCGCGACTTTAAATTTAGGCGATGTCTTGCTAATGTTGTCTTCATTTGTGCTATTTGGGCATTTTTCTATAACATAGCAGTTCCTCGAACCGGATCCTCCCAACTGTCCCTCCTGGATCAACCATAGTTATAAAATAAGTTTACAAAACACTTCATACATTGGCTACTTTGTCTGTGAAGACACATTTATTTCATACTAGGTTTGTGTGACTCCTCGCAGCACCCGCGGCGCCACACACAATCAGTACCAGTTTAAATATCACTCTACAGTTATATCGCTCTAACTTCCACAAATCCTGCGTTCTGCACTTTTTTTTTACCTAAAGCCATCTGAAGATTCTAAGAATTGCAGTGATACCAATATAAAGTTTGGTACACACAAAAATCGCCTTTTATAAGACATAGAAATAAATTGTGATAAAATATAAAATATAGTAATTGAATTATTAACAGTCGTGCTCATGGAATTGAATGATTTTTGAATATTATTCTTACAAGGAAGGTATCCCACCCAGGTGCCTCCCTCGTATTTTGATGAAACTCAAATATGTTGTAGAGCCCGAAAAACTAAACGATACGTATTTTTTTATTTGTGAAAAGACAGTTTTGAGGGATGAAATGAACCCCTAAAGTCGGATACACCCAACGCGATTTTCGCAGTTTCACATAGGTATTTGAAGATGAGATATTTAAATGAAATCTATTGGAGGTTAATGCTTATGGGCAATAATGAAAAATGGATTTTGTTCGGTTCTGATGCGGCGAATTCTTAAAAATTTATAGAGGTTGAAAGTGGCAAAATATTTTGTAACAAGGAAACTATCGATCGGATTTTAATGAAACTTATTGCATTTGATAGAGCTAAGAAAAGTAGGCGATATATGTGTTAGCGTTTTTTAAGGGGTGAAACCCCTATGCAGGTGCAACGAATTTCTCATTAAAACGGCATTGTTACATTATAAAGCTTCTTTTATGTATCAATTGAGATGCTTAATCGTTTCAATAACGTTTAGTTGCACATCTTACAAAAACCGCCCCTTCTAGCGGGGTTCCTCGTAAGCACGCAGTCTTCCGAACTCTTGTATCTCAAGGGTTCTGGAGGTCGCTGAAATCAATTTGGAACTTCAAATTTATTCATTCACATCGTCAGATACTGTAAAAATGTAATGTTTCATTTTTTATTTCAGGAGGTAACTACCCTTAAACGCATTCTGATACGTTTATACGAAAATACATAACTTTTGCGAACTAAATTAATTAAAAATAGCTTATCTCTGATAGATACAGCATTTGCATCTCATTGGCATTGTGAATTTAAAACCGTTTCCCACCGATAAAAAAAATACGTGTTGATTAAATTTTCGTGCTCTAAAACATATTTGAGTTTCATTAAAATCGGATGAGAGGACACCTGAGATACCTGTCCAGTTTGTGCATCGCATTTATTATTATTAAATGGCGATGCCATCTGTAAGCCTCTAGTCTTAAGTATTTGGAATTAATGGCAAACAAATTCAAAAGAGAGTTCTTATAAGCATAGTAATAGAATTTCAGTAAATAGCAGTGTCATCAGCAAACAAGAGGCATAAAACTATGTTTTGGAGCATATACAGCAATAATCACATTTCTTTGCTGTATAATAACAAATAAATTCTTTTATATATAGTTAAGATCTGAAGGCACCTAAACAACTTTCAATTAATTCTCTCTCCATATTACATACATTACATTATACATTTATATTTACTAAAAGGATCTTGCTTATTTCTATATCCACGTTTCCCTCCTCATCGCGTAATTGACTATCGTATGGACTATATACGTTTATTATCATATGTATAAAGAAAAAAAAACTAAAAAACAAGAATGAAGATTAAACTGCTCGTTTTTCAAATATCTAAAGAAATTCTATGATCATGGTTTCCTGTGCTACAAAAAATATTACGAAAATGATCATAGATAAATACATGATGGAACGCTTACAATGTTTTGTACGACAAATATTTCCGATGGACTACATTGAGAATTTCTATACAGAATACTACAAAACACCTTATTGCCTCAGAAGAGGCATAGTTAGGCCCGCAACAAATTATGAGCAATTTTCGGATACTAATGCCACACGCATTGTCGCTTAGACTAAAATTTTCATGATTAATGAGGTACTTCTGGACGTACTTGCCGTTACATGAATTGTGACATGAAATTTTTTTTTGTTTTCACATCTACTTCTGGATAGGAAATTATAAGATGATTCCTTGAGCAGAGCCAGTCTCACCACACATTATTTATACGCGTGCATACCGGGCGAAACGTCAAAATAGAATATGAAAAATTTGAATTACAAACTTAACATTTCATAAATCCGCTACGCGATACCAAAAGCCACGGGAAAACTGTTAACTAGTTACATTCAGACACTTTGAGCTGCTAACAACGTATTATCAACAGAATAGTTGCATACGAGCTTTCTTTTCAGCTTCCACACGTAGCCAAAGCTTGTTCCATCATTACTTAGTGCATTCATTCATTCTCATGACGTTTGAAAATGGTATATAGTACATAGACATATATACTGACACGACATGAATGTTTGTTATACTATTGCAAAATTTTCCTAAAACATGATTTCGACGATCACGTTTTACGTACTCGTGTGCTCTCGGTTTACAATAAAAATTATGTACTAGAAAAACTTCTACCTGAGGTATAGAATAAATTACAAAGAGAAAATAAGAGCATTTCTTTATAGATGAAGTCTTCCAAGAAGTTCCATGTCTCCGTCACACTGTGAACCTCGTCCATCAAAAGAATTGTTTCTTATAATGTGATTGTGCGTTGCGTCCTATAATAAATGTCAAATATGTTATTCCATATTTCTATGTATATAATTGCAAGTGTCGTGAGAATTATACGTACCAACGGATTTCTAATGCTGATGTGAACTAAGAGGGACGCCAGTTCCAAATCTTCGCTATAGTTGTTCTTTAAAGGAACGCTTCTATACCCAGTTCTTAAACAACGCACCTGTGCAAATAGATGTAATAGAAAAATAAAATGAGCTGTGATGGACCATATAAATTTAAAAAAACCGCATTTTACAATTAAACGCACAGGATAAGTAGCTTGTCCAATAAAATTGCTGTCTCCAAACATATCTTCGTCTTGCACCACAAATCTCAATAATGCAAAATGTGGATTGGCTATGTCAAATTCGCAGGCCTCGTTCCACATGGGGTTGAAGCCATTATCCGCTTCAAGAAATAATCAAAGATAATATATTTCATAAAGCTGTAACAGTAAATAAATAATGCATCATAGGAAGGCGTACTTATGGTTTTTGTAGTTAATTTAATTCCTGCGTCGTACTCAGCACCGACGACTTCGACCTCTACAAACGGACTGGTAATACCTCTACCCGATTTACTCAAATGTCTAGCACTAATGACTTTTAAACTGAGCTTGAGTGGATCGACACCATGCAACGAATTCTTATCGTATGGATTGAAATCCTCTCTGAACATAAATTCTGGCTTGAGCAGATAGCCGCAGTTCCCATTTTCGCGGAACTTCGCTTGATTGAGTTGCATCGGCTTGTCACCAGTTTGATAGTTCAGCGCTACCATTTGACAGCCAGTATTCCACATTGGTACAGGATTGTAATTCGAGGAGTCTATTCTCTGGCCCTTGGGATAGACTCTGCTAAATTGTACCTATTAAATGAGATCCAGTTCTGAGCGCGATCCCTCTTTTCTTCCACAACGGGAATCCGAGATAGCCGGCTGCACTTGGCTACTCTTCTTACCTGATGGTACTTGATGAAAAACTTGTTTTCTTGCTGGCACATGAGCTTCTCCGCCTTCGTTTCGGAGAAGCTGCTCATCTCGGTGAACACGAAGCCCTTCGTTTTGATTCTTTCCACGTTGAAGGCCACGGAGCGGCAATAAACTATCAGGTTTGATATTTCCTTAGCTATTCGCAGTGCACGCTCCATCTCCTTGTGTTGATTCTCCTGGTAATATTCGAAGAATATAAACTAATATTCGAAACTAATCATTTTAATCATCGCAATCTGCAGGGTGCATTAAATTCGTTTACATACCCTAACGCTGGCATTTTGCGCAGTCTCCTTGATACTGGCTATCCACTCAAGAGCAGCATCTTTCGAAGGTGCAGCTGCTTCAAAAACTGAGCACATACTGGGATTCTGTATCCTGAGAATCCACTCCAGACCAGGTCTCTCACTCACTGCCAAATCCACAACAGCTCCCATAATGTCAAGAGAGCCCTTCTGCAGATTCCCAAGCATCATCGAGTCCGATGACTAAACACAAAATAAAGATACAAGGTAATACCAATAACAGAATAGTTCTTATTTTTTTTTTAATTTCAGAATTAAAGCTATTAGCCACTCACGTCATTTTGGCTCTCTTGAGGCTCAATCACCTCGACGTATGTAGCAGGGAACCAGTGTTGCTTCTGACCACCGTAATCGCCTTTCCACCAATCGTCATTATGTTGATCCACATTAGTAATTATTGCGTGTTTTACGAACGTTAATTCATCCTTTCTCCTTGCTTTATAATCGAACAGTGCCTTCACCGTTACCTTCGAAAAATTTTTGACATTGTAAATCGCCCATACGTATTTCCACTTATCTTTCTTGCCTCTTTTCTTCTTCTTGCAATTATATTTATTCATTTACCTTTGAGATAAAACTACTAGGATCCATATAACCAGGCGTTCCATAAACGGAACCGTCATCTGTATCCTGCAAAAAGAATTTACCAATAGAAAGAAAAACAAAGTCGTTACAACAATAGTTCGAAGTATCACAGTATCAAAAAGTACCGGAAGAAAGACAAAAAAAACTGCTCGCGAATTGAGATAAACGAAAATGATCGGATACAATAGCAAAGCTAAAGCTTTGAAGACCAAAGTATCATCCTATTATACAATACTATACTTATATAATAATACAACGGTACAGTACATCGGGAAAAAGCTAGAATCCTAGAATTCTCAATATAAAACAATCCTTCTACATGTAGTCTTAAGAAAAAGGGGCGACACACCAGTACATGAAAGATGGCACCTACTTAGAATGCCATTCGCGTGTATATCGGATATCCTCCTGGGCCCATTGGGAGAGCCAAGAGAATACAGTCGTCGGGGGCCACTTCAGGCCTCAGTCTTACCAGGAACGCATTACCCTCACCTTAGACTGCGATAGCATCTCGGTCTCAACAAACCACTTACCAGTGGGAGGAGTACTCCAGGACTTAAAGGTCTCAAGTCTTCGGACAGACGGTGTGAAGACCTCGCGCTGGGAAGAAAATTCACCTTGATTCCAGATACTGATCATATAGCATTCAAATAAATTGATCAGACTACAAACCGCAGCAATAAAAATCCTATACAAAATTATTTGTAACATTGTAAATGTCTTGTAAAGCCATTTATAAATCTCACATGGTCTGCAATTCGTCCGGAACAAGACTTGGTAGGGATAAAATCAAGGCGCAACTAGCGCAAAAACTTGCTTCCGTGGATGCCGTATATCCTAACAGATCAGATGTAATTGAAATCATAACTTTGAACAAACAAAGATTTCGTAAGAAGTCCTAACGTCTCGACCAGGTTTAAACATGGAGGCAGTCCGAAGATTAACATGACACCTCGATACGAGACAACAAGATCGCGAAACTGGCTAAATGAGCTTTCGTGGAATCCGTTTGCAGTACGAAACCGCCGGTGACTCTTTTCCTCTGCTGAGCTAGCATTCTACATACTGTGTGACCTAAAAGAGCATCCCCATGATTCTCAGCCCAGAGAAAACATATTACGTCATACTTGTAAGATCCGGAAATTTGAAAAAAGGCCTGAAAAAAGCGACTTTCGGGATATCAGTTTTATGTTCACGCTTTTTCGTTATCCAGTGTTCCACGGTATAACTCAAGATATCTATTAATGTTCATAGAAAATGTTCACAGCTGGTAGGAATAGATTCCTCACCAATTTCCGGTCGCTACGACGTTTAACAGAGTTAATTTAAGGTATGCACGTAATGGCATTATATGTATATCTGCATTCCAATATAGACAGCATATAGAGAGAGGAATCTGTCGAAGGAATTCTTTGTGCACCTTCGTCAAAGAATATTTGCGATGCTTGGCACGCTGTCGTGTCCTGCTATGTGTCATTCACGTGTCTAGTTTGTTCTTTGGTTATGTATTTACTGCTCCTCTCCCCATAGTACACCATATAAGGAATATACTCAATAAACTATGAATTGTAAAGTCGATAGTGGGTTGTGGTAAGTATGAAGGATGGGTCAGAGCAGGTAGAGCTGTCCGACAGGTCACGGTGCATATAAGTGTAGGAGGAGTTTAAAAGGAGGAAAGAAAAGAAAACAAAAAAAGAAGGAATCCTGCCCAGTCATCCTACCACCTTTCTATCCTGTATTTATAGCACACCATTATTCGATCCTGTTTCTCCTGAGATCCTTCAAGCAGGTTGGCCCAGGTCATAAGAAATACTAGGAACTCGGCAGGAGTAAAGTAGGAGTAAATTAAAGATATACTGACGATCGAATATACCATTCTATATTATTCTCAATTTCGATAAACATTACTCCATGAGCTACTTAAAATAAAATAAATAAAATTATAATATAATTCTATGGCTCAGAAAATATTTTGCATCACAATATATATATCTTTAAAGGATATACCATTGATATAGTTTGGATATATTTTGTATCCCATGACGAGAACTCGTTCTACTGATGTATTTTTCACCCAGCCCCTGTTAGTACTGTACCTGGTGGAGCGGGCAGCACCAGGCGTCATGACGCTTCTAGAAACCCTAAGCATGCCACTGGGCAAGGGGTCAGTCTGTAAAAAGACACGATCAGAGCCGGTGCACGCACCACACTCTCAGTTTCTATTCGTAACGATCCGTTCCAAACCGTTAAGACCCGATCCGGTCTTCGTTACAACTGCAAGTAACTTGTGCAAGGGAACCAATAAGCTTCTTCGACAGCGAGGACCCCCCCACCAAACTTAATGCCCGCGTACATAAAGGCAGAACAGGGCTCGTAACTCGTGAAACGTTGTCCACGTGGCTTTCTACGATAGGAGTGCAATGTTGTTTGTAAGTCACTTCACTGGAATTATCAATTACTGTTTCCAATTCGATTATCTCACTTAATTCTTCGGTTTTGTTAAATATTTTTTTAGCCCAATATTCTGTTTCTCGGACTACTTTGCAGTTTCTCAAGAGGTCACGTTTCAATCCTGCCAATACCGAAAGATTTTGTGGTAGGTTTCCAGTCAACGAAAACTACTTGAATTTCTGCAACATCGGCAAACTCTATTTCTCTTGTTCTCAGGGACATGGCACGCAATACAGATTCCAGTATTTTGTACGGGACGAGCTCGGTGATTATAAAACCCAAGAAGAAGCCGGTGATGGGGACAGCGTTCGTGGTAGTTATGCAGTTGAAGAACCAGATGGAGATCTAAGGATTGTCCAGTACACTACTGATTTGGGAAGAGGATTTAAAGCTCATATAAAAGTTGACCGCGTCGGCAGGTCAGCATCTAAGCTTCAAGAAATTGACATTCCTGCTTCGGAAATACAAAAGCTCATTGCTGACAACCGAAAGAAAGTTCAAGAAGAGCCAGAAAAGCCTAAGTCTAAAGGATATGTTCTAGGACCTCCGAAAACTATGTCAGATATTATCATGGAGCAGGCAGCTGCCATAAGAGAAATTATTTCTAAGGAAATTGAGACTGAACAAAAGGAAGAGCAACTTGAAAGCGAAAACACCCTCTCTGAGATAAATAAAAAGAATGCTAATCCGGTCACAGACTATTCTCACTTACAAATCGAACCCAGTAAACTCTCTGATATGGAACAGGAAAATCAGAGCACTTTGGAAACTGTACAGGATGAAAGCACTGAAAAATTCAACACAGAAATTGTTGAAAAAATTGTTACAAAAAACATTGAGAGTACCATCATAAGCACAGAAGAGAACAAATCCTCAAAGAATAAAAATACCACATCCAGTGATTTCAATTTTGAAAATGTAGAAGAAAACACCATGTCCCAAGATTCAGAGTTCACGTCTACATTTCTACCAGAGTTAACCGAAACAGGAAGTCCCGAAACAAAAGATCTTATGACTGCAAAATCCGTCGATTTTTCGTCAATGTTGTATGTGCATGATGCCGAAGAACGTGAAAAATCAAATTTGCAGAGTCTCACGTCACAGCAACAATCCGGCAGAGAAATATTACTCATCACTCCAAGTCCTGCGTTAGCTGGACCATTGCTAGGGGGTCCAGCCAGGAATATCAATTCAAGGAATAGAATAATGATTTATAAACCAGCGGAACGCAAACTAAACCATATAATAAATCCTAGTTTTTCACAAGACATAGTGAGGGGACCAGAGAATCAAAAAGAGCTAAGCATTCTCAGAGTAATGAATTTGAATAAAAATTATCACGGAAAAAATCACGAAGAAAGAAGTTTAAGGAGCGATAAAGACGAGGATCGGATAGTGCTTTACTCGCCGCTTCAACAAAGCGATCAGCAATCGCACCGTAAGGCTAGATACTTCTCAGTACCTTATTCTGTAATAAGGCCATACATTATGACGATGGACGAAAAAACTTCATGATAATTAGAACGCGGAATGAATGTTGAATTAAAAGTGTTAATTGAAAGTGTGCAAATATGTAATGCGTGAGCTTAGTATGTAGAGTATATGCTATTAGACTGATTAATTTTTAGGATTAGAGAAGATATTTTAACACTGGTGACGGTTTTGGTACATGGGTCGGTGCTAAGTGCAATTTCGTTATTTTGCAAAATAAATCTGTTAACTGCAAGCAACCGGGATGTTTCTGCCCTAAACGAATAGGCCCGAACCCATGGTACCTTGAAGGTATTGACATCCTCTTAAAATGTGTAGTCTATGTTCACGACTAACATTATGTAGCGTTCATTGTATGTATTATAAATAGTATATTTCTTAAAAATTATAAATCAATTTTTACATAATGTAGTACTTACCAAACCCATTCTTCTGACAACTTCCTGGTTAACGGGATGGCTTAACTTGATATTCTTGTATAGCGGATGTCGTTCGTAGTAGCTCACAAGTTCCACGAGACTTTCAAATTGTACAGTACCGATAGTATAAAGGCGACCTTCCAATTTTATTCTACAATGCTTGATCTTCTTCTCGGCCCTACAACACATTAATATTTACGAATCGTTTATGGACACACTCAATAACTAGTCTACACACATTATATAAAACACTTCTTACCTAAAAGAGATAGCATAGGAGTTAGTCTCTTTCTCACTGGGCCTAACCAGGAATGCCCCATCCGAGGGGATACGTTTCAACATTTCCTCAGCTTGAGAACGAGTGCACTCCGAATGCCACCATTCTTTCTCCTCGTGATTACTCGGCTGAGGTACAGGTTCTTGCAAAATAATTAGGAACTCCTAAAACACATGTCGAAATGAAAGTCGATCGTAAAATTGTTATGAAATTTTGAGGCTCTTTGAATACCTGACTTTTGAGAGGATGACTACGATAATACGTGATTAAACTATAGAGACTGTCGAAACACTTGGGATCTATCAAGTAGAATTTTGTTTGACCCATCTCCTGCTTAAACTTTATGCGACAGTGATTAGCTTTTCCTTTTCTCCAAAATGAAAGGCAATGGTCGCCTACGAAAGTAACGCTCTGTCGCACTAGAAAGGTGCCATCCCCTAAATGGGAATAGCGTTTAAGAAGTTCGTCCGCTTCCTTGCGCCCTATTCCCGGTCTTCCATGAAACCATTTCTCGCCAAAATGAAGTTCATCATTCGGTACTCCCTGATAAAGGAACAATTAGTGATAAGAAAATTAAATAGTAAATGAACTGATGGAAGTAAATGAACACATTATAACAAATAGGTACATCAGCAGGTCTTTGAATCGCTCCTTCCTCATCATCCTCATGCTCTGTTTGTTGCGTCCTAGAAAATGTATCCGTATAGAAAAGTTTCTGTTGCGTCAATACGAAAAAGTGTGGATTCCATTCTTTGTCTACGGGATCCTCTAAATACAGAATGCCATTTTTGATAGTGTTTCTCAGATCCATTTCCTGTTTGCTCTCGTCGCTCCAGACGACGAATGAATTTTCGTCGACTCCATCTGGAAGTTTCTTATGCTTTAGCAGAATCTTTTTACGTAATGAATACGGAGACGGCAAGGAAGTCTCATTCTTATCAAATGGTTGAGTTAAAAGCATATCCCCAAAAACCTCCTGCATAGTGGCTGCCATTTTTCGCTGCTGTGGTAGCGTGCAGTTATCCTCTATGGAAAGTATTAGTGGATACCTAAACAAGAATCACACTGCAAGTTCAATTCGTAAAAATCAAAGTAGAATGAATATTCTAATAATCAGGTACTGCAACTCACTCAGATGTTGCAAAAGCGTGTTCCTTTATCGTCTTTATGACATCCAAAAATTTTATTTTTGTTGTTAAAGTATGTCCATGGAAAATAAATGGCATCCCGTCGGCACCATCCCAGCAATCCAATTCTATGCAGCGACAACCTGCTCTCAATGCCCTGACATAAGCTTGACAACTACTCTCACTGCTTATTTGGTCTCCTGTCAAGTATCTAGAAAAATTCATGATTGAACATCGAAGTCTGCTAATCCAGAATACCTAATACAAACTTACGTATTGTGCGAAGAGGCTATCCAGTAATGTGCCATGGGTCTGGTCATATCATGGGAGACCATATCATGCTTCTGATCCCAAATATCGTTTTGTTTAGAGAATAAAAAGTCAATAAATTCAGATAAAGTAAAATATGGATCTTGAACATCTCGTTGGGGATCTTGGAGATATTCCCGAATAAATCTTGACACTTCACAATCATTATTTCCCAGAGGATCCTGCTGTTCTGTCACAAGAAAGCTCTGAAATTCCTGAAGAGTTACTGTCTTTCCGTTACTCGAATAAGTTGCTAGTCTACTCCATTCTGTGACATTCTAGGAACAGAATAATCATTTTATATTCTCATTATATGCAACATAATTTTCATTGCTATATCTTGTACATTTTAGGACATACATTCTGATCAAACATTAGCTTATGGTAAAGAGTAACAAAATCATCAAATCCTAATTCAGTTCTGTTTTTCGTGTCAACTTCCTGAAAGAGTTCTCTGAGTCTATTTGTGGGAATTTTACAATTGATCCTAGGCAAAAATGCCTTCACA
The DNA here is from genome assembly GCA_963971525.1 of Cephus spinipes. NCBI lineage: Eukaryota > Metazoa > Arthropoda > Insecta > Hymenoptera > Cephidae > Cephus > Cephus spinipes. Next base: position 6,904,150 of record OZ020578.1, on the reverse strand, counting down.
TCTCTCAATGTGACCCTGAAAGCAAAAGAAATTTTCAAAAAATGTACTAAATGAAAAGTCACATTAAAGTATTATTAATTTCTACATTTGTATAATTAATAGCAGATGACAAGCCTAATCACATTTGTGTATTTGGATAAACACCTACTACACTTTAATATTAATGTTAAAGTGCTACTAATTAAAACTAAAAAAGTTAGATAACTCAGTTAATAAATGCTAATCAACTTACATTTCTCTGTTATTTTCCATAGCATAAAACTCTTTTCTGAGCCATCTTTCGACTTGTAAAGGATATGGAGCACTTATAGTATCTTGTACTAAATGCCTAAGGCCTTTTACCCATAACTCACATTCTTTTTCACTAAGAGCTAAAAATATAATTATGTAGAAATAATTGAACTTTTAGATAAAATAATTTAAATGTACTAACCAGATATAGAAAGAGTCTTCAATCGAAACTCAGATCCATAATATACAACGAAACACCTAAGATTCTCAGTCCTCTTAGCATCTTCAGGCCACTTTTCAAAATCTTTTGAATTTTTTCCTACCCTTATTTCTTTAACTTCTCTGATTTCCACAGCACCATCAAATGGTCTGAATGTTGCACTTCTGGACCATACAATCTGCCTAGTCTCCCTACGTATCATTAATGTCTTTTTCTCTGGTCTCTTTCTAGGAAAGAATTTTGTGACCACAGTGCCTCTTTCAAGCTGACCAATGATCTGCTCCATCTCTGGGATAATTCCGTTCATTTTCCTATGTTACAGTGTGAACTGCAGCCAAAATTAAACGTATGGATGTATTAAAATTCCAGTCAACGCATCCGCATAACAAATGCTACATACAATTGCATAAATAAGAATCATCATATGACCGATTGTATTAAAACGAAATGAACATAGTAAGGTTAATGAAACATATTATATATATGTATATAAGCAAAAACATCTTTTATCAGAAAGATGAGCGAGAAGTAAAGAATAAGAGAATTATTCGAGCATGGTAACATACCTTTACGACTAGGAACAGATAGCAGTCAGGGACTCAAAAGCAATCAAAGGTATGTAAAGTATTCCATGTCACATCCTTAAAAGAAATGCAAGTAATATCTGAACAAACAAATTAACAGTACACAAGATGAATGTTCTTTCCTGTGATTTATGACATCCACTGACATCCGATATACAAATAAACGTTGCGCTAACACTAGTAGCTGAACGTAACTTTTGTACTGTCCACCATTCGTGCACTACGAGGACGTTCCGAAATTCACTGCAAGTACTACGTATATCGTCGTGTCTCTCTTTATCTACGAGCAATGAGTGAGATACAACCATGCTCACAGTAGTAGCAGTTCATTACGGAACGTACCCTACGTTAATTTAGCCATTACTTACGAAGAGGCAAGTAAATTGGATTGTTGGATAGATGGCGCATCATACCCTGCTAAGTTGCAGCTTGCAGCTGTGTCAAGACGTCAGATCTCGCATTACCATGCAAGTAAAATCTAAACGAAAATCGTAGAAATCGTAAAAGCATAATTTTGCGAGAGATTCTTTAGTTAACTGACGTTAGGGACACATTCCGTAAGGTTAATAATTATTTCGATACAACTTTTACATTGATTAATCTAAAAAACATTTTTCGCATTTTGCTGTCATCCACATAAAACACTGGCTGGTACAAGCGTTGAGTGAAGTTAGGGCTCATTCAGACCGAAAACAGCGGGAAGCGAGAAACTTTACAATAAAGTGGTACCTCTTTCCAACGTACATACGCACAGGCATATTGTGATTGGTCGTGATGTTAAATTGTACCAATGGAGACTACATGCATGTAACATACACAAGGCTATACCACGGGCTATACCATCGACATATAGTACTTGACTGCTCACTGTAGTCGCAGAAAGTGTACCAGGGAATAGAAAGAGAGCGCGAATCGTAAGGACCGTTCTGTCCTTTTCTATCATTTTTCTATTGGTCGAAAGGTTTCTGGATGGAAGGGGTTCAGGACTGTAACATGCAAAATAAGAACCATGTGAAAGATTACTCCGCACATCTAGAAAGTATGTACATTGTTACAGTCGAATCATGGAGACAAAAGCCTCCGTGAGTCAAATCTCAATTGTAGTGATTACTTTATTGTAGTTGAGTTTATCAAAATTCAATATTACTAAAAAAAATTGTGATTCGCTGTGTTAAGTGAGGGCTACCGCGAGACCTGTATTTTGAGCCCAATACGATAAGTTTTCACAACTAAGTAAAATGGTAAAATAACCTTAAATTTTATGATTAACATAAAATTAAATCAATTGTTCAACTTATAAAATATATAAATAAAGTTCATCGTGAAACGTACATTTCACTGCGCGGGGTTCCCTTATTCCTGATTCCGCTCCTGCCCAAGAGAAGGACAGAACGGTCCTTACGATTCGCGCTCTCTTTCTATTCCCTGGTACACTTTCTGCAGCTACAGTGAGCAGTCCAGTACTATATGTCGATGGGCTATACACATTTCGTCTGATGCCGAATCTAAAATTTATTTCAAACATGAACTATGACGTGAAGTAGAGTTGCCATCATCTTTTTCTTTGTCGCTGCTACGAAAAGTTGAACGTTGTTCAGCTTTCCAAAATCGCAGTCCAAGCATTGGAATCTGCTTAGTAATGAAGTTATGTTTTAAGAGAAATGATGTATTACTATTTTCAATGTAGTATACTTGACTCTATATACGTAATTAAGGTAAATAACTTATTTCTTAATGCTTTCATACGACAAGCTAACATAAAAAGGCAGAAAAAGTATTTTCACAGCTAAGAATCCGCTGCTCGCTTCTCGCTTCCCGCTGCTTTCGGTCTGAATGAGCCCTTACGCGTCATGGAGACTAGAGCACAGACCACTCATGGGAGACACGGCACTCCCGTGCTTTCGACTGTTAGCACAAGCAGCAGCGCGACCTTATCGGTGGGTCGTATAAGTAACGCGATATATATAGGTATACAGGGGTATATATAGGTATACTGGAATATATATATATATAGGTATACACGTATCTATAGGTATACACGTGTATATATAGATATACACGTGTATTTATACTCACCGTTCTATACGCATCGCCCTGAAAGTTTTATAAGGTATTTTTAAAAGCACCTGCAATTATGAAAAACAAGTATGACCCTCGTGAAACATCCTAAAACGTTAATATGTGGTGTAAAAGAAAATATGCACAATTAATATGGTCAATGATTGGGTCTCATTTTACCATAATTGCAAGTACCTGAAATAAAATAAATGCATAATTATGTATGGTATAAAAAGTTGTTTATTGAATAAAAATAAGATCTATTACTACAGTCGCACTTATAGTAACACTTGCATTAAAATCATTAGCAGACGCAATGATGGTACTACATTTTTCCTTAGTATTGCCTTCGCAGTATGAGGTACATAGACTTTCAAGGAAAAATGTAGTTTACACAAATGATAATTTTTATTTAAAAGCTATGAATCGATGTGCCTCAGCATGGGGTTGCACATTGCTTCTACCCAGGCCTTTGATAGCTCCAAGTCTTTTGCGAAGCAATGTGATCCCACTTGTAGGCACACCGATGTACAACCAGGAACACATCTAAAAGAGGAAATGTCTTTCTTCAAAGGAGACATTATGAAGGTCTAAGATATGAAAATAGAAGAGAAATAAGAGAAAAGAAAACAGAGTAGTCAAATAAGAATAGAAAAGTAAGAAAGTATGAAATAAGATTAGCCTGGAAAGATGAGTGGCGAAGCCTTCGTCTCGTTGTCGTAATTCTTGTAAATCGTCGTCCACAAAAGTTCCACCAAGTAAATAGTCTGGATGTTGAACATAATCACACTCAAAGAAAAACCTCTGCACTGTAATTGCACTGAACACACTTCAAAATTCACCAGCGTAAATTTGTATGTGCAAAGCCGTCGCCGAATCGGAAGACAGTAACGCACAGGGACTTGTTTTTTACAACAAACTTATTTTTTCCAAGATGGCGACTGCGCATTGCTGCGCATGCGCACACAACCGCCGCGCCACCTTATCGGTAGGTCGTATAAGTTCTCTATGTTTTACCGTTGAGTGTAGATGGGTATAGAGGTGCGGAGGACGTGGTGGGGGTATGTCAAGCATATACTATAGTAAAATTGTAGTTCCAATCCCGGCGGGTAGATGGCGCCCCGAAAATCCCAAGCTATCTGGTGGCGCTGCCTATGAGTTGGGATTTGTACTAAAAGAGACTGTAGCGCGCACGCGCAAATTGTTTGCAAGAAACGAGCACTATTTGTTCCGAGTGACATTAATAACACAAACAACATTCTAAATAGAATTAATGATGGAGAAATTGTAGGATTCATCACGTGTATCAAAGATTATATAATAGAAACGAATTTCAGTGTCATAACTCTTATTGCTTTCTATTGGGAACGTAAATTTTCGGATTGTAGATTACATATGCAAGTGCACATAAATAAATATAAAATCATTTTCTTAAATAACTATGTGTTATTTGTTGTAGACCTTACCTAATTTTTAGGGTAGCTTTTTAGGGTAGCTAAATTTACAAAAACGATTACTAAAATTTAGCACTGATTTGACCGGCGTGAAGTGCTTCAAACTCTTCAAAAGTTGTACGGGCTGCACGCTGAAGGTAAAAAAAATCGAACCAAATATCAATTTTTTTCTAATTTTATTTATTACTTTATTATAATAAAGGCATCAACAACGATAATCTACGGGCTTCTACATCACCCAAGAGGTGCCGTAGTCGATGCGTTCCCATTATTTAACGTAGCGGGTCCCCAGTAGGCCTATACTACGATCGAAGATAATAGTCATACAAATGATCCATTTAAATAATTAGCGTATAAGCAAATTACAATAACGTAAAAAAATGGTTCGACTGTAAAATCTAAATAACATGCGCTCGGTAGTAAGAAATAAATTTTGTTCATCGAAGATGAATACTAAAATTCTCGACTATATTTCTATTTAAGGACGTTGTTCGGTGATAATCTCACGAAAAAGTTATACCGTACCGCTAGCATGAATGCCATTGCGCGTAGTACGACGAACAGTACAAACTTTTGTTTCGGATTGGTCTACGCACACGCACAAATGGTGTGCACCGACAAGCACACACTGATACGGTAAACGAGCTGGCAACATCGGACTGCCCCATTACGCTCAGCGGCCAAACAGACATATGTATATGCACTAGTAACGCGCTGTCCCCTCCGCTGAACCAGCTACGCTGTTGCCACGTCGCGAGCTTTCCCCCCACCAGACACCTCATACTGCCGAAAATTTTACAGTTTTCGTCAAAATAAACATGGATCGAGACGGTCAAAAAATTTCATTTTTTTTGAGAATATGTCTTTTAGAGTCTTTTAACTGTTAGCAAAGTTTCATGCATGTGTTAGACCTCCATCGATGTCAAAAAATTAATATAGGCCATGCGTCTATGCTTTGCGTGTTAAAATCATCAATTTCAATGACATTTTTTACCAATTCCGGACGGCAAAACGATTTTTGCCTGAGGAGAAATATTTTTTTAATAATTCGAAGAATATTTGGTGAAAGTTTCAATCCTCTGTTGGATCTTTCATTTTACCGAACAACGTCCTTAACTGGACTAATGCTGTGTTGTTTATCTCGATATACCTAGGTATATTATATTGCATGCACGTACTTGGCCAGGTAAAAACAAAGAGTACTTTCCTCGAGAAAACGCGAGAAACACGCTAGTCGAACGTCTAGATTCAACTGGAAAAACTGTCGTTCGTTCCTAGAAAGATCGCTCGAGATAAGACGAATTTAACGGCCAAGTCTCTACAATGTTGTGGCTATTCCTCGCGGCTTTGTCTGAAGTTAAATTTCTCGAAAAAAGGTCACTCGTTGCAGGAAAAATCATCACTTCGTTTGGGAATATATATATGTATAGTATATTTTCTTATGCATACGTGTAGATTTGTAAATAAGTAATGCACCTGGCCAAGTACGTGCATGCAATATAATATACCTAGGTATATCGAGATAAACAACACAGCATTAGTCCAGTTAAATAGAGATATAGTCAAGAATTTTAGTATTCATCTTCGATGAACAATAGTATATTACGACCCTAGGCCAGAAAGTTGGATTTCCTGGCGTATGTGATACTGTAGGAACGGAGCAATCGCGGCCGTTATTGTCCGAAATGCCCTACCCATCCCCTTCCCCCGCTCAGCGGCGCGAGCGAACAAGGAGAAGCGAGCGTTGGCAAGTTAGTAGGGAATCGGAGTCTGTATAGGAGGTATTAATAAAATTGAGATTAGAGTGTCGATCGAACCTTGTTGTTCCCTTTTAAAATTCCTCCCGTATTCCCTACAATACAAAGGCCGAGGCGAAGACGAGGCTTTTATATCACATACACCAGGGCATTCAACTTTTTGGCTATGGGTCATATACTATTTTTCTTGATCCCCTGCCGAAAGTTCGTTAATAAATTATTGTTAGTTTATAAATGAAAAGCAATATGTATTTACTATTCGTACCCGGATCGAAAAAACGATATTAAATTAGCTTACATCAATTGTTTTAACAGTCAGGTAACTTCATGTAAGTTAATTTTTTTCGATTCGGTATACTTTTACGGATTATGTTAGAACATTTTCCCGGTTATCTCGCGAAGTGGAGCGCACTCCGAGGCGAAGCCGAGGTTCTTGCTGGTCGGGGCGGGCATTAAAACACATACAAAATAAAATGCAAGAATAAAATGACTAAAAAAAAGATTATTATTAAAGACAATATTATTATTATTGTTATTAATATAATAATACATTTTATTTGGCTATTTTTCCTTTTTTTGCGCGTTATTTTTTTTCCTTACTGCAATTGCACATAGTGATGGTAAATACACAGTTGTTGAATGTACAGTTGTCAAATTTTACAGGCTTCGCCTCGGCCTTTATATCACATACGCCAGGGCATTCAAGTTTTTGGCCATGGGTCGTATACTATTTTTTCTTAACACGTGCATGAAAAAGGCCCTTTTTCATGCATTTAAAGTGAATGGAAAGTTGCTCATTTCGAGCGTGCGGGAGGGAATCATTCCCTCCCGCTCTTCAAAAAATTTTGAAAATTTTAAAAGTTTTGAAAAATTTTGAAAATTTTTGAAAATTTTGAATATACTATTACCTGCACTTGTCAAAAAAAGCACAGTGTGCAACTAGGGGAGGAGGACAATTTCTAGCCCTTTTCCCCCCCTAGTTGCACAATATACTATTCTTGCTCCCTAAGCCGAAAGTACCGTCTTCCCGTTTTTCATTATTCAACTGACATTACAAATTTACGGTTATGAAGAGTTGAGTAAAAACATAGGTGCTTAGAGTTTATGATTGAACATTCACTTGTTTGCATTTGTTTATATGCAGGCAAGCAGGCCACAAAAGTGGCTCTTCCCGGACTCAAATGCGGCCGGGAAGACGGTACTTTCGGCTTAGGGAGCAAGAAAAATTTATTTCTTACTACATGTTATTTAGATTTTACAGTCGAACCATTTTTTTACGTTATTGTGATTTGCTTATACGCTAATTATTTAAATGGATCATTTGTATGACGTTATTATCTTCGATCGTAGTATAGGCCTACTGGGGACTCGCTACGTTAAATAATGGGAACGCATCGACTACGGCACCTCTTGGGTGATGTAGAAGCCCGTAGATTATCGTTGTTGATGCCTTTATTATAATAAAGTAATAAATAAAATTAGAAAAAAATTGATATTTGGTTCGATTTTTTTTACCTTCAGCGTGCAGCCCGTACAACTTTTGAAGAGTTTGAAGCACTTCACGCCGGTCAAATCAGTGCTAAATTTTAGTAATCGTTTTTGTAAATTTAATGCATTATGTAATATTGGTCAGGTAATATTATTGTAAATTCATCGCTCTGAATGTTTTTATGGGTTATGGGCACATGTTATAATACAAATCACCCTTCACTGCAATCAATTAATTCATAAAACTTTGTGAAAACGATAAAAAATATTGAGCACTGATTTGACTGGCGTGAAGCGCTTCAACCTCTTTAATACCTTAGCCCGTATTCAGAACTCGCTTTTAGTGCTAATAGTGCGCTTTTAAATTTTTTCTTTGTGAGTTTTAACTACAAGCGACTCTGTTAGTGACTTTAAGAGCGAGTTGTGAATACGGACTCTTGTATTTAAAAAAAAATCATAACGTCCAGAAGAAGAAAAAAAAACTTCCGACGGAGAGTCTCGAACCACAGACCTTTAGCCTCCTAACCCAATGCCTTGCCCATCGACCACCATCATGTATTTTTTATATTTTCTTCGGAATTTGTATTTCAGTAGTTACGTCATTTGCTCTACCACATAATTGACAGATAAACCATATGCACGATTTTCCTTTAAATACATTCGTATGTTCTTTTTATCTAAATTATTAATAAAAATAAATAAGAAGCTACCCTAAAAATTAAGGTAAGGTCTACAACAAATAACACATAGTTATTTAAGAAAACGATTTTATATTTATTTATGTGCACTTGCATATGTAATCTACAATCCGAAAATATACATTCCCAATAGAAAGCAATGAGAGTTATGACACTGAAATTCGTTTCTATTATATAATCGTTGATACACGTGATAAATCCTACAATTTCTCCATCATTAATTCTATTTAGAATGTTGTTTGTGTTATTAATGTCACTCGGAACAAATGGTGCTTGTTTCTTGCAAACAATTTGCGCGTGCGCGCCACAGTCTCTTTTAGTACAAATCCCGACTCATAGGCAGCGCCACCAGATAGCTTGGGATTTTCGGGGCGCCATCTACCCGCCGGGATTGGAACTACAATTTTACTATAGTATGAGCTTGACATACCCCCACCACGTCCTCCGCACCTCTATACCCATCTACACTCAACGGTTTTACTATAGCCCATTTAGAGTGTCACCCCCCTGGACTAGAGTAAAGGAGGCCAAACGCAATGCTTTGGATGTGGTCCCGAAACAGTGTACAGTAACGTCAGTTGCACATCATGGTGGCGCTGTAGTCAAGCGACCTAGAGAAAGACAGACAGAGAAGTTAGAGAGACCGAGATAACTTCGTTATACACACGCCTGCTAGCGGGAATTATGAAAAGAGAATTTTTTTGCTTACCTTCTCGTATCCCCCTGCCACCGATTCCGTCACGAACCTCTTGTTTTCACGGAGAAAGAATTCAGCACCGCACACGTGTAATGGGCGCTAATAAATCGTTACAGAGAACAAATATGTTCTTTGCTGTTACTCTTCTTCTTTTTCAAACCATTCTTAGCTCACTTCACTTGTACCACCAATTGTCAACTTCACTTCGGTCGCGTGACTAGAGCGACGCTTATGGTAAATTTTTGAAGCTTACCGGTACACGATTCTTGAACCAAAAATTCGGCATTTTTCCGTATACGTTCGGCCTCCTGTACTCTAGTTTCCATGAGTAAGACAATAATGAGTTGGCAGCACTCACAGTACTCACAGTAAATTTTGGAACACACCTTCTATCACCTCAAATATTTGACTTTATTTTTAACTATGTAATTCTATATGTTCTTAAATTTGCTCATTAATAGTAATAAGAGATAAGAAAAGCGACAAAAAAGTATGTCATATACGTAGAAATTTATAAAATATAAGTGTGATATAATGAATAATATTAGTATCTGACAATGGCTATGTTTCCGCTGGAGTCAAATTGAGAGATGAAATACTTGTGTTGTATATCTATATATTAGTAAACTATAGCTATACATTCATTGTATTTCAAGTTTTTCGACCGACTTTGGTAGAGACATAAGCCTTGTCGCCGCTTGTGCCGAGTATAGTCTAAATTGGTGTCATCGTATAGAAAAATAAAAAAGAAGGTATCAAGCAAATTCATCGAAATGACTGAGGAAAATTCGGTACGTGAATATAGCAGTTAGGATGAAATTTTTCATACAGATAAGATGAAAGGATCCGTACGCTCTCCGCGAATGCTGACAACGTGTTCGGCAAATATTCTTTTCTACTTTTCGTCTATTTACTGAACCCGGAGCTTGCCGATATGGTGTGATTTGATGTCAATTGACAATTTATACTTAGCCTATTGTAGAAATGCTTTACTTTCTGCATATTGCCTCAGTCCAACCTCAAATACGATTATATCGAACGTATGCCACAGCCATTTCTATTGCATCATTTCATATGGATTGCAGGAACAAAAATATAACAAACGTGGTTTATTATGCTGTAGATTTTTGATCCAACTTTGAAGAAAAAGAAAAAAAAGAAGAAGACTACCTTTGATCCGGATGCAGGATTTGGTGAAGGAGGTAGTGGCAGTGAAACTACTGAAGGGCTTGGAGATAAAGAAAATCAAGAACCAGATCAATCAGTAGCTGAAGATGATGACGTGCTTGATCTTGAAAATTTTGGTAAAAAGAAAAAGAAAAAGAAGAAGGCATTCAATCTTGATGAGCTTGATGCTGCTCTGCCTGAGGACAAAAATGAGGTAGTTTAAACTTCTTAATTCTAATATACCATGATTATTCCTGTAATAGTATAAAGAACTTAATGATTTTTTTTTTTAGAATATAGTGGAACCTGCATCTGAAGATGTGATCATGGAAGATAACTTCGATTTGGATATGGACTTCTCTAAGACCAAAAAGAAGAAGAAGAAGAAGAAGGATCTGGATGAGTTGGTAGCTGAGGAAGAACGTAAAGAAATAGAAGATAAAGAGAATGGTAATTATAGATAACAATATGGCTTCGACTATCGTGTGTGTCTAGTTGTTTACTTTATGTATTATCTGTTAACATGCTGCACTGAATCTGAGCGAAGTGCAGAATATGGTAAGAGTTACCTATTGTGGGTAATTTAGAAAAATTATTGGGTTGGGGAAAAAGTAATTTCGGTTTTTCTACCTGTCATTATTGTCATACGTGACCCATTTTTCATCGCCCGTAATCATTTGTTTCAAAAATAGCTCGATTTCGTTTCGTTTTAGCAGGGATTCACAAATGGAAACTCGATCCATTAAATTTTTTGACGTTAATACCTGTGGAACCCAAGTATCGAGCTTCTTTTTGTATCCAGTCTTATGTAAATGGTTCAAAACTGTTTTATGGTCGATGTTTAGTTCCATAGCGATGTCGCGAGATGAAATATGTCGGTCTATCTCGATTTTTCAAGAATTTCATTGACTTTTTCAACGGTTGGCCGACCAGGGCGAGGTTCATCTTTAAGATCGAAGTTTCCGGAACGAAATCGAGCAAACCAATTCTGACACTGGCGTTCATTTAAGCACTCATCGCCATAAACACTGCACAATTTTCGATGAGCCTGCGCTGGAGCTTTCCCTTTTCGGAAGTAAAAAAGCAAAATGTGACGAAAGTGGCCTTCTGGAATCTCCATTGTCAAAGCCCAATAGTTTTTGAATCAGTGAACGAATGACGCTACTTTTTACTCTAGAATATTCTATAAACTTTAAATTTCTAAACATACTATAGTGTGGCTTCATTGAATAAGCATTACTATAGATATACAACTTTAACGCCATATACTAGGAAGGACCGACATTATTTTTTTCCCCGACCCAATATTTATATATTCCATTCTATCATATCTGACATAAGCCACATTCACTATGATTGTTTTTGATGATTTTTAATTCTGTCCTGCTGGTTGGGATCTCATAAAAGGAGAAAGTGCACTTTAATTTTCCTTTTCATGAATATAATCATAAAGACTTTCTTTAAAAGGAGCTAGGAAAAAATGATACAACGAAGAACATAAGCTTGGTCCTCAGATTCACAGAGATGGAATGTTGAAAAAACTCATACCATACTGCAACTTCCAGAATGTCAACTTAATTCCCCCATAAGCCATCATATTTTCATTCTCTAATATGTCCATCATTATGCTCTGCAACAACTAGTTTATACTTGACATTTGTTCTCTAGTGGAAGATACGAGCCTGTGGGTAGGATCGGATAGAGATTACACGTACGACGAACTGCTCGTTAGAGTATTCAATATCATGAGAGAAAAAAATCCCGACATGGTTGCCGGTAAGAAGCAGAAGTTCGTTATGCGGCCACCTCAGGTTGTCCGTATAGGAACGAAGAAGACGTCCTTTGCCAACTTCACTGAGGTATGGAAAACTACTTAAAGCGTAATAAGTACTTAACGGCCTCGCAATAAAACTTTATAAAAAAGAAGTAACTAAATCTGATATTCGTTACAGATTTGTAAAACGTTACATAGGCAGCCGAAGCATTTATTGGATTTCTTATTGGCCGAATTGGGTACCAGTGGGTCCGTCGACGGTAACAGTCAGCTCATTATCAAAGGTCGTTTTCAACAAAAACAGATTGAGAACGTTCTCAGGAGATACATCAAGGAATACGTGACTTGTCATACATGCCGTTCACCCGATACCATCCTTCAAAAAGACACTAGACTCTTCTTTTTGCAATGTGAAACATGTGGTTCTCGGTGCTCCGTGGCTAGCATCAAATCTGGTTTCCAGGTAATTGAACTACTAGATCGAAAAAGAATGTTGAAATCGATCCTCTTAGTTGTACTTCTTCTTTTACACACAAAGCCACAACCACCAATTTTGATTTTTTGCATTTTTCAGGCTGTCACTGGCAAACGTGCTGCCATTCGAGCAAAGACTGCCTAAGGGACTTTCTACGTTTTGCTATTTTAATATCCAAGCATTATTTGAAAGAATGGTATTGGATTCGTTAAAGTCTAATTATGCTTGACCATGGGTCAATAAGATGAAAAATAATAAGTGGGTGCTGCATTCGGTAATAAGAGTACCTGCACCGCGAATTATGTGTAATATTATTTTAACGGTGTCTGATGGAATAATAATAACTAGCTATAACTTTATTATTAAACAAGAATACACAACCTGAATATCCTAGATTTTTTGCACTTCTAAATAGAAGTTGTCGCAGAAGTAAACGCGAGAGCAAGTAAAACCTGAACGTATGATAAAATGATTACAGATCTGGTGCAATAGATGCAGTTACAAGAAATGCATATTTCTTATTTCGTAAATAAACAATCTGTATTCGCATGAATATAAATCTATCAAGGTGCGTAAGCATCAAACCTTAATTTAAAGTCTTATGAGATTCACAATCACAAATATTAATAATCATATTTTGAAGGTATATGTATATGAAGACTTACTATTGCACTTTACAACATTTTTCACCTGGTCAGTTATAGTTCTCTCTAGTCCATAATGAATATATTCACATTAATGATTTTGGAGTACCCAAAAGAGTTCTGGCATTGGTCAGCAAATCAGAGTGACTGGCAGATCTTATTATGTTGAGTAAACCGTAGATGGCATTATGAGGAGTATTAAACTCCAATGTCCAGTTTCTCACCTCCCTTTTTAATTGAGATTCCACAGGTGTTTTTCCATCGGTGCTATTGGGGTCCATTAAATTATCCAAATCAGAAGCTCTGAGTAACTCCTAATCTGTTCCCTCTTCCGATGCAGCCACCAGATACCCTTTCTTAACTGATGATCGTAATAAATCAACCGACGCTGAATCACTTGAATTACCATTTTACATTGAATAACTCGGATCGTTGTTTTATTATTAATTAGTTGAGTTGCGGATTGTGTACGCTCACTGTCAGCGTTATTTGCTGCAGTACTTTGTTGGCACAATGATCCCACACAACACAGAACATCCGAATTATGTCTGCAATGTCCTACTGATATCTAATTGTAAAATACTATGCGTAATATATCCACTAAACATCTTATGCAGATGATCTTAAACACGATGCAATATGAGATCATTAGAAGTAGTTTTAATGTTGGCATTTATGTTGTCCATTATTCTAGTTTGACCATTTATTATTATTATTAATATTATACATTTTATAGTTATTAACTACAGTACCTTTTGGGAACCTTACACGCGTGTAATTGTCAATAGGTTGTTTGCTTTATCATATTTTCTACATTTTTTAAAAAGTACATATATTAATTGAATGTTTTTAACCTGTTAGCGGATGTGTCACTTCTAGCGCATCTAACTTTCGTTGCTGTATCATTTCATAAATTATGTTTGTCTTCGAGAAATGCTCATAGGACGGTTTCTCGCGACTAGCCAACCACTGAGTATACCGGTACATGGCCGATGACTGGACCATTTACCTTATAAGAATATCCTATCATATGAAGCAAATTGTCAGATGGATATTAAAAATACATTCTATGAATGACAGGTACTTAGGATGTGCGAAAGATGATCAGAAAGACATCCGTAAACGGGACAAACATACTTTAGAATGACGTCTGCAAGGTGTCATTTGTGAATTTACGGATTCTATCGTATGTCAGTAGTGGCGATTGACGACATCTGTATGACGTATTTCTAACATCCCAATATTGTGTGGAATACTGCCGCCGATTCTTTTGCCGTGTTGATAACTAGAAAAAAACTCTTCTGCTGCTTCATTTTTGTTTAATTGTTTAGTAGAAAAACAACACTTTTCGTAGCAGCATAGATGATCCTACACCACGCCACAGGACATAGAAGTTTCTCTGACAGAATAAAAATCAGATGGGGGCTGAGCGTATGATTTATTAATAGGATGATAAAAAACGAATATATCTTTTAGTCTTAAAGACGTCTTTAGTGCGACGATCAACAAAATGAATTTTTAATAAAAAAAACTTATAATGCGAGATTAAATTACATTTAAACGAATCTAGTTGGACGTCTTCCATACAATCATACAACGTTTTAAAGTTGCGACACCGTTCCCCTAACTTTTCTCTGGGACGCCATTAATACCGCTCAGTGTACTTGGCCTCAATAATCTGATATCAATTCTTTTTATTAGAGGAATACACAGCACTCCTATACTTAGCGTAGTTTTTTACACGTAAGTGTTTTTTGGGAGATGTACTTACACCAAAAATGGTCAGGTAGTCGGGAACTGTTTACTATTGTCCGATTTGCTCCGGCGTGACCAGCTTCGTTGCTGCGTCACTAAAAATAGCCATAACTCCGTAAATTATTGGAATTTAAAATTTTCTCTCGAGGATATATTCTTAAAGGTCTAAACTTTAAAAATATGCAAAAAATTGATTTTTTCAAAATTCTAGACCAGAATACCCCATTAAAGTTTAAAACTCATCAAACACAAAATAATATAACGACGTAAGACTCGACGTAGTACATACCCCCCTCCCCCCCAAGGGGACAGTACTAGATTCTGATTGGTTGGTTTCCTTACGCTTACATCCTTACATCATTACGTTATTTCGTGTGTGAAGGGCTGTAGGGCTACTTCACTTAGGTACTTGAATCTTTTCGCAAATCACCATTCCTGTATTCTACGACACGTGCGTAGGAATGGCGTAAAATGACATTAATAAGTTTACCCCAGCGTTCAGCAAACTTTAACATGCAACATTTGTCTCCTCTCTAGTATTACTTCGTAGAAATTAAAATATGTCATTAGTGACCAATGTTTGATCCAATCTGATCGGTGGAAAGTATTGCCATGTGAGAGAGTTAATGCACAAACATTCTACTATTGAAACATTAACCCAGGGGGCTGTCACTCGACCCTCTTCTCCTATTTGGTCCGTATTCATAGTCAGTGCTTGAGACGAAGCACAGTCTAAGACCGTAGATATCTGACACATCTCCTCATTGGAGGAATCAGCCATAAGGAAAGGAAGGAAGACCGTAGATATAATCATAATAACACGATGGTAGAAGATGTCTTAAGATCGTGCTTAAAACGAAAAACTGACTCTGATTACGGACTATTGTCTGGTGCATCGACATAGAGAATGGACGGCGCATTTCCTATGTCAGTAATGAACGGAATATGTCCGCTATTATGTGAGAAAGATGAAGCGTAGTGACGACTTACGACCACGATTTTGTATACAGGTCTGGACACTTCCCTATCCTCACCACGTTGTAGATCGTAACCGAAACGTGGACAATTTCGCCCGCAAGCGCTAGTATCGAAAAAGCCAGCGCATGCGCATCCGTAAATTCACTGCAACCTCTTATCTCCGATTCAAAAGGAAAGTTACACACAAAAAACCGAAGCGATGCCAATTAAATAAAATTTAACAATCTACTTTTACAGTTAGACAAATAAAGAATTGATGATTTAAAAAATTGAAGTTAAATGGACCAATTCACCTGAAAGTCATGAAAATTGAATGATGCTATAGTTGCGTATACAGGGTGAATCACGAATCGTGATCAGTAGAGATTACTTTGTTATTAGCAGTCCGATCGAAAATGTTTTTGAGGCCATAAAGAATGCAAAAAATCTTTTGTTCACCGTCTAAGCGAGTGCATTGCAGCTCGTGGACACTATTTTGAACATCGCTACAATTAAGATTAGTAAATTTTGACTTGTCAACAACAGTGGATGCGTAATAACGGCGTAGCTGTGATTCTCCTTGTGATACGAAGTTTTGCTTCCTCATAGAGGAAGCTATGTGACGGTGAAAAATTTTCATGTCGAGATTATTATGCCACCATGCTTAGAATGTTCCAAAACGTCGAGAAAACGCGTTTGAAGAAAATGTCTGGATGTATGTGTGTGTGTGTGTATTAGGGTGGTTCAAAATGGCCATTTTTATTTAGAAAGCAACGATCCCCCCAAATCGTTTCCAAATCGAAAAAAAGTGAACACGTATTTTTTTTTTTTTCGAAATTTTGATTTTTAATGGTGCCTGTCGAGACCTCAAATTTACATAGGAAAATGCATGGGAAAAAGACATTTTTTGGTATTTTTTGAATAATTGTTCGGGGTTTGGGAAAACGTAAGATTAAAGTTATAGGACTTGTAGAGGACTTTTCAAGGAAGAATTTGACCTATTGTACATATAGATTTGACGCCCCCAACCCACCCCAACAGTGCCCTGAAAACTACCCTTAAATGAAAAAATATACATTCTTCAGAAAATTGACCCTTCTAATCATTTCATGCTCTTTTTTCTCATAGAAATCATTATTATAAGTCTAGTGGAATGTTTATAAACATTTGTCAGCTAATTTCCATTTGTTTAAATAAATTCTATTTGCTTAAATAATTCGTTTTTCTCGAAAATCCGTCTGAATTCTGTTTTCTGAGTTCGAAATGGCAGTTTATTATCTTAGAGTGACATTATTCACTAAAAAATTTCCTATTGTTTAAACAATCAATTATTATTCATTTTCAACTTTTTTTTAACTATGGTAGAAAAGTCAGCTTTTTTGTGAAATTAACTTAATAAATTTTATGTTCGAGATATCTTACCTATATGTATATCTAATAAACCCACATTTGTTTAAACAATTTTTTTTCAATTCACCTAAAATTCATTTTTTTGGATCGGTCTGAGCAACTGTTATTCTCAAGTAACATCATTTATATTTTAGGATGATTTCCATTATTTAAATAATAAAATATTATTTGTTTTCAATATTTCATCAAATTATACTGAGAAGTAATTCTGTTTTTTGTTAACAGAGTCATAATGTAATTTGTTCATTAACCATTTATGAAAGAATTGGGGAGACCGATCTAAAAAAAATGAATTTTAGGTGAATTGCAACAAAAATTATTTAAACAAATAGAATTTGTTTAAACAAATGTGGGTTTATTAGATATATAGGTAAGATATCTCGAACATAAAATTTATTAAGTTAATTTCACAAAAAAGCTGACTTTTCTACCATAGTTAAAAAAAAGTTGAAAATGAATAATAATTGATTGTTTAAACAATAGGAAATTTTTTAGTGAATAATGTCACTCTAAGATAATAAACTGCCATTTCGAACTCAGAAAACAGAATTCAGACGGATTTTCGAGAAAAACGAATTATTTAAGCAAATAGAATTTATTTAAACAAATGGAAATTAGCTGACAAATGTTTATAAACATTCCACTAGACTTATAATAATGATTTCTATGAGAAAAAAGAGCATGAAATGATTAGAAGGGTCAATTTTCTGAAGAATGTATATTTTTTCATTTAAGGGTAGTTTTCAGGGCACTGTTGGGGTGGGTTGGGGGCGTCAAATCTATAAGTACAATAGGTCAAATTCTTCCTTGAAAAGTCCTCTACAAGTCCTATAACTTTAATCTTACGTTTTCCCAAACCCCGAACAATTATTCAAAAAATACCAAAAAATGTCTTTTTCCCATGCATTTTCCTATGTAAATTTGAGGTCTCGACAGGCACCATTAAAAATCAAAATTTCGAAAAAAAAAAAATACGTGTTCACTTTTTTTCGATTTGGAAACGATTTGAGGGGATCGTTGTTTTCTATCATCACAAACATTTTTGCAATGCATTTTTGAACCACCCTAGTGTGTATGTGTGTAATGGCCTCTCGAAATTCAAACGTGTATAACTCGAGAACGGTTTTAGCTACATCCCCCCAATTTTGCAGGTATGTGCAGCTGTATAATCCCTTCATTTACTATAATTTTTGTCATGATTTAAGCTGTGGCTCAAAATTTATGTCATTTTCAAAATTCCAAAAAAAGGACGTTCGCACTCTAGCGATCGCAAATTTTGTGATAATCGTCTAAATAGTTCTTGACAAAGAGATATTTATCCAAGGTTGGTTGGTATTGCATTTGGACCGAATCGATCGAGAAGTTTTGATTTTATGATATTTTGAATTTTTCGAAAAATTAAATTTATCAATATAACTCCCGTCAACTTTGACCGATTGAGCTCCAATTTTTCAAAAGTATAGAACATCATTTAGCCGTGATGTGTCTCAAATTTGGCCGAGATCGGAAAAACGGATCTGATTATACGTATATTCAAGTTCTTGAATTTCAGCCAATTCAAAAATATTAGGCCCGAAGAGATCATGCAAGAGATTTATCCTTAGATGCGTTCTCTACAGTATGAAGTACCCCAAGTTGCGAGAGACATGGGGACTCACGTTAAACAAGCTGCAAGTTGAAACTTGCAATTTGCTTCCTCCGAATCGTAAGTAGCGTACGAAGTCCTTATATGAGGAAGCCAAGAATTTTAATTTTGCAATTTGCTTCCTCTGAATCGTGGGTAGTAGATGAAGATTCATCTATGAGGAAGCGAAAGACTAAAAAAAATGAAAATGCTTCCTCATATAAGGACTTCGTACACTATACTTACGATTCGGAGGAAGCAAATTGCAAGTTTCAACTTGCAGCTTGTTTTAATTTTCTTTCGAACCAGATGAAAAAAATGTCATGTCCTTACATGTGCCGAATTCGTCTTGAAATCCTCTAACAGCATATAAAAATGAACCAGTTATTTTCTGTGGTGAAATGAAACAAATAATGTATCTGGTTAGGGATTTTTTGTAATTTAATTTTTATCATTCATGGCTACGGAAAGACAACATTTTTATTACATCGAATTATCAGAAAATTATGTCGAGGTAGAACATACTGCTAGTTCGAAATATTAAAAATAAAATTATCTTTCCGTAGGCATGAATAAAAAAATTGACTAAATTGAATCAGACTACTCAAAAATGTATGAAACTAAAAATTTCTAAACAGATATACTATTTGTCTCATCTCACCATATACATATGTATAAAATAATTGTGTGGGTTTTTTACGCTTTTCATTTCTTTTACCCGATATTAATAAGTGCAATTTTTTAGGACATTTTTTATTAGTTTTCTATTCGGCTAAATAATATTTAAACTACCCAAAAGTGAAACAGCCTGCCATACGTGCGAATGTTATCAAATTTTTTTTTTAATCAGACCACGCTGCGACCACGGCACATTAAAACAAAAAATGAAATAGAGAAATGTATCTATATTAGAAATGCAAAAGCGTTAAGCGTTAAGCGAATGTAACAAGATTTTTTTCCATTGCTGTCAATTTTTCTCTTACATCTTCATAAGAGTCCGTGTGGTAACAAGTAAGGCTGCTGACTTCCACCAGCTATGGATTATCAATTACGAAGAACATGCATCGGATGCATTGGCAACGATTCAACTTCGTAATCGTAAGGTGCCGAGTTCGCGTCTAGAGATGAAAACTGTTTTTTTCTCCATTTCTTTATGTTTAATTTTTTTAAGAGGTAATGCTACTCTAACGGCTCAAAAAAATAGGAAATTCTGGTCAATTATTATTAAAAAATAGCATATGTAACATAAAGTCTATTTAGATGAATTTATTGTACACTGAACGTTATTAATGTTGTTCAGCTTGTTGATGCGCAGTGCGGTGAGGTAAGAGAGAAGAGTGGACAATGACTGTTCGACAGACGTACCAGGGTACGTGCGTAAAACGCAGCTAGCGCTATGGTGCGAGCAAGACGCCAGAACGTCGCTCGGTGCGTCCTTGTTGCACAGCACTAGTGTAAGCGAGACGCCAACAAGGCCCCTCATGCGCAATAAGGAGCTTGGTGGGGGATCGCTCGTGTTCGGTGGCACGCTTTCCCCCTCTCTCTCAGACTAACGTTCTATGACGAGGACAGCTAGTACCCCGCCAAGAAACTAGAAGGATCTATGGGACTTTCGGTAGTGGGAATGAGATAGATTTTTCGATTATCCGTCCTCGTCAAACAGCGTTAGTAAGACAAAGAGAGATATGTGCGGCGTGGTGGCTAGGAACAAGTGTCCCAGCGTCTAACGCATTGAACCGTCCTACGGTGCGTCCTTCTCGCACAGCACGAGTATAAGCGAGACGGCAATAGGTTCCTGAGTCGCACCTATTCACAATACGTTAGACGCTGGACATTTGTTCCTAGCCACACGTCGCATATATCTCTCTTTGTCTTAAGTACTAACGCTGTTTGACGAGAATGAATAATCGAAAAATCTATCTCATTCCCGCTATCGAAAGTCGCGTTAGCAGTCGAGTTAGCTCCTTCTCGTTTCTTGACGGGGTACTAGCTGTTCTCGTCATAGAGCGTTAGTCTGAGAGAGAGGGGGAAAACGTGCGCCCGGACACGAGTGGTCCCTCACCTAGCTCCCTACTGCGCATAAGGGGCCTTGTTGGCGTCTCGCTCGCACCCTAGCGCTTTCTGCGTCGCACTACAGGCCAAGATACGCGAGTAGGCGCCGCCCAATCTCCGTTCTTACCTCACCGCACAGCGTCTACCCTTGTCGCCATTATTGGGGGTGACTGTACTATATGTCGATTTCATCTCCCCACTCATCTCTGATCGTACTTAGGACCATCGACATACATATAGCATGGACTACGCGACCCCTACTTCAAACTCCTTGAAAAAATGTCCGCTCGAATAGATAAAGGGTGTGTTCCGTAACACACTGTAAGCACTTACAGCATGGCGCTGATAAAGTATGCTGTGAAAGTGTTCCGAAATGATGTGACGTAGTATGAAGCACTGGTAGCACAGTAAAACGGAACGGTATAGTAAGTACATGAATCATGGTGGAAAAATTATAGTTACGAGGTGTCGATCATTAAATGGCTTGGCATACTATATATATATTTTTATATTTTAAAAAATATATTATATATTTTAAAAAATAATAGCAGAAGATAATTTTATATTCAATATTCGTCTGTGCGTCGATTAACGCTATTTCTACCATGGATGCCGCCATTTTATAAGTATGAATCTGCCTCACCCTGGGGCCGTAGTAACCGCAGCATGGAATTTAGCCTCGTACGAGGCACAACAAATTCAAATAATAATTTCGCGCTACTAAAACTAGTATGCTGCAACGAATTTCGGAACGCATTTTACAGTACTGCCAGTGCTTACAGTGTGTTACGGAACACACCCAAAGAGGGACTGAGGTGGCGGCCAGTAGCTCTCCTTTTCTAATGCTCCCATTGCCTACGTTTTCTATACTCTCGTACTACGGCTGCTGATTAGAAAGAGACAGGGCTTGGCCGCCACCAGTCGTCATCTTTTTCTATCAGCCGACCATTTTTCCTATGCTTGTGCGTAGTCCATGCTATATGTCGATGATAAGCTCCCTCCACTACTCCACTACACTCCTCCCACCATGCCGCCCCGCCATGTTGACATTTACCACGCGCTTATTGGGCAATTGATCTCTGGCACCTGCATTTGTCACAGAAATTTTCTGACGCAACCCACATCACTTAAATAATAAGCTCTAAATTGTTCGGACAATCAAGAGCAGTAGAATAAATTAACACAGTCTATAGCAAAATTTAAGGAAAGCCAGCGAAATGACTGAGGAAGATTCGGTACGTGAATTTAGCAAATAGCGTGAATTTTTTCGAACAAATAGTGTGGAATGATTCGTACGGACTTTGCGAATGTAGCAATGTGTATAGCGAACGTTCTTTTCTGTTTTTCATCCACCTACTGAATTCGGAGCTTGCAAATATCGCGTCGTTTTATTTTAATTGATAATTTCCACTTAAACTTAGAGAAATGCCTTGATTTCTGAATATTGCCCTAACCCTTAACTGATGTGAAAAAAAAATGTATATACTGCAGTAAGATTGAGATGGATCCTAAAGATCCACTACCACAGTTCAAAATTAATCTAACCTAAAATACTGCTACAACAAATGTGCTATATAAATTATAAGAAATGCTTCCATCATTTCATATGAATTAGAACAACATGATAACGAGGTTTATTATACTGTAGATTTTTGACCCTACGTTGAAGAAGAAAAAGAAGAAGAAGAAGACTACCTTTGATCCAGATGTAGGATTTGGCGAAGGAGGTAGCGGCAGTGAAACTACTGAAGGAGCTGGAGATAAGGAAAATCAAGAACCAGACCAATTGGTAGCTGAAGATGATGAAGCGCTTGATCTTGAAAATTTTGGTAAAAAAAAAAAGAAAAAGAAGAAGGCATTCAATCTTGATGAGCTTGATGCTGCTCTGCCTGATGACAAGAAAGAGGTAATACAGATTTTTTTAAATTCAATATATCATGACGATTTCTGTACCATTATAGTGAACTTGACTTAATACTTTTTTTTAGAATATAGTGGAACCTGTATCTGAAGATGTGGTCATGGAAGATAACTTCGATTTGGATATGGACTTCTCCAAGACCAAAAAGAAGAAAAAGAAGAAGAAGGATCTGGATGAGTTGGTAGCTGAGGAAGAACGTAAAGAAATAGAAGATAAAGAGAATGGTAATTATTGATAACAATATGGCTTCGACTCTTGTGTGTGTCTAGTTGTTTATTTTATGTATTATCTGTTAACATGCTGCACTGAATCTGAGCGAAGTGCAGAATATGGTAAGAGTTGCATATTGGGGGTAATTTAGAAAAATTATTTATATATTTCATTCTATCATATTTGACATAAGCCACATTCATTATGATTGTTTTTGATGATTTGCTGGTTGGGATCTCATAAAAGGAGAAAGTGCACTTTAATTGTTAGCACCCCATTTTTCTGGTTTTCGTTTTTATTAATATAATCGTAAAGACTTTCTTTAGAAGGAGCTAGGAAAAAATTATTAAACAAAAAACAGAAGCTTAGTACACAGATTCACAGAGATGGAATGCTGAAAAAATTTATACAATGCTGCGACTTCCAGAATGTAAACTTAATTGCTCCATAAGCTATCCTATTTTCATTCCCTGATATGTCCATCATTGTGTTCTGTGATAACTAGTTTATACTTGACATTTGTTCTCTAGTGGAAGATACGAGCCTGTGGGTAGGATCGGATAGAGATTACACGTACGACGAATTGCTCGTTAGAGTATTCAATATCATGAGAGAAAAGAATCCCGACATGGTTGCTGGTAAGAAGCAGAAGTTCGTT
Organism: Cephus spinipes; assembly: GCA_963971525.1. Classification (NCBI taxonomy): domain Eukaryota; kingdom Metazoa; phylum Arthropoda; class Insecta; order Hymenoptera; family Cephidae; genus Cephus; species Cephus spinipes. The sequence goes on along the minus strand of OZ020578.1, from coordinate 6,880,316 downwards.
ATGCGGCCACCTCAGGTCGTCCGTATAGGAACGAAGAAGACGTCCTTTGCCAACTTCACTGAGGTATGAAAAACTACTTAAAGCGTATTAAGCAGTTAACCGCCTCGCAATAAAACTTTATGAAAAAGAAGTAACTAAATCTGATATTCGTTACAGATTTGTAAAACGTTACATAGGCAGCCGAAGCATTTATTGGATTTCTTATTGGCCGAATTGGGTACCAGTGGGTCCGTCGACGGTAACAGTCAGCTCATTATCAAAGGTCGTTTTCAACAAAAACAGATTGAGAACGTTCTCAGGAGATACATCAAGGAATACGTGACTTGTCATACATGCCGTTCACCCGATACCATCCTTCAAAAAGACACTAGACTCTTCTTTTTGCAATGTGAAACATGTGGTTCTCGGTGCTCCGTGGCTAGCATCAAATCTGGTTTCCAGGTAATTGAACTACTAGATCGAAAAAGAATGTTGAAATCGATCCTCTTAGTTGTACTTCTTCTTTTACGCACAAAGCCACAACCACCAATTTTGATTTTTTGCATTTTTCAGGCTGTCACTGGCAAACGTGCTGCCATTCGAGCAAAGACTGCCTAAGGGACTTTCTACGTTTTGCTATTTTAATATCCAAGCATTATTTGAAAGAATGGTATTGGATTCGTTAAAGTCTGATTATACTTGATTATTGGTGAAGAAGATAAAATGTAATAATAAGAGGGTGCCAGTTCAGTGATCTGGAGGACCTGCACCGCGAATTAGGTGTAATGCTATTTTAACGGTATCTAATGAAATCATAATATCTAGGTATAGTTGAGTTCTCAAACAAACATGATATGCCTTGAGGATCATTGGTTATTCGCAATTCCGAATTATGTGTTACCGTAGAGATAAATGTGAGAACAAATAAAAACTCAAAGTGCGATAAAACGAAATAGCGACTACTCAGGATGGTTGCGAATAGTCACAATAGGAAAGTTATTCTTGTATCTTGTTATACATGCATTGCAAAAAAACTACAAACCAGTTGCAATACAATATAGGATATTTAATTCTTGAAATAATCGAGTCATTTCCTAGATACTTTATACGTCTGTATTTACTAGATAATAAATTCATTTCAACATACACTTCTGTTTTAATTCCACCAATAAAAATATATACACTTTATACATAATTATTAACATTGCTTAAAGATTTTTATTTACCAATTACTCTTACAAACTTTAAAACTACATTATTTTATAAAAATGGTATTAAGCATGATAGGGAGGTTGTGATTTTAAAACTGATTCATCACTGTATCGACTTTCAATCCCAAAAGTTTTAAGAAACGGAGATAGCATCCAAAGAGCCAAAGGGTGAAGCTTTGGGACCTACAATACAGATATCATACAAATAAGAAGACATTTACAAATGATAGAAGTACCATTCACACTTTTGCCTACCACAATTGGATTTCGAATCGCACCCTGCTGACTTTGCCAATCAGTCTTTTCCAAAGCGTATGTTGAGCTAATTTATGTTTTCCAAGTACTGCCATTCTGGCCATTAACCTGTACCGATCTATCGGATCGCCATGTTCTCTGGCAATGGCCCTAACTGTGTTAAGATTTCTGATAACTAGCAATACGCTCTTGGGCATAGCTCTCAGAGCAACCATTACTTTGTCAAAACGTTCTTGGGCTTGTTTCTTCATGTATTCATCAGCTGATAAACCTGGAGGTATTGTTGTGAATCCAAAAACTGACATTGGTGTTTGAGTTAACATTTCTCCAAATAGTATATAATCTGCAATCAGTTGTAATGGTTCAATCAAAGGAAAATTATCTTTCTATCAATTGATATTCTCGTTCTGCGACCTTACCATCTACGTTCAACTGACGTGCATAATACTTAAGACGTTTATTATCTCTTAAAACGATAGATTCCCAGTAATTGCACAGAGTGTGCCTTGTGTGCTCAGGTACTTCCTCGTATAATCCATGATCTAATAATACTATTTGTGCAGTATTATCTGTGGCTTTTCTAACAAGTACTATACATAGAACAAAAAATACATAATCAGTTGAATAGGAAGTATTCATAAGTATTAAAGCCATGTGCTGAATTTCTCACTGTTGCCAGGATGTGGGTCTGCGTGAACAAAACCTGAGTGGAATATTTGTTGAGCCATTATAGTAAATAATTTTTTATCCACTTCAGCCAAACTTAATTGTTGTCTTTTCAATTCCTTTACATTGTTTATTTTAATGCCATCTATCCATTCTGTAGTGAGAACTCTCTGAAGAAAAATAAAATGTTAAATTCACAAGAGTTTTCCAACTTGCCATGATTTGGATAGATATGGTTTACCTTGCTTGTGCAATCCCAGTGGACTTTGGGAACATAAGCATAACTGTAAGACTGCAAATCTCTAGCGCATCTTTCAGAATTTCTACCCTCATTCTCAAAATCCAATTCTTGTACCAGAGTGTCTCTCATCTCCTATAAAATAAGGTTTGATCCTTCTAAGCAACTAATGCTTATTAAATATAATCCTAATAATCCATTCATTATATTTACATCCAAAACCCAATGAAAGTTGAATTTTGGGTGCATAATAGAAATGATTTTCAATAGGAAATCCACTGTTTTTATGTCTGCAGAAAATCTGTCCTGAAGATCAATGTATTGCACTTTAATAGCCACATTTTCTCCATTAGTAGTGACAGCCTTGAATACCTATATTTTGTTTAACAAATATTCATAAGTATTTGCAATTCTTGCTACTTTCAATAACTGATTGCTTTTGTAAAAGTTTGAACATACTTGGGCTATACTAGCTGCTGCTACTGGTTCAGGTTCAATTTTAAGGAAGACTTGTTCAGGTTTACTACCAAAGTCTTGAAGGAAAATTTTTTCAAGTTCATTGGCTTCATGTTTTAGGCATTTATCCTTGAGACAGCAAACTTTTCATTATCTGCCAAATGGCAAAGTTAGCTTATAGAATGCAAGAGTTCTATGATCTAGAACATAAATACCTGTAGTATCGTCAGAGTATCAATATACTCCTTAGGCAAAATATGATTCAAAGCAGCTAAGCCCTGTCCCAGTTTTATGTACAATCCACCATTTGATAGGCATCCATCAACAATCCTTTCGGCTGCTCTCTGATGTATAGTGGGGTACTCGTGTCCAAGGATTGGAGCAATCAAATAATCCATAGAGATAGTTAAACCTATTTTAAAAGATCTTACAAATCGAATAGAACTTCCAGTAATCGATGAGAGAAATTTTTTTTCTTCTGGAGGAGCAAGTACATAACTACCATAAAAAACACCAATACCTGGAAGGAATACCTAATTAATTCTAATCTAAAAGTATGATGATTTAAATCCACTAACCTCCACCAACGATTTTTAGTGTTCTGGTAAGTGACATGGTCTTCTTGATAGTGCACTATATCTTGTCAAATGAAAATCTGATTATTCAGATCGGTTAATGTAAAATCATCACGTGTAACAGGGGCTAAAACCTTTTGCCATTTTTTTGCTTTTAGTTTTAGCCTCAATCGTAAGGTTATCGCCAGAATCAAGATTAAAAATTTCGTTTAAAAATTCCTCTCAACCATGGTCTTGTATACAGGTCTGGGCACTTAGCGAAAAACGCGTGACGATAAGGTGGCCACTGCCGCAAGAGAATGTTGCCTAACACCTGCTAGCTGCGCTATGTTAGCCTATGATGTCAGCAGGTCAGCAAGCTTCTTCGACACTAGCGTTTGCAGGCAAAACCGGCCAACGGTTACAAGTGCAGTCTTGTATTCAGGTCTGGGCACTTAGGTGAAAAACGCGTGACGATAAGGTGACCACTACCATAAGAGGCGTTAGTGTTGAAAGAGCCTATCACGTGCTAGCACTACGCGTGCGCAGATACCTCTTTCTTGAATACGTAACCTGCAACTTTGTTCGTAATGTGTAATATATTATTAAGGGGTGAAAGAATAAGTATAATGACGAATTTCTGGTAAAAGAGATAGTCATTTACATTTACATTTGTCACCAAGTAAGACGACACTTCACACATACTTGAATGTGTAATATATACCATGATTGGAATTGAAAGAAGCAAGAATGACCAAAAAGTGCATCGTGCCTGCTTAAATCACAATGGTAGGAATTTGCATTTAAAAATCTCACAGAAGTTACAAATAAACTCAGTAAAAAAGTTACGACAAAGCAAAAATTGACTCAATTTTCTTGACTTTTAGGTGAATTGGTCCATTTAACTTTAGTTTTTTTAATCATCAATTCTTTATTTGTCCAATTTATCAAAATTTTATTTAATTGGCATCGCATCGGTTTTTTGTGGTCAATGACTTTCCTTTTGAATCGGAGATAAGAGGTTGCAGTGAATTACGGATGCGCATGCGCTGTGTCAGCAGGCTTCTTCGACACTAGCGCTTGCGGACAAAACCGGCCGCATTAGGGTTATAAGCTACAACGGGATCAGGATAGGGAAGTGCCCAGACCTGTCTGTATACAAGATCGTGCTAATGACGTATCCATGGAAAACCGAGTTCATTTGATTGCTACTTGTGATGCTGAAGAAACAAATTGTTTACAAGTAAATGAATATGTATGGATCAATTATGAATGGAAATTGGTTATAGTTTCACTGTAGCCTCAGTTTGAACTTAAAGAACAGACTTAGACATAGCTCGGAAACGAAGAATCCAGTTATAAATTGATGCAATAAGCAGTAAATGTAAATATATAAAATCATACAAATAAAAACTGCTTGTAAGAAGAATCTGTAATTTCTTAAGGTGGTGAGTAATGGATTATAACTTGGGTGAGTACTACTGGAGTGATAAAAAATATCCTGTAAGTGCATAATGCACGATACCACAGTGCACCAAAGGAAAACAAAGGAAAGGTAAAGGCCTGGTTACCATGGGAACAAAATAGGAGTAGAAAGGAGTAGTTAGACCACGGCCCGGTAAGCAATGGAAAGAGTGAGAAAGTTGCATGCGTCTTGCGGGGGATTGGTGGAGGGAAGAACCATGAGGAGTAGGAAAGTGGCGCAGGGCAACAGAGCTGACTCAGTGTGATTCAGTCAGCTGTTTGCTAGCAGTGCGAGGGGTTGTCTGGCACAACGCAACGCGTCACTAATAATCAACAGAAATCGATCGACCTTAATCGACAATAGAACAATTATTGCCTTTGAGAGATTCATCGCGTTAGTGACTGTTGTTTGCTGTTTGCCGTGCATGTTAGGAACCCCTTCATTTAAATCTTTGGTCCACCTGAGTCGATCTGAACTGACTCGGACGAGACAACTGTAGTTATACGTCTACGTCAAGTTCTACGATATCACTGGTGCAGTTCCCTTAGCTTTCAGCAAGCGAGCAATCAGCTGACTCCATAGTTGGCCTTCTCGACTGCGTCCCGAATCTGAACAGCACTGATAATCATTAATTGGAGCATCAGAACACCGTTGTCTCAGGTGAGCCGCTCTCTTAACATCAATTGGTCATAATGATATAATGCACAAAGATAAGCTGTCCTCGAAACTGGAATCCTTTGTGCTCGGCCGATGACTTCACTTGCCTATGGAACGCTCTATCTTACCTTGGCCTGCTTGCGTCTTTTACAAAGTCCCCTCCACCCTCTGCAGAGCTACGTCTATGCCTACTATGGAATCTATATGCTCGTACATACATATATATGTCTTATGCAGTCATAAGACTGTAATTTTATATACATTGCTTTACCTCATTTTAAATTAATTTAATGATTAGTAGTTCTCCCACCAATTCACATCTTTTTATGTGAAGAAAGAAGTGTGACAGATATGTCGCTACTCAATGCTGCCTCCTCTTGTGTAGAACACTTCCGTTGTGTCTCGTCTGTTAAATTGGCCGGAGTGACCAATAAAAATGCAAGGGGACTCGAGAAAGTTAAATATAAGATCGACCATGCAATGCGGAGCAGACAATTAGCCTTTAAACGGCTTCCATTGTGCGATACCTTCCAAGTCTTGAATTATTCTATACATTTCCAGCTAATACTTTTTCTCATTAGTTTCCGCTTTTTTTAACTTAGTATTTGCCGCCTGTTACAGCAGTCATAGGTTTTTTTTTTACAAAACAACACGTAAATATTGCGCAGCGTGTTCCTCCGATAATAGGCGATATTTCCTGATATCTTTCTCTTTATTCTTGGTATATCTCGAGAGCGAAGCCAACAGAAGCCAAGAGTTAATACGAGGAACACAAGGAACGAGAAACTCCTACCTACTGGACGTAAAATAACCGCTGACGCAAGCGCTCAGCTGTGAAGTCAGTGCTGTGCCGTAGGCTCCTAGAAACTTGAGTTCCTGTATTAGATTTTTACCTTACTTTATTCCGGAGGCAAGTAAAAGCGTCATTATATAGATTTTAAAGTGAGCCGAATCTTTTTTAATTTCTTCAGAGCTTCTGAAACAGTTTTTCTAATATCAATATGCCGATAGTTTGACGTGATAATCTCTTGCATCATTTATTTGCTGAGCTAGAAATTATCTCTTTTTGGAATAATGCCAAGAGCAAGATGCTATTATATAGTAGTGATGGTGAAAGAGTCTGCTGATTGAAGCATCGTCGTGAAGTCATACGTATCTCTAAAGCGTTGGGGGGCAGGAACTGACAGGAACGTACCAAAAGCACCTAGACCTTGAGAGCGAGTCAAGGCTAACAACGATATATAACGTTGTAATCGATACTATCCAGTCCACAGAGACTTTCCACATGTTAAAATTCAAGAAGCTCACTGTAGGTCAAGCAATACACTAAGCATTCTAGTATTTTTTTTATAGGAGAGACACTTTTAGGTATAAAAAGGTATCGCTGGGTGAAGGCTTATAATATTTCCTTCCTGGATTCTATGAGAATATCTTCAAAAATTAACAGTGGCAGTGGTCTGTTCTTTAAAAATAGTGAACTGAAAAATGAAATCCATTCTCAGGCCTCTTGGGTTGAAACGAGACAGACAAACCTGATCAGGTACAAGCAAGTAAAAGCTATGAGATACTCGCGTTCATGTTCCATATGCAATTTCCATTGTTGAATTTAAAAGAAACTCTCTCAGAAACCTATAGTTACATCATTAATAATGATTGTAGGTGTACTAAGTTAATCTTCAAAATATAATAATTTTTCTAAACAATTTTAACACATTTTAAATCCCACTCGAATACTTCACTTCTGAAAGGAACCTCGAGCTCCGACAGGTTTGAGAGTGGCACCGTTTGAATGCGTTATCCCAATAGATGTGTTGGGAATCTTGAGAGTAAACGATCCTTTTCTGCAGGAGGTATAACAACTTCAGAGGATATTTACTCTCTTAGACACTCATAAGATTTGGAAGACAAGTTTTTGTCAGAAACGAAAATATCCAACGTTGGTAGAATAATCGAGTGCTACAGAAAATAATTGGGAAGCCAGAGAAGGAGCCAGTAACCAAGTAAATTTTTCTTCCTTCGATTTTGGCGGGGATTACATCAGTATAAATTGTGGTGAGACATCTTTCCGTAGACATGCATATATGCACCCTGTGACCATGCACGCGTGGTTCGCAACGCCATGACACATAGGTAAACCCGGGGATCAGGTTCAAGATGCACCCTTGCAGAGACTCGCCTGAGTGGCTGCCAAATAAGCCTTAGGGGACAAGATGCAGCGAACAAGTGACTCTATTTTCTGTAGCTCAGAGGCGACAAGCCTCATCCTATTTCTGGTTTTTAAAATGATTGCCTATTCCTTAAAGTGTTTATATTTGAAGAACTAATTTTTACATTGCTCAATAAAAAACTAATTATGTCGGATTCTCCTGGAAAGTGTATGGAAATTTTCTTGAAATTAAATAAAGAACCACGTTCAAAATTATTTTATTTTTGTGTTAACCGTAGAGTGTTCTTTTTTTGTATTTTTCTTGTGTAATACCATAATCCGAGCCAAATATACCAGTGAGGCTTTGCTACTTTCTGAAAATGCGACGGACGTAAACGTAGTCTCGTGATTGCGTAAATGAGAGAACCTGTGAGCCTGGCCAAAACTGTATCAGTCTTTCAGTTGGGAAAATTTTTCGACTTTTTAAAACATATTGCATTCTCCGAAGTAAGGATGGAAATATTAAAGAGGTATCTTATAAAATGTTTTCAGAGCATGAGCGATAAACTGAGACGGTGATAGAGACGTAAAAAAAAAGTCTGGAAAATCAAGAGAGTTTCCATGGTGCACGCTGAGATTTTACCTAGCATTTACTTCTTTTGCTTGCGTGTAGAGAGGTGGTGTTCCCAGTACCGGGATCGATGCCCGTTCTCTTCCATCCTGCTGCTTCTGAACTCATCCCATCCACATCAGTTCCACAGGTACCTCTTGGGCCTGTGCTCCTGTCGCTGTGCAAGGGCAAACAGGAAGTCGATATTGCTCATCCAAATCCGATGTCAAGAATAAGTGACCAAAATTCAAAATAATCATAGACAAACAAGAGGGAATTGTCGATTTCTTAAAAAGATATTGATTTGTATCATATGTGAATGAAAATATGTCCTAAACATCTTCAATCTCGCTTGATTTTTTTTCGTACCATTCCCAAAAGATGCGTTTATTATGGGAGTCCAATCATCATCATGCACCTGAACCACGTCCGAAAATGACAGGGGATTCGTATAAAGTGTATGTATATCGTAGAATAACAGCAAATGTGAGGTTACTGCCAGCGATTTGAAAATAGAAAATAAGAAGAAGCATTCATTATTCGTAAATAATTTTGCAGTTTATTTCCTTTTACAATTTTTTTTTTTTATTAGAAGTACGTTTATTTCTCTTTTATTTTTTCTCTCCTTGGCCTTTGAATTCCAGTCTTGCCCAACTTAAACGGACTTCCATCCAATGGAACGGCGGCAAGCCGTCTTGGTTTATCGCCTCTTGATAATGGCAGAAAAACTTAATCAAGTTCAATGATAACGGTTATCGCAAGTACCATTATTGCTCTATATCTTTTTCTATTCTTGACTTCCTCTTCCGGCACGTAAAACGATATGTTTCTCTAATTCGCATTCTGTCGATCCGTTAAAATGTTTCGTTCACCCATTCCGATTAATCCGCTTGATTGCCATTACTTACTATAATGGGCTTATCTGACTGTGTATGTATGAGTATGTATAAGTGCAACTGGTTCCGCAGAAATCCCTATGCACTGTACAATGTGAACTGTACTTACAATATTATTTAATCACTTACTTGGAAGTCTCAATGAGATTTACTGGAAGAGGGATCACATTATGTTAGGATAATGCAGTGCGTTCATTTAACCTTCTCCAAATTGGTCTATTTGTTACTATTTAGTTTTATCAGAAGTATTTTTTTTATTGGATTCGGGTCCTGTTCTATAATGACAGAATAATGATGGAAATCTACTTCTATGCGAGGTTACGTTTTTTTGCAATGCGTAATAGAGAGCGAGAAACAAAAAATAACAACATACATATAGGATACAATGCAAACGTCACGTAGCGCAGCGACACGTCAAACAAGTGGATTTCTACCTTTATGTTATCGCATCAGAATATATTTATAATGATTAACGCGTGGCTGGAAATTAGCAGGTTAACTTGACTCATATATGGTTAAAACGTCTTTAAGTGGCGTGCTTATCCTGAGTAACTCTGTATATCACGACCGTATTTTACTCACAAATAATATCACATTATTTTCTACTTCTTTGTAATGTCAAGTTTTATTCCTCGTAAATAGGTGTATAAAATTATGGCCGTTATTATTGGTAATTTAATTTATTGATTTATAAATGTACCGGTTGATTAGATTTATAATTATTTTGCACTGTATTCCGAAAATAACCATGGTTACGGTTATTAGTTTTCGATTAATTGTATTAACTGATTTTTATGATGAGCCGAAATTAGTGACTACAATTAATTGAAAATAAGTAGCTTTAACCATTGTTAAGTTATGGAATATAAGCTTAATATTTAAAAAATTTGATGTCTGCAAAACTGTAAGCTTTAACTGAATTCACATCATTGTTCAGTATAAAAGTTTCAAGGGTCTTCTAAGAGATGGCGCAGTATGTCCCACTGTTGCCAGGCTTACCAGTGTTGCCTCCTTTAGTTGAAAACCCAGGAAATATCACTGTATCTATTCCTCTGCAATCCAGCAAGTTATAATGTCGTGTGTATTATTTCTCTTTCCTCACATATAATCTTGTTCTTTTAAATGTGATCGTTGCATCGGCGAAGGTTCTACAGCCAAAAGACGAGCCAAATATTCTGAGGTTCGTTGGCAAGACGCAGATTTAGTCGTTACGGCACAATAGGATTAATCGTTATGTATTTTCTAGTACCTGTATACATATATTTATGCACTATGAGTGCGAGGGAAACAGTCATTAGAATATTTATATGCACAAGACAGAAAACAGATTTACTGATTACCTATAAGAAAAAATAAAGGGAGGTGGATCCAATTTTTTGAAACACGCGAAAACCTCAAAACACATCCGGTTTACGCAACGTCTTAGAGAAAAAATATAATTTATGCTGCGTCACGAGAACACCTCGTGATACGGAAAAGTATTTTAGGAGAACTTCAAAGTTCTTTTATCTCTGAATTTATCATGAATTTCATCATTATTGACGCTTTGATGGCTAAAAATCTAAGACCATGGAATTGTGAAGCCTTTAGGTTAACTAATCAATAAGTACAAAAGGCTTGATGATACCTGAATTGTAATAAGTGTGCAAATAACTATGAGTTAAGAGAGATAAAAACGATAACAAAGGTAAGATAGAAGGCGAGCGGTGCCAAAGTACGCACGGTCGATGACGCTCATCCTCGCCGTTCAAGAATTCGTATCTCTCGTTTACGTGATGGAAGTAAAAATATCACGAGTAATTTGCTTCCCTGGGCGAGTTCGCAAAAAGCGTTGTGGTGTACGACGAACTAGAGACGAAAGATAGGAAAGTAAATATAGCGAAGAAGAAGATCGTAGAAAGTGGTCGCGACGCGCTGTTATTTACAAACAAGAAGACGCAGCAACGCACGACGCACCATGTGTTTTATCTGTTTCCACAAATATACTCATCATCGCGCTCTATGTCACTTTCTCCTGATTGGCCCTACTCTATTACGCATGACGCCACGTTTTTTCTATTGTCGATTCTATAAAATTAAGCAAACATTTCATTGAAAATTCCGAGGCGCGCCAAACATTATGGGTCGTCGATAACAAAGTTTGACGTATTTTGATGTCGTAATCGCCTATTATAATCGAAAAGCACAGAGCTACACTTACAAAATATACCAAAACATAAGCAGTCAGTGAGATGTGGTGTTAACAGTGAAGCAGTCCAGCAGACTACACTCGCAGTCATTTAGTTAACTCTAAACTCGTGAAAATTGTAAAAAGTTTAAAAGGACGTGTTAGAAGTGCCAGAAGTGAAGGCCGAGACTGCCAAATCAGTTAGCGTGGAAAGTTACGTTCTGCGTTTCCAATTTCGCAATACGATAGTTAAGCAACTAACGTCCAAAGAGACAGGAAGGCAGCCTTGTCCACTCGTTTCATGACATAAGGAAGATCGGCCAAAATCATAAGATCGATCAGATTGTGTGCTGTTAATGTTTTGTATGTACTTCAATATATCTTTACAAAAGTAAGCCATGCACTCCTTTATCATGCAATGCGATATCGGTTTACGTAACTTGAGGTAAACAGTCGATAGTACACAGTCTCATTGAGTAATCAATGAATACGAGTCCTCCAGACTTTGGCAGGATTAATTATGGTATTTTAAGAGGCGTGGGGTATAGAATTTAAGAAGAGGTGGCGTACGACTAGAATCAAGCATATTATCGTCATCGACCGAATTAACGCGAGTCGATTCTGAAAACAGTCACCTACGCACAGCGGTCATGCGTAGAATTGCAAACTGTCTGGGATAAATTCGTCAGAGGATCAATCAGTGACTAGAAACGTACATAAATTGATACAGCGACTTTTTTTACTCTCATCAATTTTCATAGATTCAAGTTTTCACTCTTAATAATTTATCCTTGCTACTATTAATAGCCTATTGTTAGATATATAGACGATTGACGCGAACAAAGGAACTATAGGTTATTACTACGCGTCGCAGCATCAGTGATTACGCAATTGCACAAATTTTCATGACCATCTTTTGGGGGGGGGGGGGGGGGACACTGGCGCACAGACCAATTGAACACAAATGACTTTTTACTGCAAATTCTGTCCAGTTTTAAATAGATGGAATAGAACTAGGTATGAACGATGTCTTATTATAGTATATTGTATGTAGTTTTACATTAGTTTACGTTAAATTTGGTTAGGTAAGGTTAGGATAGGGTGGAATGTTCAAATTTCGAAGACTGGGTTACGTTAGTGGATAAGTTTATCGCCAACGAACCCTTTTGGTAGTATTACTGCACAAAGTATTATACAGGATATCCAGTGACTAGAGTGGCAGTAAGGGACTAGAAGATGGTCGGTTGTTTTCTTACTTCATGTGTAGGTATCTCGAGAGCGTCGCATGGTGAAAGATCGGCAGAGAGAGAGAGAGAGAGAGAGAAACCAAAGGCAGAAGGGGATGAAGGGCAGAAAAGGGTTGGCGGAGACGAAAGGTTCCTGAACCGTATCCAGAATAACTGGAAGGTAGTAAGAAGGCTAGGGTCGCCGGCCTGTATTGATTGTGCGTTCATTCACTCGAGCGCTTCTCCTCTGTTTATTTCCAACGTCTCTTCTGTTTTCAACGTCTCTATTTTCCACGCAATACCATAAGTTGTTACAGAATTCAATCTTCCTGAGGATATTATTTAATTGTATCCTAAAAGTACTCTGCACATGAACTGGTCATTGCACTGATTTGTAAATTGACAATCGATCGAAAAGAGATCAGATTTTCAATAAAAAAAGGGTGTACCGTACTGAATAATCATTTGATGTTTTCTAGTGGAATAATAACGGGTAGAAATTACTGTTCCTATATCTAGTGGCTACTGTTCAGAATTATACGTGTACTGTTCAGAATTATACGTCGGTTACCAGTGGCAATTTCTAATTGTAAGTAACTCTGACCTATTAGATGGCCAGGTTCAGGTACGCGAATAGCACGCTTGAGCCACTTGGCTCAGAGCCATCCTGGAATAATACTATACTATATGTGTGTTTGAAAAGATTTTATGCACATCTGCACACATGCACATGGGCTTTTTCTCTATGTATACATGGAGATAGGTATAAGAGATATTTTGTTTCTATGTTTATCTCTATGTATCTCTTTTTTGCTGGGAAGTAGAGAGTGCTGTTAAGGTTGCCTACGCTTTCGCTCTTATTGCGTTCTCGCATGATGTATGTACAGGAAGAGCGTAAGACCGCGTGTTAAGGATGCCTAAAAAAATGTAAAAATCGACCTGGATATAATTCGAATGAGGAGAAGCGGCCGGAGCCAGAGAGAAGCCTGGGTGAGACAAAGTACAGGATGCCCGGAGCAGTATCGACGCCTGAGGACGCCTCGCGCAGGCGTCCCGCTGGCTACCAGGGTGCATAGGCGTCGCTTCGGCATTTAGCTACAAAGGACCCTTGTTGCTAGGGAGCGTTTTTGTTTAGGAAAATGGCTACTTGCTAACCCTCTCACGAAAATAACATTAGACTAGATCTCTGGATATACTCGTAGACTGAAAAATATAAAACTAATGTGGTCAAAAGATTCTAAACATAGATTTGTATTTCGTAACTGTTTCTGGACGCTGTTGTACAACGTGGCCTTACACTTGAAACTTTCGGAGATATTTTTAGAATGGTAGACCGTAAAGAACTAGCGTCAGAAATAGTTGTCTCAGAGAAGTCAGTATAGCCACTGTTTACTTCGTGAATTATTTCAATCCCTAACGTGCTACGGCACTGTGCAGCAGCTGTTCGGCCAGCTGAGCGTATCCCCACTGCTGTTAGGATTCGAGGAAAGACCCCACTCCGCAAAATATCCACTCCCACTCCCAGGAAGGTAGCGCTGCTCGCTGTCATCTGGAGTCAGCTGACGGCTGTCACTTGGGGTAGTTGCTACCGCGGCTCCTCGATCGCAACACGTCCAGGCGAGTGATTTTATTTGATTCTCTTCATAATCTCTTGACTGTGATTCTCCTTCGCAAATTTAAGAGTCCGAGTGACTTTAACTCAGTCGTTAAATTTCAGTTGAGTGCTTCTTCTTTCAAGTCCTGAGTTAACGGATTCTGCGCGTTGCGTCATTCTCTCGATAGATTCGCCCAGCGTTTTCTTTGTTCACCTTCAGATAGAACACCATAGAAAAAATAGAAGAATTTGAAACTTGGTAAAATAATTAAAAAGTATTAACTGAATTAAAAAATTTCTCGATTTTTGTTAACAAGACAAAGAAGAATTAAAGACAAGGAGATCCGAATAAAAAAAAGATGGATCCTCTAGTTAGACACCGAGGAAGAAATTCTTTTTGTAGTAAATGATATAGTGACTTTCGAGCGAACGGTGAAGTAGCAACGCCCAATGCCCTATAGTTCGTGGTACGTGGGAATAGGAGGGAACCAAGCAATAATCGGTAACACGCACACCAATAACACGCACGAATAAGGCACGCTATTCCTATAGAGTTTAATAACAAAAAAATTAACGTATACATAGTATAGAGCCAGCCAGTGTAATAGCTGGCTCTCTGGCAGTGTGTGTTGCACAATGACAGTAATTGCGTTTTGATGAGGTAACGGGAACTTGACGAGGTTCTACAGAATGATTCGAAATCGCCACCTAAAAGGAAAAGTGTATATACTCAAGAGGTGTATACTGGCTGCAGTTTAATATCTAGTACCTGCATACGTATTCTGATTTAGAAAGATTTATAGTGTACAGGATAAATGGTGACTACCAAGTGAAGAAATTTTTCTATGTTTCGACTTCCATGCAAACATAGAACGTATCCCTATAAATATGCGCTATCCGCGCATCCATCCTATCTCATGGTCGATACCAAGAGAGGAGGAGTTCGTCGCTTACGTCAGCCCGTTAATTTAGCTCGGTAGCGCTCTAGATTTTGCCAGTGTATACCGATGACTGCATACTATTGCTGATCTCTCTCTCTCTCTCTCTCTCTCTCTCTCTCTCTCTCTCTCTCTCTCTCTCTCTCTCTCTTTTTTATTAGTACTTCGTCTCCTACGCTATCTAGTAATTATGCTACTGCATTTTCATAACCAGTTCCGTTGATATTCCTTTGACATTGTCACATCACTTTCTCAATGGATAACCGGATTACGCGTACGTTATTTTGCCCAAAATGTGTAGCAGCTTTGAGACTCAAGTGATAATATCACACAGCCGTAAATTAATAGTTGCCTTATTATCCACGAGAACTACACGAGACGGCCACGAGGTTACATCGTGCCGAAAATTTCTAATCAGGAGCTCGAACAAGTTGATACTCGAAAATTTAAGGCAATTGGTCTCTCGATTTTCTAGTTGTTTTAGTGATAACTTGATAAGTTTTCTAATAATATATTCACAGTAAAGTATGAAATTTAAAGCGCCGCAAAATTTATATATTTTATCAAAATAATTCCTCTATTATACGACTTCTGATAAAGCGTTTGAGTACCAACGGGTCACGTAAGCACTGTACCTCATGTTTCTTGGACTATGTAGCTTCGAGACTCAATGGATAATTGAATTTACTGCGTCGTACAACAAGATCGGCTGACATACTTTCAACATTGCTACCGGGACTATGTGCGTGATCATCGATCAAGAATTACTTTACACTTTGCTCTATTCCTCATAAGATCACGTGTTTTTCCTTTTCTGACTACTTCCAATCCTCTTTAGTTTTTTAACCCGAGATCTGTGTTACTTCTAGCATCCATTTATACGATCCATAACCCTATAGACTATAACGCAGAAAGAACCTTTAATGTGACATTGATGTCACTACCTGACTATAAGTACCATATTCTTTTTTGCGATGGAACTGATTTATTTATTCGACTGTATTATTTTATCAACATCTTGCTAGGAGTTAGAATTTTAAGCGTTTTGGCAAAGCTCTTATACCCAAAGTATTTCGTCCCATGGCCATTAGGAAGGATGCGTGGGCGATACACGTGGCGATACATCCGCAAGACGTAATCGGGAGCGTATGAATAATAAGAGAAAAGGCCTAAAATAGTCTTATGCCGAGAACACAGTTCTGCGGATCGAGAGGCGCGCAATTTTTTCTTGTTACTTTACGTTGCTTCATTTTTTCCTCACTTTCGGATTGTACGTCGTCCGTATTTGGACTCGGCTTACGAGTAAGACTAAAAATACAGTCTCCGTCAATCGAGAACACGTGTATATCCTACTTACGTAGGAACTTCCTCGTCTCCTTCTCTTCTCCTGCACTATATAACTAAAGTAGCTAACTGCCTAACTCTTACTGGCGAGCTTGTGATTGCTTTTAATCGGTTCTGTGCCCGTTGCGCAACTCATTGCGATCACGTGCGCTCTTTTGCCTCACGAGAATTAATGCCCTAGAGCGCGATACGAACACACGTGGAACAGCTGGACGTGATCCGAATCCAGTTGACGTTGCCAGCAAGACCGAGAGAAAAGAAGCCTTTAAATGTTGACACAGGGTTATTCTGAATTAGGTATAAGGGATGGATAAGGAAACTGGACTCTTATTATTTTTTGTTACCTTAGTACAGCACACGAATTCCACTTTACGAAATCGAATGAACGCAATACGTATACACAAGGTCGACATATTAGTAAATGAGACATAGATAGACAAAGAAGGAAAAAGAGAAAGAGACTAAGACTGAGAGCATCCACTTGTATGTACATGCAGAATGTCAAGGCGGTCGCGATATCAAGCCTGTTGCAATTCACTTTTATCTTTTTTTCTTTACACGGGTTTTTTTACCACTTTTTAGTTTTTACTAGACTTTCGATCTAGTCTTGAAGGCAGCGATTAACATTATAATTAAATCTACAAATTACAAGATGACCCCGAGATGCCTAGTAGAATCCAATACTATAGTTAGTGACCATTGCGTAAACGTAATTAGAGCATGACAATGAGGAATTTTTGATAGGAAAAACAGTAACTGCGCTGTATTCCATTGCGTAAAGTTTCTTCAATCAGTAATGTCGATATTTTTATTTGCAGTTAGAATATTATCAGAAGGTCAGGATGCTGAGCAGCTTGGCAAGCTACCTACTTGGTAGTAGTTCTGGTGCTCAGGATGCCCGTGGAGATTCGGGAATTGAGAGGACTGGGGATTCCTACCCTGTAGAAGCCAGACTTAGCCAGGTGGAAGCCGAGGGCGATGATTGGATCCTCATTGACCTAGCTGGTAACTGTTATTGGATTATAGAAATAATAAGAAAAGTGATGAATGCTCTACGGACCAGAAGAGTCTTAATGTATCTTCCTTTGTTTTATTCTACTGTAGTTGAGGGTGCAACGGCGCTGGAAGAGTCGTGGTACGTGACACCCCCTGCATGCTTCACCAGGGCGGGCCCCGTTCACGTAGAGACTTCGCCCTTGGAGGACCTGCTAATAGAGCACCCTAGTATGTCCGTCTATAGGGCAGCAGCGCCATCCGTCGCCCCGGATACCCCACCACCTACTCCAGACATCCATGAGGAGGAAGAGGAATGTGAAATCCTCGGTAATACCACGAGTCCTTTAATGCTCGTTGCCGAAACCACACCAGTTTCAACCGAGTGGAGTAATACCCGGAGACGTAATGGTCGAGCCGCCGAAATTGTGGTTGATTCCAGCAGAAGGAATGGCCTTCATGAGCATAGGAATAATCGTTCACCTGCTGCCGCCGAGGAGTCTCGAATTGTTCAATTAAGATCCGCCCAGAAAGTACGTATGAAATTATATATATTCACGTGACTTAAAATATTCCTTTCGCGAATCCTAGATTCTGACAATTCGTTTCTGTACAGGTCCTGGAGAAACGAGCGAGCCAGACATTAAAAAGAGGACGTCTTGAGAGGAGCAATAAGGCTCGTGAAGTATCCAGCGGCAAGGGTAAGCGACCACGTCGCCAGGATCGTTTGCGGCTACAAAATAGCGGCGCTAACAACAACCGCAAGTGCTAGTCGTCTGATCTCAGGCCAGGGTGCACCTTAGCAGTAATTTTCTTTCAACTTAGGGGATTCAATTCGCCGGGTTGTTTTAAATGGAGGATTATAAATTTAGAGATTTTATCTCGCTGTTCAGGAAGGATGAGCTGTCATGCAATTACCGATCCTAATTTAGAGACTTATGTATTTGACTTTTAAAAACACACTTGTAGTAATTGAAGACATTCTTCTTTGTCTCATTTCTACTCCTAGGATGAATACGAAAACGTTTATCCCATGATTTCTTAATAGTTTTTTTTGTTGTAAATATTCTTGTAGTTATTTAACATACGTAACATACGTATAAATAACGTTTATCTTTTATATTTTTTATTTTGTGGGCATCTATTAATTTAGTGGAGATCTGTAATAAGTCGCCCGTGCATGTCGCGGTTCTGGGTGCGGTCCTTTGGCCAATCACAGCACAAAATATAATGGACATTCGAAGGAAGAAACGATCGCACGATCAAGAAACGATCATCCAATGTTATTCACTTTTTATTTTTCTCTTCCCGGTAATTAAGTGATTTATCTTAACTTGTTGTCTGGAAGCGTGACCGCGTGCACCCTGGTCCTAACAATTATTAAAGTATTTTATATCACTAATTATAACTCTTAATTGCTATTCATCGTTCATTATTCTTAACGATTAAGTCTTTCGTATTGTTGCTACTCAAGTCAGAGTGTGGGTACGTTCCGAGTGAAGGGTGTTAAATGAAACATTTGATATTGGACAGAAACTAATTGCAACAAAGAAGTCCGGCATTATTATAAGCCTGAATTTTTATTGAAAAAGGTGGCTTAGCCATCAGAGAATTACAGCAATGCACAGGGCAATACTTTGAATTGGAGAACTGCATGATAATCAAAATCTTTTTTACATGTCCTTCTGTCCTGGGTAACCACCACAAATTTGCGACTCCCCTACATCGCCTCTCGTGTACATATGCATATACATATATAAAGTAATGTTAAAAAAATAATAAATTTAAAAATATATATATACTCGCCGTCGTTATACGGAGTACCAGTAGCGAAAGGAAAAAGAAGTAAAATTAAAATCAATTGTAAAGTTTACTGCGAGACTAATAAAGATTGAATAATCTTTGTGGGATCAGTTTTGTTTAAAGGTCTCTGACGTACACAAAAAGAGTAAATAAGTGTTTTGCTGTATATAAATACTTCTATTATTTTTGAGCAAAGTATCGTCGAAAATATATGAAATTCAGAACATAGTGGCCATATTGAATTGGTAATGTGAGATCTGTAGCTGTTAAATATTTAGTAACTGAGTAAAATATTAGACAGAATCTACGCAGGTAGTTGCGTACTACATTCTGCATTGGCTCCCCCACAAGTAGAGTTTTTCAGGATGTTGCACTAACTGAAGGTAGTCCATCTTATATGGGTAGAACCACCTTCAACTGGGGTAATACGCCTGAATAGCTTTCTACCTATTAATGCTGATGCAAAAATATTCTTGTATGGTGTCTAATTAAATGATTTCAGTCATTCTGATTATTATTATTATATCATTACTACTTGAAAAGCTGTGCGTCAAAATGATCTAACAATATCGTTAAAGTTAAAAAAACATAAAATTACAAAACACGTACTCATTTCGTTTGCACTAATGCAAAAGCGTCGCCAATAGACTCAGAACGAAATTGGTATCTAGCAAGTTGTGCTTCTCTCCTCTATGAGAGAGATAAACCGACGGCGAGGACATTCGTGTAGAAACCATATGTACGTTCGTGTACGTTCTGCTTTCTTTGTATTGATGTGTTCAAAAAACATAAGTAAAAAAAAAAGTTACAGACACAATGAAATTGTGCGTAGCTTGTGTTCCGCTCGATGTATGTACATTTTACTGTGTAGCCGTGTGATAGGTAAATGCATACTCGTCTTTGTGTGAATATGGGATGGTTGGCAACAAAATAAGAAATAATATCGAACCGCGATGAAGAAAGAGAAGAAAGATAAATAGAGAATAATACTATGAGTATAATACGTGGGTACATATACGACGGTTCATTATTGTAAGAGCAATTCAGGACTACGTCATTGTTTTCTTGCTCTCTAATTCTCTTACTGATATAGATAGCTGTATTACTGCGACAAAAATGATAGCGTAATAATAAATAAAATATATAAAATAGAGAGAGAGAGAGAGAGAGAGAGAGAGAGAGAATGAGAAAGAAAAAAAGAAAGAAAGAAAGAAAGAGAGTGAAATAGAGTGCTGTAAGGTTTCAATCCTAATATTTAGACTAGTTAATAAAATAGAATAAAGTCTGCCGGCGGTAAATGGGGAAATGATATCTTATGGACACTCGTGGAAAAAGCCGTCTCAGCAAATGGGGGATAAAAGGAACGAAAGGATAAGAACAATACAAATGTAATAATAAATGGAAAGCGAAGAACGATAACATAAGAGCCGGTATTAATTGATATTTGACTCGGAATGTACCCGACTATGTGTGTGAGTACGATTCCTACACATTATTGCTATAAATTTTGGCGAGTGAGAGAAGATTGATAATTTTACTTTGCGATTGAGAAAATATGCAAATAAGTGCATAAATAGCCGATAGTTGTATCGATTATAATTTATTACTGCTGACTAATGGTTACACATACATATTACTATTATTAATATTATGACGTAACGTTCGGGTCCATAACACGATCTGATTAAACGATTCAAAATAATTGTTGGTACTATTCAACGTGAAAACAAAATATATATACACTGGCTGTGACATAGCCCGACAGATTGAGCGTGGTCGATTCTTCGACGTGAGCGATAGATAACAAAAACAACAAGCTACAGGCAAACAATTTTGGATAGATGGCATTTCTATTTGAGATGCAGGTACAATGCAAGACATATGAATGTCCTCTGCATGACTTGCGTATCATCTGGTTGTTCGTCGATGACTATTGAGTTTGCGTATTTGTATGTACATTTCTCGCGTTCATAAAACGTAATTTACTTAATGATCCTCGTGGACACCCCGGACATTTCATGACGACGGGGATCATGGGAGAAATAAATAAATAAATGAATAGGTAAATAAATAAAACAATAACAGCAACAAACATACGCGTTACGATATAACACACATATATTGTATTTTTCTTAGATCAAAAGAAAGTATGACTGTAACGACCGATTAAATGCTCTGATATTTAGAGCAGGAAAATGTGATAAAAAACACAAATAAAAGGTTGAAAATGCACGTTTTACACGGTCTACCTTTATTTCATTGTTTGATGCTACTCTACATATATTACAATTAAATCCCTTCCAATGTATTGTTACTATTATTGTAGATTTATCGCACAACTGAACTTCTGACTAAGCAGTACTTTTATTAGTATCATAACAGCCTTGTCGACTGGTTGAATTTCTCGGATTACAGTATCAGTGCTGTATCATTTTAGTTGTAGAATCTTCTTGTAATCATTATCGTTATGCATCGGTTCCGTAGTATATTTCCCAATAAACAATGCTCCGTTATTGGTATGGTGCATGTCGGTGCTTTGCCAGGTGAATAAAATTTTATTTTATTTAGAAATTAAATATAACCTTAATTCGTCGTTGTACTATCTACTACATGAAGATTTACCAGTATTCTACACAATTTCATTTTCATTT
The DNA here is from genome assembly GCA_963971525.1 of Cephus spinipes. Taxonomy (NCBI): domain Eukaryota; kingdom Metazoa; phylum Arthropoda; class Insecta; order Hymenoptera; family Cephidae; genus Cephus; species Cephus spinipes. Next base: position 6,858,467 of record OZ020578.1, on the reverse strand, counting down.
TAAAGTGTGTCTTATTAATAATAACAGTGCTGACGTTATGATGAGTACTAAGAATTCTGGGTGCAAAAAATATCCCTGTCTTATTCATATTATTTTTATGTAGGAACACCACGATACGGTGGATCAGTTAAAGAAATTATATCAAATGCTGTAAAAGATGCTGAGTCTTATATAGAGTGTGGTGTCGTAAGTTTTTGACAAAGGAATTTAGTCATAGTTTGAGAAAATAAATGAAACTTATATTACAGGATGGTATTATGGTTGAGAATATGCATGACATACCTTACATTCGGTCAAAAGATTTATTACCGGAAACTACAGCCATTATGACCCGAGTATGCACGGAAATTAGAAAAGTTGTTTCAAATTGTACAGCCTGTGGCGTCCAGGTAATAAAGCTAATTGTTATATTGCATAAATTTGATATCGTTAAAAAATTTGACATTAGTTATCATCAGGTTCTAGCAGGAGCAAACAAAGAGGCTCTCGCTGTCGCGCAGGCTGCTAATTTTCAATTTATTCGAGCAGAAGGATACGTGTTTTCTCATATAGCAGATGAAGGATTTACGGATTCTTGTGCAGGAACTTTACTCAGATACAGAAAGCAAATTGGGGCAGAGGATGTTCTTGTTTTTGCTGATATAAAGAAAAAGCATAGCGCCCACGCCATTACTGCAGATGTTAGTTTGGTAGAAACGTCAAAAGCTGCTGAATTCTTTCTCGCTGATGGCGTTATTCTTACAGGATCTGCTACAGGGGACCCTGCGGATGCGGGACAACTTAAAGGTAAGGATACATTGCTATGGAATCGTTCACGTATTTTAATATGAAAATTAATTTTCCTGTAGAGTTGAAAGAGTCAACAAGAGGTCCTATTCTCGTGGGTTCTGGAGTGTCTTATGATAATTTGGAAAAATATACTTCAGCAAACGCTGTTATCGTTGGAACGAATTTTAAAGTCGATGGACGTTGGGAAAATGCCGTTGATTCTAAGAGAGTTGAAAGATTTATGAAAAAAATAAACACACTCGAAAAATGAATATATGTTTATTTATAGATTTATTTAAGTGCATCAGTCATATAAATTGTACCACTCATATAATACCTTCTTAAAAAATGGTGTAATATATACGAAAGTTTATTAAAGACATTGATTATGAAAACTTATGTTTCATCTTAATCTAAAAAAACCTCTTAGAGAGTTCCCAACGGCTGAAAAGAAATGTCCTATCCTTTTAAACGACGTTGTAGACGATTCGATATTTTGCTCATAAGTTTCTTGATGAAATTCATATGGATGCGATGTTTCATTAATGGTATCTAAAGTTGTTGATTTTTTAGAAGATCCTGCCACTATTCTACATTTTTTATCATATCTGTTAGTTTTTAGAGGAACTTGCCGGAGTGGATACAAAGAATCCATATATGGTTGCTTATTTTGGCAATTGTTCTCGTTAGAACAACCTTCCAATAATGATTTATCCATCCAAGTATTTCCTTTATTGTTTAAGTTGTCGGTTATACTTGTTCTGGATTTTTTAAATTTTTTAAATGGGAAACACTCTGTTCTTTTTTCCGCATCACCATCATCCTCACAGTCACGGTTGATATAAATTATATTTGATATATTTGGATCAGTCTGCATAATAAGATAAATCAGTGATACCTTAAAAGTATTATGGATGATGAAAAATAAAAAGATGAATAATTACCATTTCATCAACACCGTCCTCATGTCTTTTTCTTTTGCAACGTTTTTCTGGGATATTTTCTGATGGAAATTGGTAGATATTATTATGTCTTAATGGCATTCTGGAACTACTATCTTTTCTCAGTGTCTGTCTGCATTCTGCATACTACGAAAACAAATAAATTAAAATAATGTAAGTTAACCATGTTGTACACCCATTAGATTTTGCATTACCTTCTTTGCAGCGTCCTGCAATGACTGTATCCACGCTTCACTATCTCCATTTTCTGAGTATAGTAACAGAATTTCTTGAAGGCATGAAACTTTAAAAAGACCACCACTCAATACACGCTGTACTTTGCATTTATTTAGTGGCAACAAACAACACACTGTTAAAGAACTCTCAGCACCTCCCTTGCAGTAAAGCAAGGTATCGCTGAGAAGTACAAAATGTCTTCTGTATGAGGAATTTCCTCGTCGTGAAACACGCATCAATGGACCTTGTCTTAATAGCTTTCGTCCTGGTTTGACTAAATTAATTGGACTGATGATTCGTCTTTGCAATTCAAGCAATTTTTGTGTATCTTCATAATCTGCTACTAAACTATTTATATGTATTGCTGTTTTTTCTATCTCAGCCAAGGATCCTGCAATGCAGTTACATGGACTATATAATATATTAGAATTAACAAATATAGGAAAGATAATTGTGCATACCTCTCAATATATTGTAATCCTTATGTCTGGTTGATGTGTGTTTTAGTACTTCAGAAAGTAATAGTTTATATCGTGGTATTCTTTGAATTGGAGCTATTAGCAAGGAAGACAACTTTTTTCCAACCTCTGGTCTACTTTCTTGCTTTGCTATGAAATCTGCAGTTACTGGATCATTCTGCTTTGTGTCCTAAATAAATTCAAATACTGATGCAAGGGTAAAAGATTTAGTAATACAGATAATTTTATAAATTTACTTGAAGTAGTATTAGAGCTTGTTTATAATCATAGGCATAAACTGAATATAATTTAAAGAACGGAGCCAGTCTGTAAAATGCCTTAGCAACATTTTCAGGATCTTGCTTCAATTCCTTTAGCAATTCACCATTGACATTGTATAAAGTTTCAATATTTCCAAACAGTGTAATGTAAGAAGCATGTGTTAATAGTCCTTTTTCTATCATAGTATGCATGAAGAACTGAAAAATAAATATATTCTTTAAATTTATTAATACAGCAATGAATTATACATTTATTTATAATGACCTACTTGCATAATTGTTTCCAATTGGTGTAAATAAGTTACTTCAGAAGTTAAAATTTCTTGTATTGCTTGAGCCCTTAAATTCCTATCCTTTTCAGCTCTGTTCTCTTGATGAATTTCATCCAGTGCACTAAGAACTATAATTGAAAATGTAGCAAACATTAAAATCCTCATGAATAAAAAAATTAAAGATTTACCTTTCATTCGCGTTCTTGTTGTCAAGATATTCCTCTCATTAATAATACTTCTTAGCTCAGCACTGAGCGTCGTTTGAGGAGTTCTTGGTGAATTCATTATTAATAAATGGAAATTATAAACATCAGAAATTCATTAGTTCCAAAATTTGAAAAATTTCTATTTTTCTTCGAAAACTATTATACTCTGGCCATCTGCCATTGTCACCTGTGAATTCCCTTTCAAACTAGATACTGGTCCTAGAAGCGTAATAATTTCATAAATGAGAAATCCATTACTTATATGTAAAAGGAAATGCATGCACGGAATAAATCGATATACCTATTTTCATTCATAAATATAAAGTTTAGACTTTTATCATGTTTTTTAAATGATATTAGGAAATTTTTTTCATACTGGTTAGCATTGCAAAACACCATCTACTGGCAAAAATTTGACATTCTATCTACCAATGAACGTCCGTTAAATAATTCTTGCTCCGTTCCACATGCGTGTGTGTCCCTAGTTAGTATAGAAATTGAGTCGGAATCTGACCAATCGCAAGAGCGCAAGAAGATACGTTATTTTGAATGAGCTAACTCGTAATGGCATTTAAAGCGGGTTGAAGTAGAATATAACTTGAATTCGATGGACTTCAACTACTCGTTTAGTGAAATATCTTATTCATTTCTGTAATTTTTATTGAAAGTTTCTCCTGTATTTTGTGTCTGTGTCCATTTTATTTGTGAAAAAGTTGTAGAACCATTGTATTCATTTTCGCGTTTTTTCGTCTCTGCAGACCTTGATATTGGTAGGTATGTAATTTATAAACTCATTTAAAAATGTGATAAAGTATGATAAAAGTTTAATACAATGTTCTAACCATTAAAATTCTAGGGATAATTTTGTTCCATAAGAATGTTGAAGGGCAAGGGAAATAATATTCCATCACGACCTGCAGTACCACAGATGGGCATGAGTTTGAAGCCTAGTGCTTTTAAACAACTACGAATATCGAAACCAACAACTGTTCTGACTAATAGTGGTTTACCATGCACTGCAGAGGTTCAAAAAAGTGATGTCGACAGTACAGTTGATGATCAAGTAAAAACATATATATCAAAAAGTCAACCTGTAATTCAAAGTGATGATCCTAAGACAGCTACGGAATTAATGCCACCACCTAAATTGCCTCCCCCGTTGAAATCAGTAGATCAACAGCCTTTGCAAAAGGATAAAGAAAATGTTAAAAGCACTGAACAGAAAGTTGATCAAGCCAATAAAGAGGATAGTAAAAAGAAAGGAAAAGACAATATTGAGCCAGCAAAAAAATGGGTCTTGGGAGATTTTGATATTGGAAAACCTCTGGGAAAAGGAAAATTTGGTAATGTTTATTTGGCCAGAGAAAAGAAGTCTAAGTTTATTGTGGCAATGAAAGTGCTTTTTAAAGCCCAAATTAAAACAGCTGATGTCGAACATCAAGTCAGAAGGGAAATTGAGATTCAAACTCACCTTAGGTAAGTTCAATAAATAATAAGAATTCTTTGCAAAAACTTAAAACATGCTAGAACTTCTATCTCCATACCTCAATATATTTAAACTTTATATTCGTTTAAAGTTCTAGATATTAGGTGTTTTCGATTGGTAAATTTTCTCATATACAGCTATCATTTGTGATGTGCTACAGAGTTCCATTTACATGGAACTATATTTATATTACATCTAGTGTAATAAATTTTTTTCAATAGTTTATATGGTATAACCACTTTCAAATGGTGTAATAGTCCTGAATAATCCTATAAATATATTACTAAACTTATTCAAAGCAGTTACCGAATATTTTTAAATTAAAGAGTTTGCACAACAGTTATTTTGTTTAGCAAATATCCTTAAATTTTAAAGTCCTGTAGATAACATTTTTATTTTCTTTTAGGCATCCAAATATATTACGCATGTATGGATATTTTCATGATGATAGAAGGATATATTTGATTTTGGAGTACGCTCCAAAAGGGGAGCTATTCAAGCAACTCCATAGTCAGCCAGACAAACGTTTTGACGATGTTAGGACAGCCACATATATCTCGCAATTGGCAGATGCGTTAAAGTATTGTCATAGTAAAAATGTCATTCACCGTGATATTAAACCGGAAAATTTACTCCTCGGAATGCACGGCGAATTAAAAATGGCAGACTTCGGGTGGTCCGTTCATGCGCCATCCTCTAGGCGAGAAACACTCTGTGGTACACTGGACTATTTACCCCCAGAGATGGTTTTAGGAAAAACTCATAATCATACTGTGGATCTATGGGGTGTTGGAGTTTTATGCTATGAGTGCCTTGTGGGAAATCCACCATTCCTTGCTCAAACCTATGACGAGACTTACATGAAAATTAGAAAAGCTCAATATAAGTTCCCTAGCTTTGTAAGCGAAGGAGCTCGTGATTTAATTTCCAAGGTAAAAATCCTCGCTGCTTGCTCTTGAAATTTTGCCTCGATATGTTCAGTATATTAGTGACTTCTTTTTAGCTATTGGTGGTTGATCCGGAGGGACGACTATCGCTTGACGGGATCTTAAATCATGCTTGGATTATGGAGAAAAGAACGACTGAACCCCATAAGCAGTGAAAGTGGTCATCTTATTTTAATTGTGATATGTCATAATAATACTTCGATGTACTATAATGAAATTTATTCATATTTTACCCTATAATTTAACGTATTATAATGTACTTTATATTACTATATGATTGGTGGAATTAATATTCTAATTCTATTTCTAATTTGTCATGTAACCACTCATATCATCATCTGAATCCTTTCGATCCGTAATGTATCCGCAGCTATGTACTGAATGAGGTGTCCTGTCCTTAGGGGTACTTCTATTACTCATAGGAATCTCTGCCATAGGTCTCGCGTGTTGAGAGCCTTTATTTTCCTCATCTTCTCTGCCCTCTTTATTTTTTGCAAAAATAATCTCCAGACTGCATATTACGTTTACCAATTCCTCTTCCAGTTGAGGATCACACGAGAAAGATACCAAACCCGGCTCACAACCTGGAGCACCTTTTTCAAAATTCATCGGATTTTCGAATCTAATAAAAATATTATCTTTTGTTCATGAACCTTGTGTATCCTGCAGATTTTCCCAACGGATTAAGGCTTCTCGAAGAGGTTTATAAAGTTGGCGTCTACTTGGATTGTACCAAGTTTTTACCTTCTCATCTAATTGTTGTTTCTCTTCAAAATTCAAGAGGCTCCAGCTTAAGAACAACTGCTTTAACCTTGGCACTGTAAATGTATGACAGTTAAGAGCATTTACTAAACTCTCATGCATTTGTTGCATCACAACCTTCAGGAATTAGAGTGAATATTGCATCGCATATTTGTTCAAAGATCGTTTCGTCCATGTATTTCACGATGCTGAGTTCGCTGCTCATCGTGTTTGTAAATATAGATTTTGACTGCACCTCAACTGCTTTTCCTTTTTTATTTCAAAACATTAGATTAACGTTAAAACAAAAAGCGACTGTCATTTTAAATCATTAAGCCTAATTTACAGATTTTTTTCTAAATATTGGATAATAAAAAATAACACTTTATAAAGGTGGAGCATTTATTTCAAAAATGTGATACAATTACTTCTTTGCTGGCTTTTTGGTATCCTTTGGAGCTTCTGTGCTCTTAGATTTCTTAGCCTTCTTCTTCAATTTATAAAATGCTTCTGTCCTCAGCTTATTCCTGATTTGTTTAGCTTTTCTTAGCTTGAAACGATCAAAATCGCTAAGTGCTGCACGCTGTAAAATTGAAGAATGAATTTACTACTAATGCAATGAAATGTGGCAACTTCAGTATTGTGTTAAAATATTTCAGAGAAGAAACTAGCTTCAGTTTTGTATCAGATGGCAATTCCTATCAAGAACAAGGTTCATCATAGTATAAGTATAAATAGCATAAATAATTAATATATAAACATACCTTCTTTTTAGCTTCAACCTTCTTAGCCCACATGGTTTCACGCCACTGATCATCAATTTTACTGGATTCCCAGGCTTTACGCACAACACGCGTAGAGCCAGTGTAAGGAAATTTCAAACGAAACTTAGTCAGATGTAGCTGGCTAAGTCTCATCTGGCCTCGTGGTATATTAGATTTTGGTCCATCGATCAGAACCTACAACAGATAATCACAATTAATATCCAAAATATCAAAGACAAAGTTGTCCAATACTATAACAAATTTCAGAAATGATATAATAGCTTCATTTATGTATCAGCCGGCAATTCCTATCAAGAATATCGGTTCATCATCGAAGAGGAAATAAAGCAAGCTTCCAAAAAATTAACTAAAAATTTCTTACCCTGTTTTGGTCAATGACATCGACGATTGTGACAAGTTTACCCTGATGGGCACCATCACTCACGTAGGCGACGCGGCCCGTTTCGACGAACCTCTCAAACGGCTAAAATACATTGGAATTATTCATAATTTTTCAATAGAATAATAGAGTCACTTCGTTTAACAATGGAAATGTTGTTAAGTATTCAGGTACACAAATTGGGAATGCCATGTGGCTTATAGGGACCGTAATCTGGATGTATTTTTTCGCAAATAATACAAATTTCAACTACGCCTTATTTGAATTTCTATTGTCAGACGAAGGTAAGTGTTCTTTATCCTAATATTATATGAATATTGTATTATAAATTCCAATTTTATAAGAAATCCAACTTTATATTAGAAATCGCAACACGCTTACCATGATTAACCGGAAGCGAAAGACCTGAAAACTTGAGTCGACAGAATGCAGCACCTTCGCTCGTCGTTTTATTCAAACGAGTGATTAAATATTTCCCTTATTTACTTTCTGAAATATATGAATAAATGAATTATATAAAATTTGTAAAAGAAATATATTATTGATTTCTATTCTGTTAAAATTTATATGCGTTATGTATTCTGATAAAACCAATATGTATTTAGAATTACTATGACTCACGTAATACTTTCCGAGCTTCTCGTTAGTTTGTTGGTTTCCTGTCAACATTGGATGGATATGGATATGTGGGAATAGTAATATTTTTAAGGTATATAATTGTTAATCGATTTTAATCAATTATTTAATTAATTATTTAATATTCTAATTACTAATGTATTACCTTGGCGATTTAGCTATCATGGAAGTCAATGCGTTGAAGGAAATATCATATCTTACGCGTAAGTCTCCTGTACATGATGTATACCCCAAGGTTAAAGCACCGTTTAGGATGTCGAATATATTTTGCATTTCAGACCTGTTAGAACAGCACAAGAAAATTCATGTAGCTGTGGGGGAGCAGGTATCAAACGTAGAAGCAAATTCTTCAAAGGCTTTTAATTTTCCATGTTCCGCTAATCAATTGCCTTTCAAAACAATATCGCAAGGGCCAAATCAGTATAGCTATGGGAAATTCCAAACAACTTCAACGAAAGTTCATGTTAATCCTAATTTTAATCCTGTGAACACTACTATCCATATTAACCCAAAACTCCGGGGAAAAACTTCTATTTATGTGAATCCAAAAGTAATAAAAAATATAGCAGCAAAGCAACAGATTGAAAGTAGTAAAGATTCAAAACAAGATTCTAATCCAAATATAGTAGAGACTAAATATGAGAGATCTGTACATGTTAATCCTAAATTAATGAAAAAACTGTCAAGCACTGTTTCAACTCAAAGTAAATCTCACAATGAAAAAGTAATTAAACCTGTGAGTCAGTATGCAGTTTGCTCAAAATCCAAATTGATCAAAAGCATTGTTGTGTCTCCTGTAACACCCAGAAGATCCTTGGGCTCAAATTTAGTGTCAGTGTCCAAACGGAAGCTTATAAGAATGAAATCTAATGTTAAAGGATCTTCTGGTATGGCTTTGAATTCTAAACACAAAAGAATAGTAAATTCTGGAATTAGAAAAACCAAAGTTGCCACCAAGTACAAACTTGTTATGGATATTGAAAAAAAATCTGCTAGCACTACCACTGTAACAAAACCAATTGGAACTACTACTAAAATTCAACCAAACAAATACAAGATAGACAGAACAGCAGCTCAAGGAATAGAAGAAAGTAAAATTGTTAAAGTTCCTTCTTTAAGGAAATTAGAGTAAGTACAATTATGTTAAAAATATAACATTAGATACTTCTATAATATCTGATAAATGAAAATAATAATAATCAACAAACAATATCTTCAGGGGATGCACAACTGCATTATTAAGAATTGGGGGAGTTTTATATAAATCTTCCAGGAATCAATTAATTCGAAGCAACATACATACACCATCATCAAAAAGTATATTTATTTCAATAACATTTATCTATTGTTATATATATTGCTATGTTTTATATGACCTAACGATTACAGAGAAACGCTACGTTATAAATATACAAGGAGACAAATTCTTAATGGCTTCAGATGGTAAAAAACTTTGTAGACTAAGCTCTGTAGGAGAATCATCCCCTGTTATAAATAAGTCACGCATCAGCATTGGTGGAATAACTTATGTGGAAAAGACACCAAATGTGCTAGTTCGTTCTACATCTAAAACTATTATCAGGTAACCATACAAAGGTTTGCCTTTTAATTTTGTGTCTGTATTCCAGATTTTATCAACATCAGTTTTATCTTTTTGTTTCAGCAACAAAGTGAAACAAAGAAGTATACAGATTTTGAGGAACAAGATGCGCAAGAACAATCAACCCTGTCTATTCTTCCAGAGATTTGGTTACTGTGCGAACCAAGTGAAGAGTACCTGTCACAAGTTGCACGATAAGAAACAAGTTGCTCTCTGCAAAAAGTAAGTTAATAACTTATTCCTTCACTATATTTGTCATTTAAATGAGAATATTTCCAGCTTCTTGCAAGGGAAATGCCTACTGGACGATTGTCGAATGTCCCATGACGTTGGGCCTGAAAAAATGCCAACGTGTAAATACTTTTTGGAAGGTTGTTGTATCCGCGACCCGTGTCCTTATCTCCATGTTAAAGTCTCTGCTAACACTCCGATCTGCACTCAGTTTTTACGTGGCTATTGTGCAGAGGCAAACAAGGTAATAGTAGTTTAGGTTTTCCATTCATAACTAGAGCTAGAATCAGATTGACTTCTGTAAAGAAATAGTTTGTTACTTTTTATTTCAATAGTGCAAAAAACGTCATGTCTATCTGTGTCCGGAATTCGAGAGGACGGGAACTTGCGGCAAAGGTAAGTATTGCCCTTATCCTCACAAAAAAAATGGTTCGACTTCGAAAAGGCCGCGGAAACTCCCAGATCGGAAAAATAAAGCGATAAGTTCGGATATTGCCAGTACTGTTCCATCACACACTAAGTCTAGAAAGCGATATTACGATGAGTCTGGTAACGCAAGCATTGATATAGAAAAAATGCGGGAAAGTGTTTTGAAAAAAGTAAAAATAATGAAAAGTACAAAAATTGTACAAGCTAAAAAGGAAAAGGATTCTGGTGAGCAGAATGATGTGAGTTCTCGAACTTCAGAGGATAAATCTGATTCTGAGTACGAACGGCCCCAGAGAGCTCCGTTGGGTCCGTTGCCCTCCTACATACCAATTAATTAATTTTTTAAGTATTTCATTTACCCATATACAAGATGAAAACTGTCTGGGAATGAAGATTAGTTATGAAAGAAATTCTGTAAATTTGAAATATATTTAGAAAATTAATATTTAATTTAGAAAATTTTTAATTCTTTACATATTTAACTTAAATTTATCCGCCGAAAATTACTTAAATTCTTTTCCCAGACAGCCTAACATTGCCTGTGATATTTTTAATTAACTCATCAATCATAATTCTACATACGTATATACAAATTCTACGAAAGATTAAGATACACAATATATTTTGTAACTACGAATTTGTATATAAATTGTATCTGTGTATTAAATAAATTCCTTATAGTTGGTAATAAATATACTTTATCGGAATATTTACAGTGTTATTTATCTTACATTAATTACATATTTCAGTTATAACTTTTTGCTTAATCATCTGTCACATAATATTGACGAAGTACAGAAAATAGTATTACAATTTTCTAGTAATTGCGTTGTGTACCAAAACATGCTCGACTTAAAAAAAAATTCGTTTATACATTCATTCTGTATAATTAATGATACAGTAGAATCCAATTAGTCTCGTGATTGTAAGCCAATAGAATAGGACAATGTAAAAGTAAGGATATACTATTCTCATCAATCGTACAGGATACCTCAAGCCACTTCTCCAGCCAATCCTGCATACCCTCCACTGACATGTTCACAGGATTGACACCTCTAAAGGACAGTGCCTAAAATACGGTAGAGAAAAAATTAAGAATGCACAAGTTATATGAAGGATGCATTTAAATTGGCTTACCCATTTTAAAGCATCATTATGCATCTTTGTGACACCTCCTTCTTTTCTAATAGCATCATCCATTTCTTTAATTAATAGTCCTCTATCTAATAATCTACTTTTCCTATTAAAACACCATTTGTTCATTCCATGAATTGCCAGTAATTCTTTCTGTAACAAATTTTGTTTTCATTATATTTAGAATTATACATAAATAAAGAATATTTAATACAACCTACAATATGTTTTCTCTTAAGCGAACTCAGAGAATATGGTGGTGCAGTAAATAATTCAGTACATGCAATGATATTCGAAGTGGTAGGATGAGTACCACTACCAAGGCACGCTATGATGTCCCTCCATTTTCTTTTTAATTCACGATTCTTTATCAGATGCACCTGAGCCTGCATGCATCTGAATAGTGGTTTATTATGTTTCAATCTCTTCTTGTGTTCTATCAATAGGAAATCCAGCCTTTGTTGTAAAGACCAGTAGTGATACGTAAGAAGGTATCGGGGGAAAAAATAAGCAAGAGGGAATATGATATAATTTGTAAATGGTATTGCTGAGATTAGAAGAACTGGTGATATCTTGAGTAAATCTCTAGGCATTGTGTGATTAATCTCCAGTTCCTCTCTAGAGAGACTGTGTTCTCCATCAATATTCAGCTTCTTCTTGATTAACAGAAACTTTTTAAGTTCTATGTAAAAGTCCTTGGTACCCACACTAAATACACGATAGACGTGCATCGTTTTTGGAAAGTTCTTCTCCAATGTCTTTTCATAATTCTTTATGTAATCCAAGTATCTTGAAAACCAGTATTTGCGAAATACAGCTACTTTAGTATACTTCTCCTTAAGACTGTCATTATCTGCATGTCTTATTTGACACAGAGTAATTCCAGGACTAGATGGAAACTTTTTAATGGTATTATGTGTTATAATTCTTGTCACAAATTTGTGCATTCTTCAACCTTTGTAATAATTTTAATACAGGAAGTTTCGATAGCAGACGACGTGTGTCGTATGTTGGATCAGAGGTTAGATATCAACTTTTTGTAGTTATTAATTATTCCCATTAGAAATAATTTTGTTATAAGAAGCCAGTTGTTCCGTAGTGAGTATCATTTTTGTAAATGTGTGGACATATTTTTTTCTTTAATTAATAGCTGAGAACAGAACTTCGTGCAGCAGATCCAGCGTATTAAATCTTCAATGGTCTTCAGTGGTCTTCAATAAACTGAGCAGCAACACGTCAGTCAACAGATGTTTCGGCCCATGTCGTCAGTTCTCAGGGTAGTACTCAGGCTAAGTACGTTTTTTCTCCACTTGCGCGACTTTTCGAAAACGGTCCAAACGTTAACGTCACGTCCCTATCAAGCTCACAAGACGCTAACAAGCTGTTCAAAAGAAAACGCTAACGTTTAAAATAGTCATTCCATTTAACGTACGATACTCCTTTTGTCGACAGTCGATCTCCAACCGGCCGGCAAATAGGACTAAGTATCGTTCTATCTTATTGTTCAACGGAGAAACAATCGTAAGTCATGATCGTGATGCACGTTTTCGGGTTTTGTCTAATATAATTAACAACCCGAGATCCCAAGTTATATTTAACTCATCTCATATAGGATGTATCGCATAGCTGGTTCCTTGTTTACTGACCTCATTTAAATGAACCTTCGTGAAATAAATTGTTGCTAGGGAAATCAGCCCCCCCCCCGACAGACACATACATATGCACGAGTTTTCTTTCTTTTTCCTTCATGATTATCTGCCCACTTTTTTTTCATTGCTAATGCTAAACTTAGAGCAGTAAAAAGGTCGTGCATTTTTTTCACGATAGATTAAAGTGTAAGATTGTAGTAGCAATGGATGAAATTGTAAAAAATACGAGAGAATTCGCAAGGAATTAATAATAGTCAGATGAGAAATTACAAATTATGCAGCTGGCTACTATCCAACGTGATTTGTATAGAGCTGTACGGATGGTGCGTATTCACAGAGTGAACTACCGCAGAGAAGTACGAGTCAGGGATTTCTGCACACTTGATTAAATGATTGATAAGTAAAGATCGTTTAGTATTGTTATTAAATTGGAATAAACATACGTTCCGAAGGGACATAATAAAGAAAGAGCGTCATGAAGGTTAGAGCTCGCGTGCGCTCCGTAAATTCATTGGTTGATTATCAAAGCGAGGCACCTGCTTGGCTGCTACGCCCCGATACGTAGATACCAAACGACTATGCATACTATACTCGACACGAAGCCATGGAATCGATATTCCCTTAGTTATTTCCTCTTATCTAGTACACCTCCGGCCTGGGTATATGTGCCTGATAATACTAAATTTCAAATAATCATTTCTTTTGAGCTCTCCGTATTCAAGGATTAGTAGTACCTATTCATGTTTTGCTTGATATCTAATAACGAGTTCTAATTTTCCTGGTATTTATTTGCTTGATCTCTTCCTGCTTGCTTTAGAAAACTCATACAAGAATTCTCTACCATTCCTACGTACTTCATCATACTCTTTTTAAATAGCCAAGGTAGCCTAAGACAATGGCCTTTATTCATATCATCCAATAAATCTTAAATAATCTTAACGTGACATATCTAGTACTGTTAACTTGAAGATATCTTTGAGTTATGCTATATTTTAGCATTTCGTATTTTTCAGTGCACTGTGTCAGTCAGCTCTTATCCTACCAAGGACAGAGAAGAAAGTATCTCTTTTGATTGGCTATACGGCTGTTCGACCCACCCTCTGCAAACACCTTGGCAATGCAGACTGCAGTGCTGGGTTACTGTAGGCCCTCAGCAGGACTCAGTTTGTTAACAGCGTCTCACTAGAACGCACGCCGATTCCGCTCTACTCTCTCCTCTCGTGCCGGGAGAAACACCCGTACTCGTATTGATCCTCCCGGAGGCTGCGGATTCGCCGTCGTTGCTGCGTGGTTGCGTAGTGCTCAACGAGAGAAGATCCAAGACGAGGTCTCTAGATACGAGAGTGACAGAGAGTGTTTCGGAGGGATGAAAAGAGACCCTATTTTTAATGTGCACAAGTTCGAATGTCGCCCCGGCATGTGACTTCGTGTTTCCGGTGACCTAATCAGAGCCGTCTATCTTTTTAAAATACGGCTAGAAGCATGGAGTTATCCTATAGAGAGGTAATGACTGTCTTATGTTTGTTAATAAGTTTCTCATTAGCTTCAAAGTTATCGATGCCCTTTTCTTCCTCCTAATCATGCATGTGTAAAAATTTGATAGATTATTTGTTTGGGGATTCAATCATCGCTCTTTTTATGAGCACAGCTGTGGGAATCATTTAGTCGAACTTTGAGAATATATTTTTGGTATTTTGTTCAGTTATTGTGCAGCTTCAATTATATTCGGTTGCTTATTGAGAATTCTTGGAATATTTATATTGCTTTTCTATATTTACAATTTTTTCAGTGACTGTTCGTTAACGAAAGTGAGGGGAATAAAATCGGAAAGATGGCTGTGGATATATTGGATGTCGATCATCTGGCTGTCAGTGCTATAGTCACAGTAGGGATGCAATTAATATTCTTCACCATCGCTGCTACTTTCCAGATGGATAAGCTCACGGATTTTGCGGGCGGAACGAATTTTATTATTCTAGCTCTTCTTACATTTTTCCTCGGTCAAGTCGGCAAGGTATTTTAATCCGTGTAAATTTTTAATTAAGCTCTTGACATTATCCACAATCTTACATCATAAATTTTATCAATCACTTGTCTGATTAGATATTTTTTTTATCAGACTTATGATAGCAGACAGTTGATGGTCACAGTTTTCGTATGCCTCTGGGGTGCTCGGCTCTCTGGTTATCTTCTGTATCGTATTATCAAAATTGGTCGAGATAAACGATTCGATGATAGGCGCAGCAATGTGATACGGTTTGCTGTGTTTTGGACATTTCAGGTAAATTTTTTTTCCTACGTTTTTTTAAATTTTATTTTTTTTCCCTCTCTCGCGCTTACACATATTAATGGCTTCAAGCAGAATGACTGGCTTGCGTGAATTGTCTCACTTTACCAAGGTGCTCTCTTAATGAGTGGCTCTCGTTTAAATATGTAAATTCATTTACGTTCGTATGAAATATAGTGTCTGTATTTTTATGGACAAACGAAAAACTCGTGCTCTCTAGTTCTTTCGTCGCGGGGTTTTTCTCTTGCCGATACCGATAGAGTACGGTTGGATATTTATTTACTCTCAAAGCAACTGCACGTGATTGCTCGTTGAAGAATGTCAGGATTTCAATTGGCTAATTATTTATTTTGGTTCTTCAGGCCGTGTGGGTATATGTCGTCAGTTTACCGGTAATTTTTATTAATTCACCTCGTCACAAGATCCCACCAGCACCGAGAACTATGACGACTTTGGACAGCGCGGGAACAGGTCTGTTCGTTATTGGATTACTCGCTGAAACTTATGCAGATTTGCAGAAGTTCTCCTTTAGGCAGGATCCTGTTAATGACGGCAAATGGTGCAACGACGGTGAGTATTTTTTAATACAACAGATTCTTATTGAGAATCAATACTTTGTAAACTTTTATTAGGACTCTGGAGGTTGTCGAGGCATCCTAATTATTTTGGCGAGATAGTAGTCTGGTGGGGAATATTTGTGATTTCATTGAACGTGATCGAGGGAGCCGAGTGGGTCGCTATTGCCTCACCGATCTTTACGACCATCATTATACTCTTTCTATCGGGAATGCCACTCTTGGAGAAGTCTTCGGATGAGCGCTACAGAGAGTAAGTAGTCCTTATATCTTTTAAAGGAATTTTTGGCAAGCTTCAAGGATTTCTCATATCTTGGCACTATTTCTGCTTCTGGTTCTGTCGCAGATCTGTATAATTTTTCTTTTTCCAGCAATGCGGACTACCGCTACTACAAGCAATCGACATCACCATTGATCCCTATACCGCCGTCCATATATGTCGAGGTGCCCTGGTTCCTGAAATTCGTTCTCTGCTGTGAATTCCCTCTATACGACTCTCTCGACGTGAAACCCCAGGCTGCCGTCACTGAATCCACGTCTATTAGTCTCGCGGCCTCTACGTAGCTGTAGCCGTACGTCGGGCGTCCCGCCTCGGGGCCCGGCGTACTATCTGCCACGGCTAGCACGGCCCTCTGAACTCTCTCTGATACCATCGTCATCAATGTCCTCCTCGACCGACGACGCACCTGACTGGACCTTCGAAATTGGCACTCTACATTTGGAGAAAGATTCTGCGCTGTGTGAGAAGTCTCTAGCGAATTTTGATCTTGCTGGAGGTAATGGAGCTGGTATACAGTTTGGTGGACCACTTGAATCTCCAAAGACTGACGACTGGGCTGTGTGTCAAGGAAGTAGTCAGGAATCGGAGAAGAAACCGTTTGTGAGACAATCAGCTGTCGATTTGGGAAATTCAGATCCCTTTGGAATGCACTACAAGTGGAGAAATGCTTCTATGACTGCTACAAGGATTCGCAGCTCCTCCTCTCATGGAGACGGCATAGTGAAACATTACTACTGTAAGGAAAATTCACTTGTTCCTCTGCAGGGTATGCCGAACACAATGTACCAAGGTGTGGATACTTCTAGAATGAATGTCTCGCCAAAACCGGAGAACTACTCATTCAGTAATACCAGCAGGTCAGTATCCAAGTTAAACTCATCCAGCAAACCATTCTTCTCCCGATCAGCTACATTGGAATGGACATCAGAAGGTCCAAGCACGCAAACTCCAACTTCAGAGTGGATCGACTCATTTACTAAGCAGCATGGATTAATGAAAACTGCTACGGATCAGTGTAAAGATGTTGCCGAAACTTCAAGATCAGCTTTGGGAATAACGGGGACTTTCTCTAAGTATAGGATACTATCGAAATCACCTTCGGCCCCAGGAGACAATTCAACGTCGAAAATGACTTACGCAAATTGTTCGACTAATTCCTCCTTCGAGCAGGACCCAACGGATTCAATCACAGATGTGAGAACGCGCGCCCTGGCACACCACGGCGCTCTCTCGCCTGAATGGGAAAAGAAATACTATGAAAAGCAATCGGGCTGGTCCAGAAAATTAAAAATGTCGAGATCTCAATTTCTTAATGTAAACTGGACCACATGTAACAAACGCTCTCCTACATTTCCCTTAATATCACCGACGAGTACGCGTAAAAGTGACCGAAAACCAGTGTCTTTTGAGATGACATGCGATCCTGTACTAAGTTCTACAAGCTCAGACATCCTGAGGGCATCGACAAGCTTTGAAAGTTCTCGAGATAACAGCGCCTCTTATTGGAATCCAGTGAGAAGAAGAATTCCTGCGATAGAGTTGCACCATTCACCCAACAGATCCCATGAACATGTAGCGGCAACCAGCAAGCGACGACCGGGAACATCAAGTAGTAGTGGTTGGTTATCTGCTGCAAGAAAGCAACAAGCAAGAATCAAGAAGTGTCGCGCCTTTGGTAAATTATACACGACCGTACGAGTTGAGGACGATGACGTTAGTGTTCTGGTTACTACGGATTAAGTTTATACTAAATCCAGTGTTTCGAGAAGAGAGTTCAATTATCTAAATGGCCACATTTATATTTAAAAGTCTATTGTGCGATAATTTTCGCAAGGGAACTCTAATCTATAAAAGAATTAAAATTCCTCTTATTGCGCAAGCGGCGAGTACGAATAAGAAAAGAAACAACTAAATTACCTTTAATTATTTTAAGTAAAAAAGTGCGATTAGCAGGAGTGCCATGAGAATTTTTGGAATTCCTTAAAGGGAACGAGAAGTTGAAGAAAAGAGAAAAACGCATTCAAACATATTTTCGTCTTATGAAACGAATAGTCTGTCAAACATTGACTAGTAGAACTTACCTGAGTAGTTCACAACTAACACTGAGTCGTAAACTAAAAGGTGATCCTTAGACTTAATAGCGAGGTACTTTGTTAGTGTTATGGCAATATTAAACATATCCCAAATAGCTAGCATCACAGAGCTAGCGTAGTCGTGTTAAAATTGCAATTCGTTTTAGATGCATATCGGGTAAGAGAGGAGAGATGATGAAAAAAACAAGAACGCGATAGTCGAAATATCTGCTGCCCATTGCCAATGCTATGCGTCTTCATATAAGAAGTAACTAAGAAGAATATTAGGAAATGAAATTACAATTGTACTTGATACCTCCATTTAATTAGTATCATTATATTGTAGTATATCATTACTGAATAGCATATAGAACAGAGCTGGCTAACAAAATAAAAGGGATAATAAAAGTTATGAGGGCCCATCAGTCAGCTCTGTATTATTAGAGTAACCTTATTATAGCCTCTAGGCTTCTAATCACGATTTTACCTCATATGTCGTACGAATTTACTGGAATCCTGGGGTGAAACTATTTTCTATCCAGAAAGTTAAGAGCTCGGTCTTAAAGTTTTACTGTTGGCAGGATAGACAAAAGCATGCAGCTGGTCTGTACGCATATACATATGTATTATATTTTCCTTTGTCGTTGTCAGTTAATACTTCCTGCCAGCTTGTGAAATTGTTAATTACCAGAGGAACTTAGAGATTTCAGATTCGACAACTAACTAATTGATATATTTAAGGATCAATTAGGCGAAGGATCTCCTATTCAATTGTACTATGGGTATAGGATTGTATTTTGAATTGCTCAGCTAACGTTAGCGTGATATTTCGGTGCAAGTCTCGCTGACTATTATTCCCTCTGTTCAGTACAAAAATGAAGAACAAGTCAGCCGATTGTAAGACCTATTTCTAGGTCGCTAACGAGGTCCTGCGTTTTGGTAAAACTTGCGATTATTATATTTCGTTTGGCCGTCTAACAAGACGTTCTCTAGAATGCTATTAAATTCCATATTTTTATAAATTATCAAGCCAGTTGAAGACGCCGCGCGTCTTGATGCCTTGAGCGATTGTGTCGAGTTTGAGGTGGCCTGTAACTTCGCCAAAGTGCTCTAAATTTATGAAATCGCATATTGGTTTAATTGAATAAAATTCTTGCAGAAATATGGGCATATCTGTTGTAGACACGTGGCCACCTTGTGCTCATTGTTTATTGCGTAGGAATTAATTAATGAGCGTATTTACTGTACAAGTGACACGCTTAGGATGTAATTATAGATATTCTATTAAACGAATTACAGGCTGTTATAAATAAAATAATTAAATGAGAATGCCAAGCGTCGATTCTTTGGCATCCCCTTACACTATGAAACTTCATTGAAGAAAACATGCGCAAAGAATTATAGAAGAGGTTGTGGGCTATCATACGATATAAATTATGCATGCTTCATTTTATTTCTATGCAAACAGTATTTGAACACAAATAAGTACCACATTTTAAGATTCAATTGGTAAAATAGTTATATATATATCGATAGACAATTCGTTATGCAGAATGCTTATTACCACCTGTCGTTAATACGTGCTATGATATTTGAAACGGACGTAGCTTACAGATTTTACCGTTGAGAGGACAGCACCTGCCCGGTAGTGTGATGTTCGCATAACTAGTTCGTTCACCACGGCCAAAAGCGAGAGCTTCTAACAATAGAATTAGATGGCGCCCCAGCTGTGGCTGTGTGGGGAGTATCACGCGCGAATAACAACGTCCCCCGATTTTTTAGGTACCATGTAAAGTAGCGATGCCCATGGGCTGCTTGATGGTTCGCGGATACCTTGGGGAAGCATATATTCAAATTCGTCTTTGGCTATTTTGAGCATCTCAGGAAATAGGCGTCGTGGATGTTCGCAGACGGGTGGTGTCACGTTTCGTGTACCGTTTCTCGTAGTTTTATGTTTTTCTAAACCGCCAATAATCCTCACCCTTCATAAAACCCCGCACCCCGTTATTCCCTACATACCGCTTCATTACCGTCAATTCCCAACCCTACTAAAACAGTCTATTCATATTTTTCTAATATCTTCTATGTCATACTCTCTATTCCTAAAACCCTTAAAAATCCATACCTTTCCCAATTTCCATTTTGGAGTCCCGTTACTCCCAAACTAGGTTTTCCCGCTTTTCAACTTCTACCTTACACCACTTCTAGACGAACCTTCCCTAAGAAAAGTTAATAGTAGTCTGGACATTGTACACGACACCTCTCTCTATCGTGAAATACATACATATATTCTTTGCACAACCTGAACGACGGTTTCTTTACTGAAGAAACCCACCAATACTTCCTGGAACCCACAACAAATATAAATTCGTTGATCTACGATCACCGAGTCGGATCGTAACAGTGGGCCATTGGTGAGGATATGATGCACCCCTGATGATTTCGCCACATGAACAGGTTTGAACAGTGCTGTGATTCCTGGATATTTCCTGAGGAGGTCTCGGTACACGTCGTTACCTTGCAGAACGGTCGGTGAAGTAGTTGATGTGGTACGGCCAACAACGTAAAGCCTGGTTTATTCGTCCACCAGTCGTTTGCCTTTTATATCAACGAGAAGGACATGGATTCTAAAAAGTCTGCGGCGAATATTGCGTGTGAAACATCTATGATGACGAAAACCCATTTGTATGGTCGCCGTGAGTTGAGGTTCAAACTCAAAAGCTTTTTTCCATAGGTGTTGATTACGGATTCTTAGCTGCATATAATGTGAACGTTGATAATGGTTGACCCTTTCTAACCCATGTTTTAGGGAAACATCGGCACCAGTGTCAACTAGAAAGGAGGTACCTTACTGTGTTTGTCTCTGACCATGAGGCGGCTTTGCATCCGGCGACCTTCCCCAAGCGCCTGGACGTAAGGAGGCGATCTTAGTTTTCTGCCTACTTGTCGTTTCCTTTAGCAGCTGTTTTCTGCCACGTGTAGGGTTGAGTGCAGCGCTGGGCCTTTTCTCCGAATTTCATGTGGTACCAGCAATCTCCCCGGTTTCGTTCGCGCGTGTGAGACCTTTCTCAAACGGTGGAACTGCGGTGACGTGTGTTGCTCCTTCGATGTTGATTGTTTGGTGTTTCGAGCCGCTCAAGCCTTTGCGTGAGGGCAGAGACGACCGCTAAAAACTCCTGTACTCTTCTAGGCATTCGCTGCAACCAGAGGGAACGTAACAGTTAATCGTTGATGGCGTTACACGTTAGTGAGTGCATTTCTCTCAGCAAGTGCGTAGGTTTCCTGTCACCCAGTTCTATGTCTTTCAGCAGCTTGCGCCAGCGGTTCTCGTTCGAGTCTGCGTTGCGAGCGATGAGCCTCCCCTTGAGTGTCTAGTACTTGTCTCCTGCCAGAGGGTTTTACAAAAACTCTACTACCTCCCAGATAGCTTCTTCGTCCAGGTTATCAACTGTGCAAAACTTTATTTCATCGGACCGTATGTTGTGCAAGGAGAATTTTGTTTTTAGGTGGCCGAACCAACTGGCTGTTTCCAGAATTCGAAAGTTTTGATCGAACGGACAGCATTTGTTAGTATTTCTTCGAAAGCTGGAGAGATTCTCTCAGGAACCGATAGGGAATGGCACCAACATTAGCAGGCATGCTTGCTCGCTCCGTCTCTTCTTCTGGTTTTAATCCTCCTTCGGATATTATATGGTAGCCGGCTCGCCGTACAAGAAGACCGTAAAGCGGCAGCGTAATAAAACAAGACAATAGCATATGGTCCGTCTCTATCTTTGTCTAACCGCGCATGCGCGAATACCAAGTACACATAATAGATGCACTGAAATTGTTGAGTTATTGTGGCTATTGTGATTAGACGAGAACAGGAGGACCTCCTATGCAGTATTCTCTTTGTATCCCGCTGTCGCAGCGACTTACGCGTGAGTCTGTCTATCGCGTTGGTTATCCTTATATGTCCTATGGGTCGGTACAGCAGTTTCCTGCTGCGCGATTTGGGGCCGTGGACGCCACGCTCGGCACGTGTCTGCTACCTATGGTACATTATCAAAAGCTGAGTAGATTCAAATCAATGTTTTTACATGCGGCTCATCTTTTGGACACAAACCTTCAGTATAATTAATAACCCCTTATATGTTAAAACAACTTTTACATACATATATACTTTTTAATAAATTTCTTTTTTTAATGCGTTGTAACACCTGTTCCCGGATATCCTATGATGGAGAAAGGTTACTAGACCCGGAGGCAAAGGGTACCTTCGCTCGATCGATCAAAGATCCTCAAACCCGTTAGCGACATACAAATCTGCAAGGTATGCCAATGGGCGCCAGACATCCAGTGAAGTCAAGAGGGATAGGTAATAGGATGTATAGATATAGCAAGAAGAAACGAAGATCCTACGATACTATGACTGATGCGTCGCGGAAGTCTAACTAACTCAACCCCTATAGGCACAGGAGAGGGACGGGGTAATTAGGAAGTAAGAGCCACAAGCCAGATTTCGTAACCAAAACTTAAAAATTGATTGCACCTGGCAAAAGAACATAATAAACAACAGAAATCTGACAAGGGTACGGAAAAGCTACGAGAGGTTGTCGATAGACCAATAGGCAAAGATAATAGAATGGTCTTAAAGTTGGTCTAACAGTCCTGCAAGATAATGGGCGTAATCGTCGGTACGCCAGCCCGTACACGGGCAACACAACAAGTACGCAAGCACCAAGATAGAATTTTACATAGGCTCATTACAGGTATGCAAAAAGATGTAACATAACGCATCTACGCAGCGAGGCTAATTTGCCGACTATAATATTACACTTTCCTGATGTCCTTTCGCATTCCAAAAAACAAAGATAATCACACGACAATACAGTAAGATCAGCGGTTAAAACAAGAAGGATATAAAATTGTCAAGAGATAAAATCACGGTAAAATGATATAACAAAGAAAAACATGGAAAATAATAATTAAAATTTGACTCGAAATCGCGTGGCTGACACTCGGGTTGACTCCTATTGGCAATGGAGCTTACGCTATTATAGGAAGCGGGTTAATCGTGTGCCAACTGGCACTTATTCTCGCGAATTTCGGAAGTCACTAGGACTCAGGTAGTCGCAACAGGATTTATATTATCCCAGGTAGCCGTTCTTATTACAACCCGTACGAAGAAATCATACGCCCTGCCATTCGGTCAAACACAATAAAATAGAGACTAATGAACTCGGACATTATTAGATTAACAGATGATACAAACATGCTCTTCGTCGTGACTGTAATCGGGGAAACAACCACTCTTGCAAATTCCTTCTTCACTCGCGAATTAAAACATGAAAATTATTAATTCGCCGGCGAAGCTCTTCGGTGGACGCTTGTGCTTAGGCTCTTAGGCCGAAGTTACCAAACGTTACGCTACTAGGTACTAGGCTACCAGCTAGGCACTTGTTTGTTTTGATTCGAGTCGCACGACTGGAGTTTGGATTCTTAGAATATTAAAAGTAATAATCGCTAATATTATTTCCTCATGATTGTCGCTGTGATTAACTTCAAGGGAATTATTTAACATTAGGGATTTAACGGTCCTATTTTCCTTTTCCTTTTTCGGCGTCGGTGTGAGAGTCGATAGGAGTTTTGAGGAATTTTAGGATTTCAGTAGTTCTCTTAGATACTATTATGCACATCTATAGTGCGCTATGCACTCTTATGTGGGGCTCTTGATGTATCCATCATAGAGATTTGGACGATTGGGAAGGAAAAAGAATAGAGGATAGAGGGGTATAAGAGCGGAACGTTACAATATGTACAAAAACCATTTAACTGAAGATAGCTTGAGATGAATGGGGACCACTGGCGCACGTTGGTTCTAACCGTACCTACCACTAGCGCTCGCCATAGCGAAAAGCTGAAGTTTCAGGCGAAGCAAATCGGCGCGTTGACAGCTCCCTATATTCGCACCCAAAAATCTTGGAGTTCGCTCTGCGGCAACAAATCCCAGTGCTGTGGTATAAAGTTGATACATGTACATACAACTTTGTCTGCGTGTCTCTTTTTTCGATTTTCATCGGTGGTTCTGTACAACAGTGTGGTAAGTCTTAGGTAGGGCACTGCACCATGACACGTCTTTACGCTGTCACTGTCGATATTCACTTGTGTTTTATATTTTTTTAACCAATGTGTCAAAAATCGGGCTCCGCAGGGAAAGTCTCTATACGAAGATTTCCACTTGATGCAATCAATTAAGTGGCAGTTTCCTACAATGACATTTTTGCGTACAAAGTTTCCTTGCTTCCAACTATCGTCCGTGTGATATATTCACAAAGAAAAGTAAGTTCCTTTCCCCCTTAATCCTTAAGCACACAAACAAATGCGGCGGAGGGCTAAAGATAAAATTGGTCAGGTCTTTGAGACCGCACGTGTGTAGTTAAGGGTCAAGACGCTTCTCTTACAGGCAGTTCTGATTTAACTTCGAACGAGTGAACTTGCATACTCGCGACACTATTCCCGTTTGTTTCATCATCACATACGCCAAGAGTTAGTTCTTTTCTTATCCACATATTAAACGTAGTTATATGACCAATAGATTAGAGTTGTGTTATAGTACGTCACGTGGCGTTACGAAGCTGGAGGGGCGACCCTCTAGGAATGACCGAAAAATAAATAAATAGGACTTATTAGGTTGGACAGTGGGTTGGGTGCCACAGTGGTAGGTGTCCGACTCGGCAGACCCATTTTATCGGATTCGATTTCCGATCACAACTTCTCATCCTTCGGAAATTTCTAACCCTCCAGCGCTCCTTGTCGGCTCTCTGGATTAATTAATTATAGCGGGGGCGAGCCGGACACCTCGTTATAAGTATAATATAAACAGTAGTAAGTAACTTCTTTTATGTATTAATTGATTTTCTTAAAATTTCCGTGTTCATTTTATTTCAAACTTCCCGGTCCCATTGCGCTATTTATATAGCTAGTATAGTTGCGAATCTTTAACAAAACTCACAGTCTTGAATGGCCAACCAGTGAAAGACTTCAGGGTAACCAACTCCAGGACGTAACAACTGCGAGCTGCGCGTACCACAGTGAATCCAACACTTCAAAGGGAACATTTATTTTTCTCTTTTTAATTACATTAGCAATGCGTCTTCAAAGTTTTCTAGTCTTTGTCCTCTCGAACCACACCGAACTTACTAGAAGTGAAATGTTAGAAGGGTATCTCCCCACACAATACTGAGATGTTAGAACTATGTCATACAGACGTTGTTAATCGCCACTACTGACATACGATACACATCCGTAAATTCGCAAATGACATCTTGCAGACGTCATTCTGAGGTATGTTTGTCCTACCTACGGATATCTTTATGTCCGTCTTTTGAAAACCCTGCTTGTCATTCATAGAAGGCATTTCTAACATCCATATGACAATTTGCTTCATATGAATAGAATATTCTTATAAGGTACATGACCCAGTCATCGGCCATGTATCGGTATACTCACTGGATGGTTTAACCCGCGAGAAGTCGTCCTATGAGCATTTCTCAGATTAAAACAAATTTAATGAATGTATGAACTCTTTAAAAAAACGTAGAAAATAAAATAAAGTAGACAACCTATTTACGATTATATGCGTGTAAGGTTCTATAGCATAGCATTTTTCAACCGGACGTCTGTAGGACATTGCAGCATAATTCAGATGTCGTTCGGCTGTTCTGTGTTGTGTGATATGTTTCCTTTACCCTGGGCCTGCTCTCCAGGCTTTGCCGTTCCTGACATTTGCCCATACTCTCGGGGAATTCAGGAAAAATCGAGAAAGAAACAGACGCTAAATTAATTAATTGTTTCACTTTGGTCATCCGAGAGTCACAGTGACCCCAATGTAACGTGTGATCCTTATGAAAACTCTACTGGAGTATGACCGTTAAAGGTAGTTGTCTCGTGACAGTAAAGTTCAAAAGTTTATGCCAGTCAGAAAGGAAAGCATCGTATTTAACGATAATATACATGGATGTAACATCGTTGAATGAATGCATTAATGATTAGTAAGTAATATATATGAATATGTCAAATGTCTTAGTTGACTTGATTCTAAGTTAATCACTTTTAAAAAAATCTTTCGAACTCGTACTTTTGTGACGGTCAGTTCGTACTCACACAAGCATCCCATATACCTATGTATAGGCACAGATTGATTTCAC
This sequence comes from Cephus spinipes, assembly GCA_963971525.1. Classification (NCBI taxonomy): domain Eukaryota; kingdom Metazoa; phylum Arthropoda; class Insecta; order Hymenoptera; family Cephidae; genus Cephus; species Cephus spinipes. The sequence goes on along the minus strand of OZ020578.1, from coordinate 6,831,884 downwards.
CATACAAAGTGGAGATGATGGAAAAGTTGCACGTCGACTTTTCAGTACTGAAAGTGATCGAAAACATTGCTATAACCTCTCACAACCATGTCTGATCAGTTGCGGTTCAAAGGGAGATTTATTGAAAAAAAGTGTTAAATAAAAATCTGAAATGTGTCGCAGATATGGCTGGAGAAAAAGATGTAAATTTTCAATTGATAGAACGCCATTTGCATCAATGCTATATCAGTAATGTTTGTCCTGGTCATCGTATTGTTGAACTTGACGTTTTTGCTAAAAACTTAAACTGCTGTCAGTGCAAAAAGTGTACAAATATTGCAGCAGCTGGCATCTGTATTGATTCCTTAGGAAAAACTGTTAGCATTGAAAAGAATATTTACCGAACGAGTACAATTGAAATTATCAAATATCTCAACAAAACATTAGGACGATGTCCAAAAGTCAGAACAGAAAACAGAAGGTTAGTTTACTCTTGAACGGCTATGCTTCCAATGAACTTTTTTCTGCGTTTTTTGGGTGAATGGTTACATACTAGAACAACTTGGAACAATTTAAAAGAATACGATTCTCGACAAAAAGGGGATTGTGGTTTATTTCACTTTTTTCAATTATTACTGCCTCGGAACAGGTTTTTGTAGTACAACTTTGGAACAATTTGGAACAAATGTCGAATAAACTGGAAAAACCATGGCATTTTTAATTTTTTAAAAAAGCGGGGTTAACTTTACACAGGTTCTTGTCACATGACTAGGGGAAAAGCGCTGTTGCCGCTTCATTCACACTGTATTCGTTCACGCTAAAAAATTCTAAGGCATCTTGTATTTTAAATAATTGTAGGTTTTAACTGGGCCGGCCGAATATTTAAAAAAATTCAAGTTCAAATTCAAATTCTTTTTATCTTATTTTATAACGTATTTCTGTTTTATTAAAATCTGACGAGCGGCTTCCATACACAAAATGAAACAGATGTCATGGTACGGTTCGACGTACACCATCATTTAAAAGTATTTGCTCACTCAAATAAATCGCTATAAATTTATCTAATTTCATTTTACATTAGACAAACACTCTTATTAGATAATCATAACTCAAAACATAGTCAGTATTGACGTATAGATACTATTTAGAAACACTTGGTTTACATTCTGTCATATCCCTGGAATTACACAGTAGAACTAGAGACGGTTCTGCGTACTCCTTAATGGTCGAAGCGAATATTTTCGATTGAATCTTATAATCAGAATACAATACAAAAACCAATCTACTGCTTGGTTCTAAATATTGGGAGTGCGTGCGATTAGTAGTGCACGAGTATCGGTCAGTGATTGTTTCTCATTATAACATTTACTTAGGATAGGAAGAAATAAGTAGTTATCACTTGAGACACGTTCAATGATGATTTGTCTTCATAACTTAAAAAAAATAATCCATAAATCGCAGCTTAATTAAAGTTATCGTGGCGAACAGTGGAGTACAACGTCAAAAAATATACAATGACTAACAGTTTAGCGAATAGCAAACGCTCAGGACGTTATCCAAAGACAACCATTCCTCAAGATATTTATATAGTATTGATTAGCAGATGTAATCGAGGACTTGCTGCATCACTGATCACTACACAAGCGAATGGATCCAGGAAAATACCCTAAGTACCTCCACTGTGAAAAGACGGCTAAATGAAGCGGGTCTCTTTAGACGGGTAGCAGTAAAAAGACCTCTTCTTCGGAGCCAAAATAGAATAAAGAGATTGCGCTGGGCTTAAGAATACAACAATTCGACACACAAAGAGTGAAGAAAGGTTTTGTGGAGTGATGAGTTCAAATTTGAGGCTTTTGGATCAAAGTAAAGAATGTTTCTTAGGAGGACAGCTGAAGAGCGGAGGCTAAATCAGTGTGCAGTGCCTACTGTTAAGTCTGTAGGAGGTTTAGTAATAGTTTCCGGCTGTTTCGGAGGTAGTGCAACGGGAGACTAAGTGCTAAAAATAGAGAGGATATTGAATAAGGAAGGCTATAAGAAAATCCTCAAGGACAATTGAACAAGCTCTGGTCGACGTTCTATCGGAAAGAAGCTTATTTTTTAACAGGACAATGATTTTAAACACTCCTTTAAGTTACGCAAGAAGTATTTAACAGACTTAGAGCAGAAAAATGTGCTACATGCAATGACTTGGCCATCTGAGTCTCCCGATCTCAATCCTATCAAGTTGTTGTGAGATAAATTATATAGAGAGGTCAGAAAGAATGCCCAACTTCCGCACACCATCTCTGAGATATCTTAAAGAATTAATGGAAACAAATTAATAAAAATTATTTATTAAAACTTACCAAAACTGTGCGCCGCAGTTGTAAAAGCAAAAGGCGGTTGTGTCGGCGTATCCAAAATTGAGAAATATTTAATAAAATTTTCATTCCAAATTCAATGTTTTTATTATAATTACTTTGTATTAACCTAATCGTTAAAATTATGTGACAAGAACCACATTTTTTAAATTATTTAAATGCTAAGCAAGCGAATTAAAGGGTGCGCAAATGCTTTCAAGCATTAGTGCACATTTGTTGCTGTCTAGCACGTAAAACCCTCAAACTTGAAATTGTTTTTTATAACATTGGGACGGTGAAACTCGATCAAAATATGTTCGTTTAATAAGTATTAATAAATATATAAACTACTAAAGTATGAAATTGAATCTGATGAAAACGATTTTACAATACTACCTTAACGTAAAG